>OY293418.1:33319136-33646636 GCA_958502065.1 Chrysolina americana
GAGAGAGGAAAGAGCCAGGAAGCCGGCCCCTGTTAGGTACGTGGCGGCCCCGCCGCCGCAGGTCAACGCTTGGACCAAGAGGGCCCAGGAGCAGAGCGCTCCCCCGACAAAACCAGAAGAGGTCGGGAGAAGAATCCAGCAAGCGGCTGGATTACCAGCAATCCCGTATACACCGCCAGCGCAGTCGCCGGTGCACAGGCAAGTCCGACAAGAGGGAGCAGCAAGCCAACAACAGAACATGGTGGGGTTGGTGAGCAAAATACAGCAGGTTGGTTCGCTGCTGAACATCGGTGAACTGTGCCGCGCCATGGACGATTTAATCGTCAGGCTGGCACAGGCCAAATCACCCTTGGAAAAGGCGATGGCTGCCCTGGAGATTCTGGGAGACAGCCAGTGATATAATTTTTGAGCCTTGTTTGAAGGCATGCATGTTCAATGCCAGTTCAGTCAATAATAAGCTTCCGCTTATTATTGACTTTATTGGCAGGCACAAGTTGGACCTGATGTTCATATCGGAGACTTGGCTTCGAGCTGACCATAGGTTCAAACTGAAGGGCTTCACCACTGTCCGGAAAGACCACCCTCACGCAGTGAGGGGGGGGGCGTGGCCATCCTTGTCAAGGATGGTATCGCGTTTACGCCACTCCCATCCCAGCGAAGCGCGATAGAGCACGTCGGCATCAATTTGGCCGATGGGACTTGTGTATTCGCGGTATACAATCAGCCTAGGGATAGGTTTACGCAGGCTGACTTGGACAACCTGTGTAGTACTGGCCACAAGGTGTTGCTGGTCGGGGACCTAAACGCCAGGCGTCCTGAGTGGAGCGGTGGGTCACAACCCAACGCTAACGGCAAAACGCTGTGGGAATACTCACTCAGCAGTGACGTGGTAATTGTGCACTCTGATGAGCCCACACATTACCCCTGGAACGGAGCCACTCCGACTATAATTGACTTGGTAGTCAACAAAAATGTCAGGAATCTGAGCGAACTCAAGGCCATCCATGAGATGACTTCGGATCACGACCCGGTACTGTTTAGTATGAAATATCGAGGGGAAGACATTCCCCCCGTGATCCGATATGATTACAAAAACGGTGACTGGGCCGAGTTTCGAAGGGTCATGAATGCCCGGACTTGCATAAAGTCCGGCATTCCTCGTGATGAAATTGAGGAAGTAACCCTCGCGCTGATTCGTGATATTCAGGTCGCTCGCGACCGGGCTATCAAGAAAATTGAGATCAGGAGAAACTGGAATATTGTTCCACCCGAAGTTCGGGCGTTAATTGTCTTGAAGAACTCTCTCCGAAAGAAGTGGCAAGCCACAAGACTTCCGGAGCATAAAAATGATATGCTCCGGCTAGGAAGAGAGATCTCCGAGCTTATTAACGACTATAACGATACGGTGTGGAAGAATAAGCTGGAGAAGCTAGACGTTCGGGACAATTCGCTGTGGCGGATGACGAAGCGCATCTCGAAGCGCTTTAAACCCATCCCAGCCATAGTGAAGGGCCCCGATCGCGTAGTGACGGATCCTCAGAAGGCGGAACTGTTTGGTGAGCACTTCGCCAGCGTGCATAGAAAAGCGCCGGACGTTAGTGACGGTCATAGAGAGAGGTCTCGGGTAACCGAGGACTTTCGACAATCTATGCCCGCCCCTATCGGTCCTCATAGGCTGTCAAAAATTTTGGCAACCTATGAGGAACTGACGGAAGTCATTAAACGACTTCCGACGAATAAGGCGCCTGGGCCGGACGGGCTCGACGCCGTCCTGCTCAAGAACCTGCCGAGAAAGTCCCTCGTCCAGTTGTTGCACCTTGTCAACGCTATCATCAATGGCAGTGCTACCCAGACTGTCTAAAGAAAGCTCTGGTTATCCCTATCCTGAAGCAGGGCAAGGATGGCCACCAGCTAGACAGCTATCGCCCGATCTCACTGTTGAGCGTGGTAGCAAAGACTGTGGAGAAGATTCTTCTTAAACGTTTGTTGTCCCTCGAGGAGCATCTCAAAATGATCCCCGCTGAGCAATTCGGCTTTCGTGCAGGTCACTCGACCACTTCGCAGATCGTCCGGGTTGTTCACGAGGTGAAAGAGGCGGCTCACCGAGGGATGAATACCGTAATGGTCCTTTTGGACATGCAAAAAGCCTTTGACTCCGTGTGGGTAGAAGGTCTAATTTGCAAATTGCTAAGAGCAGGTATGCCTTCGTACATGGTAAGGTTGGTGAACTCTTACCTGTCTAATCGAACTTTTGCGGTGAGGGTTAACAGCACAAGATCCGCAGAGTTTCCGGTCGAAGCAGGTGTCCCGCAGGGGTCCAGCCTGTCCCCGCATTTATACTCCTTGCATACGTATGATTTTCCTATGTGCGAGAGAACGAAGACGGCTATATACGCGGATGATACCGCTATATATGCCCAATCGTTCTCCAGCGTCGCAGCTGCTAGGCAGGTCCAGATCTGTCTGGACAGGGAAATCCTACCGTATCTCGAGGAGAATAAAATTGTGGTAAACCCGGCTAAATCCGAGGCAATCAATTTCTCGAAGAAGTTTAGATTTTCTAGACTTCTTCCGAAATTGAAGGTCAAGGACAAAGTCTTGGACACACGGACCAATGTGCGATACCTGGGTGTACAGCTGGACAAGCGTACAACGTGGCACAAGCATATAAACTTGGCTATCCAGAGGGCCGCGGCAGCGGTAAAACGCACCTACCCTCTGATAGCCAGAGGTTCTCATATGAAGCTTGAGGCCAAAATGATGATTTATAAGCAGATCATACGGCCGGCGATGTTGTACGCCTGCCCAGCGTTCTGCAGCCTGCCCAAGACTCCGTTTATGAGACTGGACAGGATGCAGAACAAGGTACTCCGTATGGTCACTAATAGCGACAGATACATTCGTCTGGATGCGCTGCGCGCCCTTGCTGGCGTCGACTCCATCCCGACACATGTTAAGAACCTGTCAGATAAATTCTACAGGTTTCACCTCTCCAAGAGTTCGTTAACCAGAGACCTTATCAGGCTCAGAATTCATGATAATCAGCCCCGCAAACACGGTGGGCTGATCTATCAATCGCTGGCCATCTTTCAGGAAAGATGGGCAGAACCGCTTCCGTAGAGAAGTAAGCCGCCTCTAGGCGCAATTCTTTCAACCCGGTTTTTTGCATCAGCCTTTTCCGGGACAGCACGCAAACAAACACCTCCGAGTAAACTCAGACAAAGCGAATTATCTACATTGAATTCAATATGAACGACATGCATGAGCGTTGCAGGAGGCATGTATTATACGCACCATCACCACCATGGACTGGAAAGCTCGACCCTCCGCTAACACCAGCAGGGAAGGCTACCAGCGCCCCTTTGTCACGACCCTGTGTACCCCTTGGCACAAGCGCTCCCTCGCTTCGCAGCCAGCAATGTCTGCGGAGTAAGGGAGGCGGCTCTCAACCTCTCCTCTCCTGAGCCCTCTGGGCGAAGATTGAGCTGCTGTGTGCGGGAGTTTTGAACTTATCATTCCTGGTGTAGAAACGAAAGAATACTTTGCAAAATAAAACTCTATATACTCTGCACCACACTATGATGAGTTCCAAGTCATATTTGAATTTGAGGTAATTTTGAAAATGAAAAATTCCTCTATACCACCTCTGACGACCCGACAATGATTTCTGTCGACGAATTATTGTTATTGAGATGGAAATAGATATTCTGTACCCTACCATGATGCGTGCCAAGACATATTAGATTATTGAAGAAATTTTGAAAATGAAAAATCCCTCTATACCCCCTCCAACGACCCATCAATGATTTCTGTTGACGAATTATTGTTATTTAGATTAAAATCGATATTCTGCACCCCATCATGATGCGTCCCAAGTCATATTTGATTTTGAGGTAATTTTGAAAATGAAAAATTCCTCTATACCACCTCTGACGACCCGACAATGATTTCTGTCGACGAATTATTTTTATTGAGATGGAAATGGATATTCTGCACCCCACCATGTTGCGTGCCAAGTCATATTTGATTTTGAGGTAATTTTGAAAATGAAAAATCCCTCTATACCCCCTCTAACGACCCGACAATGATTTCTGTCGACGAATTATTGTTATTCAGATGGAAATAGATATTCTGCACCCCACCATGATGCGTGCCAAGTTTTATTAGATTTTGGAAGAAATATTGAAAATGAGAAATCACTCTATACCCCCTCTGACGACCCGACAATGATTTCTGTTGACGAATTATTGTTATTCAGATGGACATGGATACTTTGCACCCCAACATGATAAGTGCCAAGTCATATTAGATTTTTGAAGAAATTTTGAAAATGAAAAATCCTTCTATACCCCCTCCAACGACCCGTCAATGATTTCTGTTGTCGAATCATTGTTATTCAGATGGAAATGGATATTCTGCACCCCACTATGATGCGTGCCAAGTCATATTTGATTTTAAGGTAATTTTGAAAATGAAAAATCCCTCTATACCCCCTCTGACGACCCGACAATGATTTCTGTTGACATATTTTTGTTATTGAGATGGAAATGGATATTCTGTACCCTACCATGATGGGTGCCAAGTCATATTTGATTTTTGAAGTCATTTTGAAAATGAAAAATCCCTCTATACCCCCTCTGACGACCCGACAATGATTTCTGTTGAAGATTTATTGTTATTCAGATAGAAATGGATATTCTGCACCCCACCATGATGCGTGCCAAGTCATATAAGATTTTTGAAGAAATATTGAATATGAAAAATCCCTCTATACCCCCTCTAACGACCCGACAATGATTTCTGTTGACGAATTATTGTTATTCAGATGATAATGGATATTCTGCACCCCACTATGATGCGTGCCAAGTCATATTGGACTTTTGAAGAAATATTGAAAATGAAAAATCCCTCTATATCCCCTCTAACGACCCGACAATGATTTCTGTTGACGAATTATTTTTATTTAGATGGAAATGGATATTCTGCACCCCACCATGATGCGTGCCAAGTCATATTGGATTTTTGAAGAAATATTGAAAATGAAAAATCCCTCTATACCCCCTCTAACGACCCGACAATGATTTCTGGTGACAAATTATTGTTGTTCAGATGGAAATGGATATTCTGCACCACACCATGATGCGTGCCAAGTCATATTTGATTTTGAGGTAATTTTGAAAATGAAAAATCCCTCTATACCCCCTCTGACGACCCGACAATGATTTCTGTTGACAATTTATTGTTATTGAGATGAAAATGGATATTCTGCACCCCATCATGATGCGTGCCAAGTCATATTGGATTTTTGAAGAAATATTGAAATTGAAAAATCCCTCTATACCCCCTCTAACGACCCGACAATGATTTCTGGTGACAAATTATTGTTGTTCCAATGGAAATGGATATTCTGCACCCCACTATGATGCGTGCCAAGTCATATTTGATTTTGAGGTAATTTTGAAAATGAAAAATCCCTCTATACCCCCTCTGACGACCCGACAATGATTTCTGTTGACAAATTATTGTTATTGAGATGGAAATGGATATTCTGTACCCTACCATGATGCGTGCCAAGTCATATTAGATTTTTGAAGAAATTTTGGAAATGAAAAATCCCTCTATACCCCTCCAACGACTCGTCAATGATTTCTGTTGACGAATCATTGTTATTTAAATGAAAATGGATATTCTGCACCCCACCATGATGCGTGACAAGTCATATTTGATTCTGAGGTAATTTTGAAAATGAAAAATCCCTCTATACCCCCTCTGACGACCCGACAATGATTTCTGTTGACAAATTATTGTTATTGAGATGTAAATGTATATTCTGTTCCCCACCATGATGCGTGCCAAGTCATATTTGATTATTGAAGTCATTTTGAAAATGAAAAATCCCTCTATACCCCCTCTGACGACCCGACAATGATTTCTGTTGACGAATTATTGTTATTCAGATGGAAATGGATATTCTGCACCCCACCATGATGCGTGCCAAGTCATATTTGATTTTGAGGTAATTTTGAAAATGAAAAATCCCTCTATTATCCCTCTAACGACCCGACAATGATATCTGTCGACGAATTATTGTTATTCAGATAGGAATAGATATTCTGCACGCCACCATGATGCGTGCCAAGTCATATTAGATTTTTGAAGAAATATTGAAAATGAGAAATCCCTCTATACCCCCTCTAACGACCCGACTATGATTTCTGTCGACGAATTATTGTTAATCAGATGGAAATGGATATTCTTCACCCCACCATGATGCGTGCCAAATCATATTAGATTTTTGAAGTAATTTTGAAAATGAAAAATCCCTCTATACCCCCTCCAACGACCCGTCAATGATTTCATTTGACGAATTATTGTTATTCAGATGAAAATGGATACTTTGCACCCCACTATGATGCGTGCCAAGTCATATTTGATTTTGAGGTAATTTTGAAAATGAAAAATCCCTCTATACCCCCTCTGACGACCCGACAATGATTTCTGTTGACAAATTATTGTTATTGAGATGGGAATGGATATTCTGTACCCTACCATGATGCGTGCCAAGTCATATTAGATTATTGAAGAAATTTTGAAAATGAAAAATCCCTCTATACCCCCTCCAACGAACCGTCAATGATTTCTGTTGACGAATTATTGTTATTTAGATGGAAATGGATATTCTGCACCCCACCATGATGCGTGCCAAGTCATATTTGATTTTGAGGTAATTTTGAAAATGAGAAATCCCTCTATACCCCCTCTGACGACCCGACAATGATTTCTGTTAACAAATTAATGTTATTGAGATGGAAATGGATATTCTGTACCCCACTATGATGCGTGCCAAGTCATATTTGATTTTTGAAGTCATTTTGAAAATGAGAAATCCCTCTATACCCCCTCTGACGACCCGACAATGATTTCTGTTGACAAATTCTTGTTATTCAGATGGAATCGGATAATCTGCACCCTACCATGATGCGTGCCAAGTCATATCAGATTATTGAAGAAATTTTGAAAATGAAAAATCCCTCTATACCCCCTCCAACGACCAGTCAATGATTTCTGTTGACGAATTATTGTCATTCAGATGGAAATGGATATTCTGCATCCAACCATGAAGCGTGCCAATTCATATTGGATTTTGAGGTAATTTTGAAAATGAAAAATTCCTCCATACCCCCTCTGACGACCCGACAATGATTTCTGTTGACAAATTCTTGTTATTCAGATGGAATCGGATAATCTGCACCCTACCATGATGCGTGCCAAGTCATATCAGATTATTGAAGAAATTTTGAAAATGAAAAATCCCTCTATACCCCCTCCAACGACCAGTCAATGATTTCTGTTGACGAATTATTGTTATTTAGATGGAAGTGGATATTCTGCACCCCACCATGATGCGTGCCAAGTCATATTTGATTTTGAGGTAATTTTGAAAATGAAAAATCCTTCTATACCCCCCCTGACGACCCGACAATGATTTCTGTTAACAAATTATTGTTATTGAAATGGAAATGGATATTCTGTACCCCACTATGATGCGTGCCAAGTCATATTTGATTTTAGAAGTCATTTTGAAAATGAAAAATCCCTCTATACCCCCTCTGACGACCCGACAATGATTTCTGTCGACGAATTATTGTTGTTCAGATGGAAATGGATATTCTGCACCCCACAATGATGCGTGCCAAGTCATATTGGATTTTTGAAGAAATATTGAAAATGAAAAATCCCTCTATACCCCCTCTAACGACCCGACAATGATTTCTGTTGACGAATTATTGTTATTCAGATGGTTATGGTTATTCTGCACCCCCTGAAATGAAAAATCCCTCTATACCTCCTCTGACGAACCGACAATGATTTCTGTAGACAAATAATTGTTATTGAGATGTTATTGAAATGGATATTCTGTACCCCACCATGATGCGTGCCAAGTCATATTTGATATTTGAAGAAATATTGAAAATGAAAAATCCCTCTATACCCCCTCTAACGACCCGACAATGATTTCTGGTGACAAATTATTGTTGTTCAAATGGAAATGGATATTCTGCACCCCACCATGATGCGTGCCAAGTCATATTAGATTTTTGAAGTAATTTTGAAAATGATAAATCCCTCCATACCCCCTCTGACGACCCGACAATGATTTCTGTTGACAATTTATTGTTATTGAGATGGAAATGGATATTCTGCACCCCATCATGATGCGTGCCAAGTCATATTGGATTTTTGAAGAAATATTGAAATTGAAAAATCACTCTATACCCCCTCTAACGACCCGACAATGATTTCTGGTGACAAATTATTGTTGTTCCAATGGAAATGGATATTCTGCACCCCACCATGATGCGTGCCAAGTCATATTTGATTTTGAGGTAATTTTGAAAATGAAAAATCCCTCTATACCCCCTCTGACGACCCGACAATGATTTCTGTTGACAAATTATTGTTATTGAGATGGAAATGGATATTCTGTACCCTACCATGATGCGTGCCAAGTCATATTAGATTTTTGAAGAAATTTTGAAAATGAAAAATCCCTCTATACCCCCTCCAACGACTCGTCAATGATTTCTGTTGACAATTTATGGTTATTGAGATGGAAATGGATATTCTGCACCCCATCATGATGCGTGCCAAGTCATATTGGATTTTTGAAGAAATATTGAAATTGAAAAATCCCTCTATACCCCCTCTAACGACCCGACAATCATTTCTGGTGACAAATTATTGTTGTTCCAATGGAAATGGATATTCTGCACCCCACCATGATGCGTGCCAAGTCATATTTGATTTTGAGGTAATTTTGAAAATGAAAAATCCCTCTATACCCCCTCTGACGACCCGACAATGATTTCTGTTGACAAATTATTGGTATTGAGATGGAAATGGATATTCTGTACCCTACCATGATGCGTGCCAAGTCATATTGGATTTTTGAAGAAATTTTGAAAATGAAAAATCCCTCTATACCCCCTCCAACGACTCGTCAATGATTTCTGTTGACGAATCATTGTTATTTAGATGAAAATGGATATTCTGCACCCCACCATGATGCGTGACAGGTCATATTTGATTCTGAGGTAATTTTGAAAAGGAAAAATTCCTCTATACCCCCTCTGACGACCCGACAATGATTTCTGTTGACAAATTATTGTTATTGAGATGTAAATGTATATTCTGTTCCCCACCATGATGCGTGCCAAGTCATATTTGATTATTGAAGTCATTTTGAAAATGAAAAATCCCTCTATACCCCCTCTGACGACCCGACAATGATTTCTGTTGACGAATTATTGTTATTCAGATGGAAATGGATATTCTGCACCCCACCATGATGCGTGCCAAGTCATATTTGATTTTGAGGTAATTTTGAAAATGAAAAATCCCTCTATTATCCCTCTAACGACCCGACAATGATTTCTGTCGACGAATTATTGTTATTCAGATAGGAATAGATATTCTGCACCCCACCATGATGCGTGCCAAGTCATATTAGATTTTTGAAGAAATATTGAAAATGAGAAATCCCTCTATACCCCCTCTAACGACCCGACTATGATTTCTGTCGACGAATTATTGTTAATCAGATGGAAATGGATATTCTTCACCCCACCATGATGCGTGCCAAATCATATTAGATTTTTGAAGTAATTTTGAAAATGAAAAATCCCTCTATACCCCCTCCAACGACCCGTCAATGATTTCTTTTGACGAATTAATGTTATTCAGATGGAAATGGATATTCTGCACCCCACTATGATGCGTGCCAAGTCATATTTGATTTTGAGGTAATTTTGAAAATGAAAAATCCCTCTATACCCCCTCTGACGACCCGACAATGATTTCTGTTGACAAATTATTGTTATTGAGATGGGAATGGATATTCTGTACCCTACCATGATGCGTGCCAAGTCATATTAGATTATTGAAGAAATTTTGAAAATGAAAAATCCCTCTATACCCCCTCCAACGACCCGTCAATGATTTCTGTTGACGAATTATTGTTATTTAGATGGAAATGGATATTCTTCACCCCACCATGATGCGTGCCAAATCATATTAGATTTTTGAAGTAATTTTGAAAATGAAAAATCCCTCTATACCCCCTCCAACGACCCGTCAATGATTTTTTTTGACGAATTATTGTTATTCAGATGGAAATGGATATTCTGCACCCCACTATGATGCGTGCCAAGTCATATTTGATTTTGAGGTAATTTTGAAAATGAAAAATCCCTCTATACCCCCTCTGACGACCCGACAATGATTTCTGTTGACAAATTATTGTTATTGAGATGGGAATGGATATTCTGTACCCTGCCATGATGCGTGCCAAGTCATATTAGATTATTGAAGAAATTTTGAAAATGAAAAATCCCTCTATACCCCCTCCAACGACCCGTCAATGATTTCTGTTGACGAATTATTGTTATTTAGATGGAAATGGATATTCTGCACCCCACCATGATGCGTGCCAAGTCATATTTGATTTTGAGGTAATTTTGAAAATGAGAAATCCCTCTATACCCCCTCTGACGACCCGACAATGATTTCTGTTAAAAAATTAGTGTTATTGAGATGGAAATGGATATTCTGTACCCCACTATGATGCGTGCCAAGTCATATTTGATTTTTGAAGTCATTTTGAAAATGAAAAATCCCTCTATACCCCCTCTGACGACCCGACAATGATTTCTGTTGACGAATTATTGTCATTCAGATGGAAATGGATATTCTGCACCCAACCATGAAGCGTGCCAATTCATATTGGATTTTGAGGTAATTTTGAAAATGAAAAATTCCTCCATACCCCCTCTGACGACCCGACAATGATTTCTGTTGACAAATTCTTGTTATTCAGATGGAATCGGATAATCTGCACCCTACCATGATGCGTGCCAAGTCATATCAGATTATTGAAGAAATTTTGAAAATGAAAAATCCCTCTATACCCCCTCCAACGACCAGTCAATGATTTCTGTTGACGAATTATTGTTATTTAGATGGAAGTGGATATTCTGCACCCCACCATGATGCGTGCCAAGTCATATTTGATTTTGAGGTAATTTTGAAAATGAAAAATCCTTCTATACCCCCCCCCTGACGACCCGACAATGATTTCTGTCAACAAATTATTGTTACTGAAATGGAAATGGATATTCTGTACCCCACTATGATGCGTGCCAAGTCATATTTGATTTTAGAAGTCTTTTTGAAAATGAAAAATCCCTCTATACCCCCTCTGACGACCCGACAATGATTTCTGTCGACGAATTATTGTTATTCAGATGGAAATGGATATTCTGCACCCCACAATGATGCGTGCCAAGTCATATTGGATTTTTGAAGAAATATTGAAAATGAAAAATCCCTCTATACCCCCTCTAACGACCCGACAATGATTTCTGTTGACGAATTATTGTTATTCAGATGGTAATGGTTATTCTGCACCCCCTGAAATGAAAAATCCCTCTATACCTCCTCTGACGAACCGACAATGATTTCTGTAGACAAATTATTGTTATTGAGATGTTATTGAAATGGATATTCTGTACCCCACCATGATGCGTGCCAAGTCATATTTGATATTTGAAGAAATATTGAAAATGAAAAATCCCTCTATACCCCCTCTAACGACCCGACAATTATTTCTGGTGACAAATTATTGTTGTTCAGATGGAAATGGATATTCTGCACCCCACCATGATGCGTGCCAAGTCATATTAGATTTTTGAAGTAATTTTGAAAATGATAAATCCCTCCATACCCCCTCTGACGACACGACAATAATATCTGTTGACGAATTATTGTTATTCAGATGGGAATGGATATTCTGCACCCCACTATTATGCTTGCTAAGTCATATTAGATTTTTGATGAAATTTTGAATTTGAAAAATCCCTCTATACCCCCTCTAACGACTCGACAATGATTTCTGTCGACGAATTATTGTTATTAAGATGGAAATGGATATTCTGCACCCCACCATGATGCGTGCCAAGTCATATTTGATTTTGAGGTAATTTTGAAAATGAAAAATCCCTCTATACCCCCTCTGACAACCCGACAATGATTTCTGTTGACAAATTATTGTTTTTGAGATGGAAATGGATATTCTGTACCCTACCATAATGCGTGCCAAGTCATATTAGATTATTGAAGAAATTTTCGAAATGAAAAATCCCTCTATACCCCCTCCAACGACCCGTCAATGATTTCTGTTGACGAATTATTGTTATTTAGATGGAAATGGATATTCTGCACCCCACCATGATGCGTGCCAAGTCATATTTGATTTTTGAAATAATTTTGAAAATGATAAATCCCTCCATAACCCCTCTGACGACTCGACAATGATTTCTGTTGACGAATTATTGTTATTCAGATGGAAATAAATATTCTGCACCCCACCATGTTGCGTGCCAAGTCATATTTGATTTTGAGGTAATTTTGAAAATGAAAAATCCCTCTATAACCCCTCTAACGACCCGACAATGATTTCTGTTGACGAATTATTGTTATTCAGATAGAAATAGATATTCTGCACCCCACCATGATGCGTGCCAAGTCATATTAGATTTTTGAAGAAATATTGAAAATGAAAAATCCCTCTATACCCCCTCCAACGACCCGTCAATGATTTCTGTTGACAAATTATTGTTATTCAGATGGTAATGGATATTCTGCACCCCACTATGATGCGTGCCAAGTCATATTTTATTTTGAGGTAATTATGAAAATGAAAAATCTCTCTATACCCCCTCCAACGACCCGTCAATGATTTCTGTTAACAAATTATTGTTATTGAGATGAAAATGGATATTCTGTACCCCACTATGATGCGTGCCAAGTCATATTAGATTTTTGAAGAAATATTGAAAATGAGAAATCCCTCTATACCCCCTCTAACGACCTGACAATGATTTCTGTCAACGAATTATTGTTATTCAGATAGAAATGGATATTCTGCACCCCACCATGATGCGTGCCAAGTCATATGAGATTTTTGAAGAAATATTGAAAATGAAAAATCCCACTATACCCCCTCTAACGACCCGACAATGATTTCTGTTGACGAATTATTGTTATTCAGATGATAATGGAAATTCTGCACCCCACTATGATGCGTGCCAAGTCATATTGGACTTTTGAAGAAATATTGAAAATGAAAAATCACTCTATATCCCCTCTAACGACCCGACAATGATTTCTGTTGACGAATTATTTTTATTCAGATGGAAATGGATATTCTGCACCCCACCATGATGCGAGCCAAGTCATATTGGATTTTTGAAGAAATATTGAAAATGAAAAATCCCTCTATACCCCCTCTAACGACCAGACAATGATTTCTGGTGACAAATTATTGTTGTTCCAATGGGAATGGATATTCTGCACCCCACCATGATGCGTGCCAAGTCATATTTGATTTTGAGGTAATTTTGAAAATGAAAAATCCCTCTATACCCCCTCTGACGACCCGACAATGATTTCTGTTGACAAATTATTGTTATTGAGATGGAAATGGATATTCTGTACCCTACCATGATGCGTGCCAAGTCATATTAGATTTTTGAAGAAATTTTGAAAATGTAAAATCCCTCTATACCCCCTCCAACGACCCGTCAATGATTTCTGTTGACGAATCATTGTTATTTAGATGAAAATGGATATTCTGCACCCCACCATGATGCGTGACAAGTCATATTTGATTCTGAGGTAATTTTGAAAATGAAAAATCCCTCTATACCCCCTCTGACGACCCGACAATGATTTCTGTTGACAAATTATTGTTATTGAGATGTAAATGTATATTCTGTTCCCCACCATGATGCGTGCCAAGTCATATTTGATTATTGAAGTCATTTTGAAAATGAAAAATCCCTCTATACCCCCTCTGACGACCCGACAATGATTTCTGTTGACGAATTATTGTTATTCAGATGGAAATGGATATTCTGCACCCCACCATGCTGCGTGCCAAGTCATATTTGATTTTGAGGTAATTTTGAAAATGAAAAATCCCTCTATTATCCCTCTAACGACCCGACAATGATTTCTGTCGACGAATTATTGTTATTCAGATGGAAATAGATATTCTGCACCCCACCATGATGCGTGCCAAGTCATATTAGATTTTTGAAGAAATATTGAAAATGAGAAATCCCTCTATACCCCCTCTAACGACCCGACTATGATTTCTGTCGACGAATAATTGTTAATCAGATGGAATTGGATATTCTTCACCCCACTATGATGCGTGCCAAATCATATTAGATTTTTGAAGTAATTTTGAAAATGAAAAATCCCTCTATACCCCCTCCAACGACCCGTCAATGATTTCTTTTGACGAATTATTGTTATTCAGATGGAAATGGATATTCTGCACCCCACCATGATGCGTGCCAAGTCATATTTGATTTTGAGGTAATTTTGAATATGAGAAATCCCTCTATACCCCCTCTGACGACCCGACAATGATTTCTGTTAACAAATTAATGTTATTGAGATGGAAATGGATATTCTGTACCCCACTATGATGCGTGCCAAGTCATTTTTGATTTTTGAAGTCATTTTGAAAATGAAAAATCCCTCTAAACCCCCTCTGACGACCCGACAATGATTTCTGTTGACGAATTATTGTCATTCAGATGGAAATGGATATTCTGCACCCAACCATGAAGCGTGCCAATTCATATTGGATTTTGAGGTAATTTTAAAAATGAAAAATTCCTCCATACATCCTCTGACGACCCGACAATGATTTCTGTTGACAAATTCTTGTTATTCAGATGGAATCGGATATTCTGCACCCTACCATGATGCGTGCCAAGTCATATCAGATTATTGAAGAAATTTTGAAAATGAAAAATCCCTCTATACCCCCTCCAACGACCAGTCAATGATTTCTGTTGACGAATTATTGTTATTTAGATGGAAGTGGATATTCTGCACCCCACCATGATGCGTGCCAAGTCATATTTGATTTTGAGGTAATTTTGAAAATGAAAAATCCTTCTATACCACCCCTGACGACCCGACAATGATTTTTGTTGACAAATTATTGTTATTCAGATGGTAATGGATATTCTGCACCCCACTATGATGCGTGCCAAGTCATATTTTATTTTGAGGTAATTTTGAAAATGAAAAATCCCTCTATACCTCCTCCAACGACCCGTCAATGATTTCTGTTAACAAATTATTGTTATTGAGATGAAAATGGATATTCTGTACCCCACTATGATGCGTGCCAAGTCATATTAGATTTTTGAAGAAATATTGAAAATGAGAAATCCCTCTATACCCCCTCTAAAGACCCGACAATGATTTCTGTTGACGAATTATTGTTATTCAGATGATAATGGAAATTCTGCACCCCACTATGATGCGTGCCAAGTCATATTGGACTTTTGAAGAAATGTTGAAAATGAAAAATCACTCTATATCCCCTCTAACGACCCGACAATGATTTCTGTTGACGAATTATTTTTATTCAGATGGAAATGGATATTCTGCACCCCACCATGATGCGTGCCAAGTCATATTGGATTTTTGAAGATATATTGAAAATGAAAAATCCCTCTATACCCCCTCTAACGACCCGACAATGATTTCTGGTGACAAATTATTGTTGTTCAGATGGAAATGGATATTCTGCACCACACCATGATGCGTGCCAAGTCATATTTGATTTTGAGGTAATTTTGAAAATGAAAAATCCCTCTATACCCCCTCTGACGACCCGACAATGATTTCTGTTGACAAATTATTGTTATTCAGATAGAAATAGATATTCTGCACCCCACCATGATGCGTGCCAAGTCATATTAGATTTTTGAAGAAATATTGAAAATGAAAAATCCCTCTATACCCCCTCCAACGACCAGTCAATGATTTCTGTTGACGAATTATTGTTATTCAGATAGAAATAGATATTCTGCACCCCACCATGATGCGTGCCAAGTCATATTAGATTTTTGAAGAAATATTGAAAATGAAAAATCCCTCTATACCCCCTCCAACGACCCGTCAATGATTTCTGTTGACAAATTATTGTTATTCAGATGGTAATGGATATTCTGCACCCCACTATGATGCGTGCCAAGTCATATTTTATTTTGAGGTAATTTTGAAAATGAAAAATCCCTCTATACCCCCTCCAACGACCCGTCAATGATTTCTGTTAACAAATTATTGTTATTGAGATGAAAATGGATATTCTGTACCCCACTATGATGCGTGCCAAGTCATATTAGATTTTTGAAGAAATATTGAAAATGAGAAATCCCTCTATACCCCCTCTAACGACCCGACAATGATTTCTGTTGACGAATTATTGTTATTCAGATGATAATGGAAATTCTGCACCCCACTATGATGCGTGCCAAGTCATATTGGACTTTTGAAGAAATGTTGAAAATGAAAAATCACTCTATATCCCCTCTAACGACCCGACAATGATTTCTGTTGACGAATTATTTTTATTCAGATGGAAATGGATATTCTGCACCCCACCATGATGCGTGCCAAGTCATATTGGATTTTTGAAGATATATTGAAAATGAAAAATCCCTCTATACCCCCTCTAACGACCCGACAATGATTTCTGGTGACAAATTATTGTTGTTCAGATGGAAATGGATATTCTGCACCACACCATGATGCGTGCCAAGTCATATTTGATTTTGAGGTAATTTTGAAAATGAAAAATCCCTCTATACCCCCTCTGACGACCCGACAATGATTTCTGTTGACAAATTATTGTTATTGAGATGGAAATGGATATTCTGCACCCCATCATGATGCGTGCCAAGTCATATTGGATTTTTGAAGAAATATTGAAATTGAAAAATCCCTCTATACCCCCTCTAACGACCCGACAATGATTTCTGGTGACAAATTATTGTTGTTCCAATGGAAATGGATATTCTGCACCCCACCATGATGCGTGCCAAGTCATATTTGATTTTGAGGTAATTTTGAAAATGAAAAATCCCTCTATACCCACTCTGACGACCCGACAATGATTTCTGTTGACAAATTATTGTTATTGAGATGGAAATGGATATTCTGTACCCTACCATGATGCGTGCCAAGTCATATTAGATTTTTGAAGAAATTTTGAAAATGAAAAATCCCTCTATACCCCCTCCAACGACCCGTCAATGATTTCTGTTGACGAATTATTGTTATTCAGATGGAAATGGATATTCTGCACCCCACCACGATGCGTGCCAAGTCATATTTGATTTTGAGGTAATTTTGAAAATGAAATATCCCTCTATACCCCCTCTGACGTCCCGACAATGATTTCTGTAGACAAATCATTATTATTGAGATGGAAATGGATATTCTGTACCCCACCATGTTGCGTGCCATGTCATATTTGATTATTGAAATTATTTTGATAATGAAAAATCACTCTATACCCCCTCTGACGACACGACAATGATTTCTGTTAACCAATTATTGTTAGTTAGATATACATGAATACTTTGCACCCCACCATGATGCGTGCCAAGTAATATTAGATTTTTGAAGAAATATTGAAAATGAAAAATCCCTCTCTACCCCCTCTAACGACCCGACAATGATTTCTGTTGACGAATTATTGTTATTTAAATATATATGAATACTTTGCAACCCACTATGATGCGTGCCAAGTCATATTAGATTTTGAAGTAATTTTGAAAATGAGAAATACCTCTATACCCCTTCTGACGACACGACAATGATTTAAATTGACGAATTATTGTTATTCAGATGGATATGGATACTTTGCACCCCACCATGATGCGTGCCAAGTCATATTAGATTTTTGAAGTAATTTTGAAAATGAAAAATCCCTCCATACCCCCTCTGACGACACGACACTGATTTATGTTGACGAATTAATGTTAGTCAGATAGAAATGGATATTCTGCACCCCGCCATGATGCGTGCCATGTCATATTTGATTATTGAAATGATTTTGATAATGAAAAATCCCTCTATACCCCCTCTGACGACCCGACAATGACTTCTGTTGACGAATTATTTTTATTCAGATAGACATGGATACTTTGCACCCCACCATGATGCGTGCCAAGTAATATTAGATTTTTGAAGATATATTGAAAATGAAAAATCCCTCTATACCCCCTCTAACGACCCGACAATGATTTCTGTTGACAAATTATTGTTAATCAGATGGAAATGGATATTCTGCACCCTACCATGATGCGTGCCAAGTCATATTAGATTTTTTTAGTCATTTTGAAAATGAAAAATCCCTCTATACCCCCTTCAACGACCCGTTAATGGTTTCTGTTGCCGAATTATTGTTATTCAGATGGAAATGGATATTCTGCACCCCACCATGATGCGTGCCAAGTCATATTTGATTTTGAGGTAATTTTGAAAATGAAAAATCCCTCTATACCCCCTCTGACGACCCGACAATGATTTCTGTTGACAAATTATTGTTATTGAGATGGAAATGGATATTCTGCACCCCACCATGATGCGAGCCAAGTCATATTAGATTTTTGAAGAAATATTGAAAATGAAAAATCCCTCTATACCCCCTCTGACGACCCGACAATGATTTCTGTTGACGAATTATTGTTATTCAGATGTTCATGGATACTTTGCACCCCACCATGATGCGTGCCAAGTCATATTAGATTTTTGAAGAAATATTGAATATGAAAAATCCCTCTATACCCCCTCTATCGACCCGACAATGACATCTGTTGACAAATTATTGTTATTCAGAAGGAAATGGAGATTCCTCACCCCACCATGATGTGTGCCAAGTCATATTAGATTTTTGAAGAAATTTTGAAAATGAGAAATCCCTCTATACCCCCTCCAACGACCCGTCAATGATTTCTGTCGACAGGTTAATGTTATTCAGAAGGAAATGGATATTCTGCACCCCACTAAGATGCGTTCCAAGTCATATTTGATTTTGAGGTAATTTTGAAAAAGAAAAATCCCTCTATACCCCCTCTGACGACCCGACAATGATTTCTGTTGACCAATTATTGTTATTGAGATGGAAATGGATATTCTGTACCCAACCATGATGCGTGCCAAGTCATATTTGAATTTTGAAGTCATTTTGAAAATGAAAAATCCCTCTATACCCCCTCTAACGACCCGACAATGATTTCTATTGACGAATTATCGTTATTCAGATGGAAATGAATATTCTGCACCCCAACAAGTTGCGTGCCAAGTCATATTTGTTTTTGAGGTAATTTTGAAAATGAAAAATCCCTCTATACCCCCTCTAACGACCCGACAATGATTTCTGTCGACGAATTATTGTTATTCAGATGAAAATAAATATTCTGCACCCCACCATGATGCGTGCCAAGTCATATTAGATTTTTGAAGATATATTGAAAATGAAAAATCCCTCTATTCCCCCTTTAACGACCCGTCAATGATTTCTGTTGACGAATCATTGTTATTCAGATGGACATGGATGTTCTGCCCCCCACCATGATGCGTGCCAAGTCATATTTGATTTTGAGGTAATTTCGAAAATGAAAAATCCCTCAATACCCCCTCTGACGACCCGACAATTATTTCTGTTGACGAATTATTGTTATTGAGATGGAAATGGATATTCTGTACCCCACTATGATGCGTGCCAAGTCATATTAGATTTTTGAAGTAATTTTGAAAATGAGAAATACCTCTATACCTGCTCTGACGACTCGACAATGATTAAAATTGACGAATTATTGTTATTCAGATGGACATGGATACTTTGCACCCCACCATGATGCGTGCCAAGTCATATTAGATTTTTGAAGTAATTTTGAAAATGAAAAATCCCTCTATACCCCCTCTGACGACACGACAATGTCATCTGTTGACAAATTATTATTATTAAGATGGAAATGGATATTCTTCACCCCACCATGATGTGTGCCAAGTCATATTAGATTTTTGAAGATATTTTGAAAATGAGAAATCCCTCTATACCCCCTCCAACGACCCGTCAATGATTTCTGTCGACAGGTTAATGTTATTCAGATGGAAATGGATATTCTGCACCCCACTATGATGCGTGCCAAGTCATATTTGATTTTGAGGTAATTTTGAAAATGAAAAATCCTTCTATACCCCCTCTGACGACTCGACAATGATTTCTGTTGACCAATTATTGTTATTGAGATGGAAATGGATATTCTGTACCCCACCATGATGCGTGCCAAGTCATATTTGATATTTGAAGTCATTTTGAAAATGAAAAATCCTTCTATACCCCCTCTAACGACCCGACAATGATTTCTGTTGACGAATTATCGTTATTCAGATGGAAATGAATATTCTGCACCCCACCATGTTGCGTGCCAAGTCATATTTGATTTTGAGGTAATTTTGAGAATGAAAAATCCCTCTATACCCTCACTAACGACCCGACAATGATTTCTGTCGACGAATTATTGTTATTCAGATGAAAATAAATATTCTGCACCCCACCATGATGCGTGCCAAGTCATATTAGATTTTAGAAGAAATATTAAAAATGAAAAATCCTTCTATACCCCTTTAACGACCCGTCAATGATTTCTGTTGACGAATCATTGTTATTCGGATGGACATGGATGTTCTGCACCCCACCATGATGCGTGCCAAGTCATATTTGATTTTGAGGTAATTTTGAAAATGAAAAATCCCTCTATACCCCCTCTGACGACCCGACAATTATTTCTGTTGACAAATTATTGTTATTGAGATGGAAATGAATATTCTGTACCCCACCATGATGCGTGCCAAGTCATATTTGATTTTTGAAGTCATTTTGAAAATGAAAAATCCCTCTATACCCCCTCTAACGACCCGACAATGATTTCTGTTGACGAATTATCGTTATTCAGATGGAAATGAATATTCTGCACCCCACCATGTTGCGTGCCAAGTAATATTTGATTTTGAGGTAATTTTGACAATGAAAAATCCCTCTATACCCTCTCTAACGACCCGACAATGATTTCTGTCGACGAATTATTGTTATTCAGATAAAAATAAATATTCTGCACCCCACCATGATGCGTGCCAAGTCATATTAGATTTTTGAAGAAATATTGAAAATGAAACATCCCTCTATACCACCTCTAACGACCCGTCAATGATTTCTGTTGACGAATCATTGTTATTCAGATGGAAATGGATATTCTGCACCCCACCATGATGCGTGCCAAGTCATATTTGATTTTGAGGTAATTTTGAAAATGAAAAATCCCTCTGTACCCCCTCTGACGACCCGACAATGATTTCTGATGACAAAATATTGTTATTCAGATGGAAATGCATATTCTGCACCCCTCCATGATGCGTGCCAAATCATATTTGATTTTTGAAGTCATTTTGAAAATGAAAAATATCTCTATACCCTCTCTGACGACCCGATAATGATTTCTGTTGACGAATTATTGTTATTTAGATGGACATGGATATTCTGCACCCCACCATGTTGCGTACCAAGTCATATTTGATTTTGAGGAAATTTTGAAAATGAAAAATCCCTCTATACCCCCTTTGACGACTCAAAAATGATTTCTCTTGACGAATTATTGGTATTCAAATAGAAATGGATATTTTGCATCCTACTATGATACGTGCCAAGTCATACTTGATCTTTTAAGTAATTTTGAAAATGAAAAATCTCTCTATACACCCCTCTAATGACCCGACAATGATTTCTGATGACAAAATATTGTTATTCAGATGGAAATGCATATTCTGCACCCCTCCATGATGCGTGCCAAATCATATTTGATTTTTGAAGTCATTTTGAAAATGAAAAATATCTCTATACCCTCTCTGACGACCCGATAATGATTTCTGTTGACGAATTATTGTTATTTAGATGGACATGGATATTCTGCACCCCACCATGATGCGTGCCAAGTCATATTAGATTTTTGATGAAATATTGAAAATGAGAAATCCCTCTATACCCCCTCTAACGACCCGTCAATGATTTCTGTTGCCGAATTATTGTTATTCAGATGGAAATGGATATTCTGCACCCCACCATGATGCGTGCCAAGTCATATTTGATTTTGAGGTAATTTTGAAAATGAAAAATCCCTCTATACCCCCTCCAACGACCCGTCAATGATTTCTGTTGACGAATCATTGTTATTCAGATGGACATGGATGTTCTGCCCCCCACCATGATGCGAGCCAAGTCATATTAGATTTTTGAAGAAATATTGAAAATGAAAAATCCCTCTATACCCCCTCTGACGACCCGACAATGAATTCTGTTGACGAATTATTGTTATTCAGATGTTCATGGATACTTTGCACCCCACCATGATGCGTGCCAAGTCATATTAGATTTTTGAAGAAATATTGAATATGAAAAATCCCTCTATACCCCCTCTAACGACCCGTCAATGATTTCTGTTGCCGAATCATTGTTATTCAGATGGAAATGGATATTCTGCACCCCACCATGATGCGTGCCAAGTCATATTAGATTTTTGATGAAATATTGAAAATGAGAAATCCCTCTATACTCCCTCCAACGACCCGTCAATGATTTCTGTTGCCGAATTATTGTTATTCAGATGGAAATGGATATTCTGCACCCCACCATGATGCGTGCCAAGTCATATTTGATTTTGAGGTAATTTTGAAAATGAAAAATCCCTCTATACCCCCTCTGACGACCCGACAATGATTTCTGTTGACAAATCATTGTTATTGAGATGTAAATGGATATTCTGCACCCCACCATGATGCGAGCCAAGTCATATTAGATTTTTGAAGAAATATGGAAAATGAAAAATCCCTCTATACCCCCTCTATCGACCCGACAATGACATCTGTTGACAAATTATTGTTATGGAAATGGATATTCTTCACCCCACCATGATGTGTGCCAAGTCATATTAGATTTTTGAAGAAATTTTGAAAATGAGAAATCCCTCTATACCCCCTCCAACGACCCGTCAATGATTTCTGTCGACAGGTTAATGTTATTCAGATGGAAATGGATATTCTGCACCCCACTATGATGCGTGCCAAGTCATATTTGATTTTGAGGTAATTTTGAAAATGAAAAATCCCTCTATACCCCCTCTAACGACCCGACAATGATTTCTATTGACGAATTATCGTTATTCAGATGGAAATGAATATTCTGCACCCCACCACGTTGCGTGCCAAGTCATATTTGAATTTGAGGTAATTTTGAAAATGAAAAATCCCTCTATACCCCCACTAACGACCCGACAATGATTTCTGTCGACGAATTATTGTTATTCAGATGAAAATAAATATTCTGCACCCCACCATGATGCGTGCCAAGTCATATTAGATTTTTGAAGAAATATTGAAAATGAAAAATCCCTCTATTCCCCCTTTAACGACCCGTCAATGATTTCTGTTGACGAATCATTGTTATTCAGATGGACATGGATGTTCTGCCCCCCACCATGATGCGTGCCAAGTCATATTTGATTTTGAGGTAATTTTGAAAATGAAAAATCCCTCTATACCCCCTCTGACGACCCGACAATTATTTCTGTTGACAAATTATTGTTATTGAGATGGAAATGGATATTCTGTACCCCACTATGATGCGTGCCAAGTCATATTTGATTATTGAAGTCATTTTGAAAATGAAAAATCCCTCTATATCCCCTCTGACGACCCGACAATGATTTCTGTTGACGAATTATTGTTATTTAAATATATATGAATACTTTGCAACCCAATATGATGCGTGCCAAGTCATATTAGATTTTTGAAGTAATTTTGAAAATGAGAAATACCTCTATACCTGCTCTGACGACACGACAATGATTAAAATTGACGAATAATTGTTATTCAGATGGACATGGTTACTTTGCACCCCACCATGATGCGTGACAAGTCATATTAGATTTTTGAAGTAATTTTGAAAATGAAAAATCCCTCCATACCCCTTCTGACGACACGACAATGATTTATGTTGACGAATTAATGTTAGTCAGATAGAAATGGATATTCTGCACCCCGCCATGATGCGTGCCATGTCATATTTGATTATTGAAATGATTTTGATAATGAAAAATCCCTCTATACCCCCTCTGACGACCCGACAATGATTTCTGTAGACGAATTATTTTTATTCAAAATGGACTTGGATACTTTGCACCCCACTATAATGCGTGCCAAGTAATATTAGATTTTTGAAGATATATTGAAAACAAAAAATCCCTCTATACCCCCTCTAACGACCCGACAATGATTTCTATTGACCAATTATTGTTAATCAGATGGAAATGGATATTCTGCAACCTACCATGATGCGTGCCAAGTCATATTAGATTTTTGAAGTCATTTTGAAAATGAAAAATCCCTCTATACCCCCTTTAACGACCCGTCAATGATTTCTGTTGCCGAATTATTGTTATTCAGATAGAAATGGATATTCTGCACCCCACCATGATATAGCCCCTCTGACGACACGACAATGATTTCTGTTAAGGAATTATTGTTATTCGGATAGATATGGATATTCTGCACCCCACTATGATGCGTGCCAAGTAATATTAGATTTTTGAAGAAATATTGAAAACGGAAAATCCCTCTACACCCCCTCTAACGAACCGACAATGATTTCTGTTGACGAATTATTGTTATTTAGATATATATGGATACTTTGCACCCTGCCATGATGCGTGCCATGTCATATATGATTTTTGAAATCATTTTGATTATGAAAAATCCCTCTATATTCCCTCTGACGACGCGACAATGATTTCTGTTGACGAATTATTTTTATTCAGACGGACATGGATACTTTGCACCCCACCATGATGCGTGCCAAGTCATATTAGATTTTTGAAGATATATTGAAAATGGAAAATCCCTCTATACCCCCTCTAACGACCCGACAATGATTTCTGTTGACGAATTATTGTTATTTAGAAATATATGGATACTTTGCACCCCGCCATGATGCGTGCCATGTCATATATGATTTTTGAAATCATTTTGATTATGAAAAATCCCTCTATACCCCCTCTGACGACGCGACAATGATTTCTGTTGACGAATTATTTTTATTCAGACGGACATGAATACTTTGCACCCCACCATGATGCGTGCCAAGTCATATTAGATTTTTGAAGATTTATTGAAAATGTAAAATCCCTCTATACCCCCTCTAATGACCCGAAAATGATTTCTGTTGACAAATTATTGTTATTCAGATGGAAATGAATATTTTGCACCCTACTATGATGCGTGCCAAGTCATATTTGATTTCTGAAGTAATTTTGAAAATGAAAAATCCCTCTATACACCCCTCTAATGACCCGACAATGATTTCTGATGACAAAATATTGTTATTCAGATGGAAATGCATATTCTGCACCACTCCATGATGCGTGCCAAGTCATATTAGATTTTTGATGAAATATTGAAAATGAGATATCCCTCTATACCCCCTCTAACGACCCGTCAATGATTTCTGCTTACGAATTATTGTTATTCAGATGGAAATGGATATTCTGCACCCCACCATGTTGCGTGCCAAGTCATATTTGATTTTGAGGTAATTTTGAGAATGAAAAATCCCTCCATACCCCCTCTGACGACACGACAATGATTTATGTTAACGAATCATTGTTAGTTAGATATACATGAATACTTTGCACCCCACCATGATGCGTGCCAAGTCATATTTGATTTTGAGGTAATTTTGAAAATGATAAATCCCTCTATAGCCCCTCTGACGACACGACAATGATTTCTGTTAAGGAATTATTGTTATTCAGATAGATATGGATATTCTGCACCCCACTATGATGCGTGCCAAGTAATATTAGATTTTTGAAGAAATATTGAAAACGGAAAATCCCTCTACACCCCCTCTAACGAACCGACAATGATTTCTGTTGACGAATTATTGTTATTTAGATATATATATGGATACTTTGCACCCTGCCATGATGCGTGCCATGTCATATATGATTTTTGAAATCATTTTGATTATGAAAAATTCCTCTATACCCCCTCTGACGACGCGACAATGATTTCTGTTGACGAATTATTTTTATTCAGACGGACATGGATACTTTGCACCCCACCATGATGCGTGCCAAGTCATATTAGATTTTTGAAGATATATTGAAAATGGAAAATCCCTCTATACCCCCTCTAACGACCCGACAATGATTTCTGTTGACGAATTATTGTTATTTAGAAATATATGGATACTTTGCACCCCGCCATGATGCGTGCCATGTCATATATGATTTTTGAAATCATTTTGATTATGAAAAATCCCTCTATACCCCCTCTGACGACGCGACAATGATTTCTGTTGACGAATTATTTTTATTCAGACGGACATGAATACTTTGCACCCCACCATGATGCGTGCCAAGTCATATTAGATTTTTGAAGATTTATTGAAAATGTAAAATCCCTCTATACCCCCTCTAATGACCCGAAAATGATTTCTGTTGACAAATTATTGTTATTCAGATGGAAATGAATATTTTGCACCCTACTATGATGCGTGCCAAGTCATATTTGATTTCTGAAGTAATTTTGAAAATGAAAAATCCCTCTATACACCCCTCTAATGACCCGACAATGATTTCTGATGACAAAATATTGTTATTCAGATGGAAATGCATATTCTGCACCACTCCATGATGCGTGCCAAATCATATTTGATTTTTGAAGTCATTTTGAAAATGAAAAATATCTCTATACCCTCTCTGACGACCCGATAATGATTTCTGTTGACGAATTATTGTTATTTAGATGGACATGGATATTCTGCACCCCACCATGATGCGTGCCAAGTCATATTAGATTTTTGATGAAATATTGAAAATGAGATATCCCTCTATACCCCCTCTAACGACCCGTCAATGATTTCTGTTGCCGAATTATTGTTATTCAGATAGAAATGGATATTCTGCACCCCACCATGATGCGTGCCAAGTCATATTTGATTCTGAGGTAATTTTGAAAATGAAAAATCCCTCTATACCCCCTCTGACGACCCGACAATGATTTCTGTTGACAAATTATTGTTATTGAGATGGAAATGGATATTCTGCACCCCACCATGATGCGAGCCAAGTCATATTAGATTTTTGAAGAAATATTGAAAATGAAAAATCCCTCTATACCCCCTCTGACGACCCGACAATGATTTCTGTTGACGAATTATTGTTATTCAGATGTTCGTGGATACTTTGCACCCCACCATGATGCGTGCCAAGTCATATTAGATTTTTGAAGAAATATTGAATATGAAAAATCCCTCTATACCCCCTCTAACGACCCGTCAATGATTTCTGTTGCCGAATTATTGTTATTCAGATGGAAATGGATATTCATCACCCCACCATGATGCGTGCCAAGTCATATTAGATTTTTGATGAAATATTGAAAATGGGAAATCCCTCTATACCCCCTCTAACGACCCGTCAATGATTTCTGTTGCCGAATAATTGTTATTCAGATGGAAATGGATATTCTGCACCCCACCATGATGCGTGCCAAGTCATATTTGATTTTGAGGTAATTTTGAAAATGAAAAATCCCTCTATACCCCCTCTGACGACCCGACAATGATTTCTGTTGACAAATTATTGTTATTGAGATGGAAATGGATATTCTGCACCCCACCATGATGCTAGCCAAGTCATATTAGAATTTTGAAGAAATATTGAAAATGAAAAATCCCTCTATACCCCATCTATCGACCCGACAATGACATCTGTTGACAAATTATTGTTATGGAAATGGATATTCTTCACCCCACCATGATGTGTGCCAAGTCATATTAGATATTTGAAGAAATTTTGAAAATGAGAAATCCCTCTATACCCCCTCCAACGACCCGTCAATGATTTCTGTCGACAGGTTAATGTTATTCAGATGGAAATGGATATTCTGCACCCCACTATGATGCGTGCCAAGTCATATTTGATTTTGAGGTAATTTTGAAAATGAAAAATCCCTCTATACCCCCCCTAACGACCCGACAATGATTTCTATTGACGAATTATCGTTATTCAGATGGAAATGAATATTCTGCACCCCACCACGTTGCGTGCCAAGTCATATTTGATTTTGAGGTAATTTTGAAAATGAAAAATCCCTCTATACCCCCTCTAACGACCCGACAATGATTTCTGTCGACGAATTATTGTTATTCAGATGAAAATAAATATTCTGCACCCCACCATGATGCGTGCCAAGTCATATTAGATTTTTGAAGAAATATTGAAAATGAAAAATCCCTCTATACCCCCTTTAACGACCCATCAATGATTTCTGTTGACGAATCATTGTTATTCAGATGGACATGGATGTTCTGCCCCCCACCATGATGCGTGCCAAGTCATATTTGATTTTGAGGTAATTTTGAAAATGAAAAATCCCTCTATACCCCCTCTGACGACCCGACAATGACAACTGTTGACAAATTATTATTATTAAGATGGAAATGGATATTATGCACCCCACCATGTTGCGTGCCAAGTCATTTTTTATTTTGAGGTAATTTTGAAAATGAAAAATCCCTCGATACCTCCTCTAACGACCCGACAATGATTTCTGTCGACGATTTATTGTTATTCAAATGGAAATAGATATTCTGCAACCCACTATGATGCGTGCCAAGTCATATTAGAGTTTTGAAGAAATATTGAAAATGAAAAATCCGTCTATACCCCCTCTAACGACCCGACTATGATTTCTGTTGACGACTTCTTGTTATTCAGATGGAAATATATATTCTGCACCCTACTATGATTCGTGCCAAGTCATATTTGATTTTTGAAGTCATTTTGATAATGAGAAATCCCTCTATACCCCCTCTGACGACCCGACAATGATTCCTGTTGACGAATTATTGTTATTCAGATGGAAATGAATATTTTGCACCCCACTATGCTGCGTGCCAAGTTACATTCGATTTTTGAAGTAATTTTGAAAATGAAAATTCCCTTTAACCCCCTTTGACGATCCGACAATAATTTCTGTTGACGAAATATGGTAATTTAGATGAAAATGGATATTATGCACTCCACCATGATACGTGCCAAGTCATATTTGATTTTTTAAGTAATTTTGAAAATGAAAAATCATTCTGTACCCCCTCTGACGACACGACAATGATTAATGTTGACAAATTATTGTTATTCAGATGGACATGGATACTTTGCGACCCACCATGATGCGTGCCAAGTCATATTAGATTTTTGAAGTAATTTTGAAAATGAAAAATCCCTCTATACCCCCTCTGACGACCCGACAATGATTTCTGTTGACGAATTATTGTTATTCAGATGGAAAAGGATATTTTGCACCCCACCATGATGCGTGCCAAGTCATATAAGATTTTTGAAGAAATATTGAAAATGAAAAATCCCTCTACATCCCCTCTAACGACCCGACAATGATTTCTGCATACGAATTATTGTTATTCAGATGGAAATGGATATTCTGCACCCCACCATGTTGCGTGCCAAGTCATATTTGATTTTGAGGTAATTTTGAGAATGAAAAATCCCTCCATACCCCCTCTGACGACCCGACAATGATTTATGTTAACGAATCATTGTTAGTTAGATATACATGAATACTTTGCACCCCACCATGATGCGTGCCAAGTCATATTTGATTTTGAGGTAATTTTGAAAATGAAAAATCCCTCTATACCCACTCTGACGACACGACAATGATTTCTGTTAAGGAATTATTGTTATTCAGATAGATATGGATATTCTGCACCCCACTATGATGCGTGCCAAGTAATATTAGATTTTTGAAGAAATATTGAAAACGGAAAATCCCTCTATACCCCCTCTAACGAACCGACAATGATTTCTGTTGACGAATTATTATTATTTAGATATATATGGATACTTTGCACCCCGCCATGATGCGTGCCATGTCATATATGATTTTTGAAATCATTTTGATTATGAAAAATCCCTCTATACCCCCTCTGACGATGCGACAATGATTTCTGTTGACGAATTATTTTTATTCAGACGGACATGGATACTTTGCACCCCACCATGATGCGTGCCAAGTCATATTAGATTTTTGAAGATATATTGAAAATGGAAAATCCCTCTATACCCCCTCTAACGACCCGACAATGATTTCTGTTGACGAATTATTGTTATTTAGATATATATGGATACTTTGCACCCCGCCATGATGCGTGCCATGTCATATATGATTTTTGAAATCATTTTGATTATGAAAAATCCCTCTATACCCCCTCTGACGACGCGACAATGATTTCTGTTGACGAATTATTTTTATTCAGACGGACATGAATACTTTGCACCCCACCATGATGCGTGCCAAGTCATATTAGATTTTTGAAGATTTATTGAAAATGTAAAATCCCTCTATACCCCCTCTAATGACCCGAAAATGATTTCTGTTGACAAATTATTGTTATTCAGATGGAAATGAATATTTTGCACCCTACTATGATGCGTGCCAAGTCATATTTGATTTTTGAAGTAATTTTGAAAATGAAAAATCCCTCTATACACCCCTCTAATGACCCGACAATGATTTCTGATGACAAAATATTGTTATTCAGATGGAAATGCATATTCTGCACCACTCCATGATGCGTGCTAAATCATATTTGATTTTTGAAGTCATTTTGAAAATGAAAAATATCTCTATACCCTCTCTGACGACCCGATAATGATTTCTGTTGACGAATTATTGTTATTTAGATGGATATTCTGCACCCCACCATGATGCGTGCCAAGTCATATTAGATTTTTGATGAAATATTGAAAATGAGAAATCCCTCTATACCCCCTCTAACGACCCGTCAATGATTTCTGTTGCCGAATTATTGTTATTCAGATAGAAATGGATATTCTGCACCCCACCATGATGCGTGCCAAGTCATATTTGATTCTGAGGTAATTTTGAAAATGAAAAATCCCTCTATACCCCCTCTGACGACCCGACAATGATTTCTGTTGACAAATTATTGTTATTGATATGGAAATGGATATTCTGCACCCCACCATGATGCGAGCCAAGTCATATTAGATTTTTGAAGAAATATTGAAAATGAAAAATCCCTCTATACCCCCTCTGACGAACCGACAATGATTTCTGTTGACGAATTATTGTTATTCAGATGTTCATGGATACTTTGCACCCCACCATGATGCGTGCCAAGTCATATTAGATTTTTGAAGAAATATTGAATATGAAAAATCCCTCTATATCCCCACTAACGACCCGTCAATGATTTCTGTTGCCGAATTATTGTTATTCAGATGGAAATGGATATTCTGCACCCCACCATGATGCGTGCCAAGTCATATTAGATTTTTGATGAAATATTGAAAATGGGAAATCCGTCTATACCACCTATAACGACCCGTCAATGATTTCTGTTGCCGAATAATTGTTATTCAGATGGAAATGGATATTCTGCACCCCACCATGATGCGTGCCAAGTCATATTTGATTTTGAGGTAATTTTGAAAATGAAAAATCCCTCTATACCCCCTCTGACGACCCGACAATGATTTCTGTTGACAAATTATTGTTATTGAGATGGAAATGGATATTCTGCACCCCACCATGATGCTAGCCAAGTCATATTAGATTTTTGAAGAAATATTGAAAATGAAAAATCCCTCTATACCCCCTCTATCGACCCGACAATGACATCTGTTGACAAATTATTGTTATGGAAATGGATATTCTTCACCCCACCATGATGTGTGCCAAGTCATATTAGATATTTGAAGAAATTTTGAAAATGAGAAATCCCTCTAAACCCCCTCCAACGACCCGTCAATGATTTCTGTCGACAGGTTAATGTTATTCAGATGGAAATGGATATTCTGCACCCCACTATGATGCGTGCCAAGTCATATTTGATTTTGAGGTAATTTTGAAAATGAAAAATCCCTCTATACCCCCTCTAACGACCCGACAATGATTTCTATTGACGAATTATCGTTATTCAGATGGAAATGAATATTCTGCACCCCACCACGTTGCGTGCCAAGTCATACTTGATTTTGAGGTAATTTTGAAAATGAAAAATCCCTCTATACCCCCTCTAACGACCCGACAATGATTTCTGTCGACGAATTATTGTTATTCAGATGAAAATAAATATTCTGCACCCCACCATGATGCGTGCCAAGTCATATTAGATTTTTGAAGAAATATTGAAAATGAAAAATCCCTCTATACCCCCTTTAACGACCCGTCAATGATTTCTGTTGACGAATCATTGTTATTCAGATGGACATGGATGTTCTGCCCCCCACCATGATGCGTGCCAAGTCATATTTGATTTTGAGGTAATTTTGAAAGTGAAAATTCCCTCTATACGCCCTCTGACGACCCGACAATTATTTCTGTTGACAAATTATTGTTATTGAGATGGAAATGGATATTCTGTACCCCACTATGATGCGTGCCAAGTCATATTTGATTATTGAAGTCATTTTGAAAATGAGAAATCCCTCTATACCCCCTTCAACGACCCGTCAATGATTTCTGTTGCCGAATTATTGTTATTCAGATAGAAATGGATATTCTGCACCCCACCATGATGCGTGCCAAGTCATATTAGGTTTTTCAAGTAATTTTGAATATGAAACATCCCTCTATACCCCCTCTAACGACTTGACAAGGATTTCTGTTGACAAATTATTGTTATTCAGTTGGAAATGGATATTCTGCACCCCACCATGATGCGTGCCAAGTCATATTAGATTTTTGAAGAAATTTTGAAAATAAAAAATCCCTCTATACCACCTCTAACGACCCGTCAATAATTTCTATTTACGAATTATTGTTATTGAGATGGAAATGGAAATTCTGCACACCACCATGATGCGTGCCAAGTCATATTTGATTTTTGAAGAAATTTTGAAAATGAAGAATCCCTCTATACCCCCTCTGACGACCCGACAATGATTTCCGTTAACGAATTATTGTTATTCAGATGGACATAGATATTTCGCACCCCACCATGATAATTGCCAAGTCATTTTAGATTGTTGAAGAAATTTTGAAAATGAAAAATCCCTCTATACACCCTCTAACGACCCGTCAATGATTTCTATCGACGAATTATTGTTATTCAGATGGAAATGGATATTCTGCACCCCACCATGATGCGTGCCAAGTCAAATTTGAATTTAAGGTTAATTTTGAAAATGAAAAATCACTCTATACCCCCTCCAACGACCCGTCAATGATTTCTGTTGACGAATTATTATTATTCAGATGGAAATGGATATTCTGCACCCCACCATGATGCGTGCCAAGTCATATTTGATATTGAGGTAATTTTGAAAATGAAAATCTCCCTATACCCCCTCTGACGACCCGACAATGAGTTCTGTTGACGAATTATTGTTATTCAGTTGGAAATGGATATTCTGCACCCCACCATGATGCGTGCCAAGTCATATAAGATTTTTGAAGAAATTTTGAAAATGAAAAATCCCTCTATACCCCCCTCTAACGACCCGTCAATGATTTCTATTTACGAATTATTGTTATTGAGATGGAAATGGATATTCTGCACCCCACCAGGATGCGTGCCAAGTCATATTTGATTTTTGAAGAAATTTTGAAAATGAAAAATCCCTCTATTCCCCCTCTGACGACCCGACAATGATTTTTGTTAACAAATTATTGTTATTCAGATGGACATGATATTTCGCACCCCACCATGATAATTGCCAAGTCATATTAGATTTTTGAAGAAATTTTGAAAATGAAAAATCCCTCTATACCCCCTCTAACGACCCGTCAATGATTTCTGTTGACGAATTATTGTTATTCAGATGGATATGGATATTCTGCACCCCATCATGATGCGTGCCAAGTCATATTTGACTTTGAGGTAATTTTGAAAATGAAAAATCCCTCTATACGCCCTCTGACGGCCCGACAATGAGTTCTGTTGACGAATTATTGTTATTCAGATGGTAATAGATATTCTGCACCCCACCATGATGCGTGCCAAGTCATATTAGAGTTTTGAAGAAATATTGAAAATGAAAAATCCGTCTATACCCCCTCTAACGACCCGACTATGATTTCTGTTGACGAATTCTTGTTATTCAGATGGAAATATATATTCTGCACCCTACTATGATTCGTGCCAAGTCATATTTGATTTTTGAAGTCATTTTGATAATGAGAAATCTCTCTATACCCCCTCTGACGACCCGACAATGATTCCTGTTGACAAATTATTGTTATTCAGATGGAAATGAATATTTTGCACCCTACTATGCTGCGTGCCAAGTTATATTCGATTTTTGAAGTAATTTTGAAAATGAAAATTCCCTTTAACCCCCTTTGACGATCCGACAATAATTTCTGTTGACGAAATATGGTAATTTAGATGAAAATGGATATTATGCACTCCACCATGATACGTGCCAAGTCATATTTGATTTTTTAAGTAATTTTGAAAATGAAAAATCACTCTATACCCCCTCTGACGACACAACAATGATTTATGTTGACGAATTATTGTTATTCAGATGGACATGGATACTTTGCGACCCACCATGATGTGTGCCAAGTCATATTAGTTTTTAGAAGTAATTTTGAAAATGAAAAATCCCTCTATACCCCCTCTGACGACCCGACAATGATTTCTGTTGACGAATTATTGTTATTCAGATGTTCATGGATACTTTGCACCCCACCATGATGCGTGCCAAGTCATATTAGATTTTTGAAGAAATATTGAATATGAAAAATCCCTCTATACCCCCTCTATCGACCCGACAATGACATCTGTTGACAAATTATTGTTATTCAGAAGGAAATGGATATTCTTCACCTCACCATGATGTGTGCCAAGTAATATTAGATTTTTGAAGAAATATTGAAAATGAAAAATCCCTCTATACCCCCTCTAACGACCCGAAAATGATTTCTGTTGACGAATTATTGTTATTTAAATATATATGAATACTTTGCAACCCACTATGATGCGTGCCAAGTCATATTAGATTTTTTAAGTAATTTTGAAAATGAGAAATACCTCTATACCCCCTCTAACGACACGACACTGATTTATGTTGACGAATTAATGTTAGTCAGATAGAAATGGATATTCTGCACCCCGCCATGATGCGTGCCATGTCATATTTGATTATTGAAATGATTTTGATAATGAAAAATCCCTCTATACCCCCTCTGACGACCCGACAATGACCTCTGTTAACGAATTATTTTTATTCAGATGGACATGGATACTTTGCACCCCACCATGATGCGTGCCAAGTAATATTAGATTTGTGAAGATATATTGAAAATGAAAAATCACTCTATACATCCTCTAACGACCCGACAATGATTTCTGTTGACAAATTATTGTTAATCAGTTGGAAATGGATATTCTGCACCCTACCATGATGCGTGCCAAGTCATATTAGGTTTTTTTAGTCATTTTGAAAATGAAAAATCCCTCTATACCCCCTTCAACGACCCGTCAATGATTTCTGATGCCGAATTATTGTTATTCAGATGGAAATGGATATTCTGCACCCCACCATGATGCGTGCCAAGTCATATTTGATTTTGAGGTAATTTTGAAAATGAAAAATCCCTCTATACCCCCTCTGACGACCCGACAATGATTTCTATTGAAAAATTATTGTTATTGAGATGGAAATGGATATTCTGCACCCCACCATGATGCGAGCCAAGTCTTATTAGATTTTTGAAGAAATATTGAAAATGAAAAATCCCTCTAAACCCCCTCTGACGACCCGAGTATGATTTCTGTTGACGAATTATTGTTATTCAGATGTTCATGGATACTTTGCACCCCACCATGATGCGTGCCAAGTCATATTAGATTTTTGAAGAAATATTGAATATGAAAAATCCCTCTATACCCCCTCTATCGACCCGACAATGACATCTGTTGACAAATTATTGTTATTCAGAAGGAAATGGATATTCTTCACCCCACCATGATGCGTGCCAAGTCATATTTGATTTTGAGGTAATTTTGAAAATGAAAAATCCCTCTATACCCCCTCTGACGACCCGACAATGATTTCTATTGAAGAATTATTGTTATTGAGATGGAAATGGATATTCTGCACCCCACCATGATGCGAGCCAAGTCTTATTAGATTTTTGAAGAAATATTGAAAATGAAAAATCCCTCTATACCCCCTCTGACGACCCGACAATGATTTCTGTTGACGAATTATTGTTATTCAGATGTTCATGGATACTTTGCACCCCACCATGATGCGTGCCAAGTCATATTAGATTTTTGATGAAATATTGAAAATGAGAAATCCCTCTATACCCCCTCTAACGACCCGACAATGATTTCCGTTGACGATTAATTGTTTCAGTTAGAAATGGATATTTTGCACCCAAATATGATGCGTGCCAAGTCATATTTGATATTTGAAGTAATTTTGAAAATGAAAAATCCCTCTACACCCCCTCTGACGACCCGACAATGATTTCTATTGAAAAATTATTGTTATTGAGATGGAAATGGATATTCTGCACCCCACCATGATGCGAGCCAAGTCTTATTAGATTTTTGAAGAAATATTGAAAATGAATCATCCCTCTATACCACCTCTAACGACCCGTCAATGATTTCTGTTGACGAATCATTGTTATTCAGATGGAAATGGATATTCTGCACCCCACTATGATGCGTGCCAAGTCATATTTGATTTTGAGGTAATTTTGAAAATGAAAAATCCCTCTATACCCCCTCTGACGACCCGAAAATGATTTCTGTTGACAAATTATTGTAATTGAAATGGAAATGGATATTCTGTACCCCACCATGATGCGTGCCAAGTCATATTTGATAATTGAAGTCATTTTGAAAATGAAAAATCACTCTATACCCCCTCTAACGACCCGACAATGATTTCTGTTGACGAATTATTGTTATTCAGATGGAAATGAATATTCTGCACCCCGCCATGATGCGTGCCATGTCATATTTGATTATTGAAATGATTTTGATAATGAAAAATCCCTCTATACCCCCTCTGACGACCCGACAATGACTTCTGTTAACGAATTATTTTTATTCAGATGGACATGGATACTTTGCACCCCACCATGATGCGTGCCAAGTAATATTAGATTTGTGAAGATATATTGAAAATGAAAAATCACTCTATACATCCTCTAACGACCCGACAATGATTTCTGTTGACAAATTATTGTTAATCAGTTGGAAATGGATATTCTGCACCCTACCATGATGCGTGCCAAGTCATATTAGGTTTTTTTAGTCATTTTGAAAATGAAAAATCCCTCTATACCCCCTTCAACGACCCGTCAATGATTTCTGATGCCGAATTATTGTTATTCAGATGGAAATGGATATTCTGCACCCCACCATGATGCGTGCCAAGTCATATTTGATTTTGAGGTAATTTTGAAAATGAAAAATCCATCTATACCCCCTCTGACGACCCGACAATGATTTCTATTGAAAAATTATTGTTATTGAGATGGAAATGGATATTCTGCACCCCACCATGATGCGAGCCAAGTCTTATTAGATTTTTGAAGAAATATTGAAAATGAAAAATCCCTCTAAACCCCCTCTGACGACCCGAGTATGATTTCTGTTGACGAATTATTGTTATTCAGATGTTCATGGATACTTTGCACCCCACCATGATGCGTGCCAAGTCATATTAGATTTTTGAAGAAATATTGAATATGAAAAATCCCTCTATACCCCCTCTATCGACCCGACAATGACATCTGTTGACAAATTATTGTTATTCAGAAGGAAATGGATATTCTTCACCCCACCATGATGCGTGCCAAGTCATATTTGATTTTGAGGTAATTTTGAAAATGAAAAATCCCTCTATACCCCCTCTGACGACCCGACAATGATTTCTATTGAAGAATTATTGTTATTGAGATGGAAATGGATATTCTGCACCCCACCATGATGCGAGCCAAGTCTTATTAGATTTTTGAAGAAATATTGAAAATGAAAAATCCCTCTATACCCCCTCTGACGACCCGACAATGATTTCTGTTGACGAATTATTGTTATTCAGATGTTCATGGATACTTTGCACCCCACCATGATGCGTGCCAAGTCATATTAGATTTTTGATGAAATATTGAAAATGAGAAATCCCTCTATACCCCCTCTAACGACCCGACAATGATTTCCGTTGACGATTAATTGTTTCAGTTAGAAATGGATATTTTGCACCCAAATATGATGCGTGCCAAGTCATATTTGATATTTGAAGTAATTTTGAAAATGAAAAATCCCTCTACACCCCCTCTGACGACCCGACAATGATTTCTATTGAAAAATTATTGTTATTGAGATGGAAATGGATATTCTGCACCCCACCATGATGCGAGCCAAGTCTTATTAGATTTTTGAAGAAATATTGAAAATGAAACATCCCTCTATACCACCTCTAACGACCCGTCAATGATTTCTGTTGACGAATCATTGTTATTCAGATGGAAATGGATATTCTGCACCCCACTATGATGCGTGCCAAGTCATATTTGATTTTGAGGTAATTTTGAAAATGAAAAATCCCTCTATACCCCCTCTGACGACCCGAAAATGATTTCTGTTGACAAATTATTGTAATTGAAATGGAAATGGATATTCTGTACCCCACCATGATGCGTGCCAAGTCATATTTGATAATTGAAGTCATTTTGAAAATGAAAAATCACTCTATACCCCCTCTAACGACCCGACAATGATTTCTGTTGACGAATTATTGTTATTCAGATGGAAATGGATATTCTGCACCCCACATTGATGCGAGCCAAGTCTTATTAGATTTTTGAAGAAATATTGAAAATGAAAAATCCCTCTATACCCCCTCTGACGACCCGACAATGATTTCTGTTGACGAATTATTGTTATTCAGATGTTCATGGATACTTTGCACCCCACCATGATGCGTGCCAAGTCATATTAGATTTTTGATGAAATATTGAAAATGAGAAATCCCTCTATACCCCCTCTAACGACCCGACAATGATTTCCGTTGACGATTAATTGTTTCAGTTAGAAATGGATATTTTGCACCCAAATATGATGCGTGCCAAGTCATATTTGATATTTGAAGTAATTTTGAAAATGAAAAATCCCTCTACACCCCCTCTGACGACCCGACAATGATTTCTATTGAAAAATTATTGTTATTGAGATGGAAATGGATATTCTGCACCCCACCATGATGCGAGCCAAGTCTTATTAGATTTTTGAAGAAATATTGAAAATGAAAAATCCCTCTATACCCCCTCTAACGACCCGACAATTATTTCTGTTGACGAATTATTGTTATCCAGATGGAAATGAATATTCTGCACCCCACCATGTTGCGTGTTAAGTCATATTTGATTTTGAGATAAATTTGAAAATGAAAAATCCCTCTATACTCCCTCTAACGAACCGACAATGAGTTCTGTTGACGAATTATTGTTATTCAGATGAAAATGGATATTCTGCACCCCACCATGATGCGTGCCAAGTCATATTGGATTTTTGACGAAATATTGAAAATGAAAAATCCCTCTAAACCCCCTCTAACGACCCGACAATGATTTCTGTAAAAGAATTCTTGTTATTCAGATGGAAATATATATTCTGCACCCTACTATGATGCGTGCCAAGTCATATTTGATTTTTGAAGTCATTTTGATAATAAAAAATCCCTCTATACCCCCTCTGACGACACAACAATGATTTCTGTTGACGAATTAATGTAATTCAGATGAAAATGGATATTATGCACTGCACCATGATAGGTGCCAAGTCATATTTCATTTTTGAAGCAATTTTGAAAATGAAAAATCCCTCTATACCCCCTCTGACGACCCGACAATGAATTCTGGTGACGTATTATTGTTGTTTAGATGGAAATGAATATTCTTCACCCCACCATGATGCGTGCCAAGTCATATTAGAATTTTGAAGAAATTTTGAAAATGAGAAATCCCTCTATACCCCCTCTAACGACCCGACAATGATTTCTATTGACGAATTCTTGTTATTCAGATGGAATTGGATATTCTGCACCCTACTATGATGCGTGCCAAGTCATATTTGATTTTTGAAGTCATTTTGATAATGAAAAATCCCTCTATACCCCCTCTGACGACCCGACAATGAATTCTGGTGACGTATTATTGTTGTTTTGATGAAAATGAATATTCTTCACCCCACCATGATGCGTGCCAAGTCATATTAGATTTTTGAAGATATATTGAAAATGAAAAATCCCTCTATACCCCCTCTAACGACCCGACAATGATTTCTGGTGACGAATTATTGTTGTTCAGATGGAAATGGATATTCTGCACCCCACCATGATGCGTGCCAAGTCATATTTTATTTTGAGGTAATTTTGAAAATGAAAAATCCCTCTATACCCCCTCTAACGACCCGACAATGATTTCTGTCGACGAATTATTGTTATTCAGATGGAAATAGATATTCTGCACCCCACCATGATGCTTGCCAAGTCATATTAGATTTTTGATGAAATATTTAAAATAAAAATCCCTCTATACCCCCTCTTACGACCCGACAATGATTTCCGTTGACGAATTATTGTTACTCAGATAGAAATGGATATTTTGCACCCTACTATGATGCGAGCCAAGTCATATTTGATATTTGAAGTAATTTTGAAAATGTAAAATCCCTCTATACCCCCTCTAATGACTCGACAATGATTTCTGTTGACAAATTATTGTTATTCAGATGGAAATGAATATTTTGCACTCCACCATGATGCTTGCCAAGTCATATTTAATTTTTGAGGTAATTTTGAAATTGAAATATCCCTCTATAACCCCTTTGACGACTCGAAAATGATTTCTCTTGACGAATTATTGTTATTCAGATAGAAATGGATATTTTGCACCCTACTATGATGCGTGCCAAGTCATATTTGATTTTTGAAGTAATTTTGAAAATGTTAATTCTCTCTATACCCCCTCTAAAGACCCGAAAATGATTTCTGTTGACAAATTAATGTTATTCAGATGGAAATGAATATTTTGCACCCTACTATGATGCGTGCCAAGTCATATTAGATTTTTGAAGTAATTTTGAAAATGAGAAATACCTCTATACCCCCTCTGACGACACGACACTGATTTATGTTGACGAATTAATGTTAGTCAGATAGAAATGGATATTCTGCACCCCGCCATGATGCGTGCCATGTCATATTTGATTATTGAAATGATTTTGATAATGAAAAATCCCTCTATACCCCCTCTGACGACCCGACAATGACTTCTGTTAACGAATTATTTTTATTCAGATGGACATGGATACTTTGCACCCCACCATGATGCGTGCCAAGTAATATTAGATTTGTGAAGATATATTGAAAATGAAAAATCCCTCTATACATCCTCTAACGACCCGACAATGATTTCTGTTGACAAATTATTTTTAATCAGTTGGAAATGGATATTCTGCACCCTACCATGATGCGTGCCAAGTCATATTAGGTTTTTTTAGTCATTTTGAAAATGAAAAATCCCTCTATACCCCCTTCAACGACCCGTCAATGATTTCTGATGCCGAATTATTGTTATTCAGATAGAAATGGATATTCTGCACCCCACCATGATGCGTGCCAAGTCATATTTGATTTTGAGGTAATTTTGAAAATGAAAAATCCCTCTATACCCCCTCTGACGACCCGACAATGATTTCTATTGAAAAATTATTGTTATTGAGATGGAAATGGATATTCTGCACCCCACCATGATGCGAGCCAAGTCTTATTAGATTTTTGAAGAAATATTGAAAATGAAAAATCCCTCTATACCCCCTCTGACGACCCGACAATGATTTCTGTTGACGAATTATTGTTATTCAGATGTTCATGGATACTTTGCACCCCACCATGATGCGTGCCAAGTCATATTAGATTTTTGATGAAATATTGAAAATGAGAAATCCCTCTATACCCCCTCTAACGACCCGACAATGATTTCCGTTGACGATTAATTGTTTCAGTTAGAAATGGATATTTTGCACCCAAATATGATGCGTGCCAAGTCATATTTGATATTTGAAGTAATTTTGAAAATGAAAAATCCCTCTACACCCCCTCTGACGACCCGACAATGATTTCTATTGAAAAATTATTGTTATTGAGATGGAAATGGATATTCTGCACCCCACCATGATGCGAGCCAAGTCTCATTAGATTTTTGAAGAAATATTGAAAATGATACATCCCTCTATACCACCTCTAACGACCCGTCAATGATTTCTGTTGACGAATCATTGTTATTCAGATGGAAATGGATATTCTGCACCCCACTATGATGCGTGCCAAGTCATATTTGATTTTGAGGTAATTTTGAAAATGAAAAATCCCTCTATACCCCCTCTGACGACCCGAAAATGATTTCTGTTGACAAATTATTGTAATTGAGATGGAAATGGATATTCTGTACCCCACCATGATGCGTGCCAAGTCATATTTGATAATTGAAGTCATTTTGAAAATGAAAAATCACTCTATACCCCCTCTAACGACCCGACAATGATTTCTGTTGACGAATTATTGTTATTCAGATGGAAATGAATATTCTGCACCCCACCATGTTGCGTACCAAGTCATATTTGATTTTGAGGAAATTTTGATAATGAAAAATCCCTCTATACCACCTTTGACGACTCAAAAATGATTTCTCTTGACGAATTATTGGTATTCAAATAGAAATGGATATTTTGCATCATACTATGATACGTGCCAAGTCATACTTGATTTTTTAAGTAATTTTGAAAATGAAAAATCCCTCTATACCCCCTCTAATGACCCGAAAATGATTTCTGTTGACAAATTATAGTTATTCAGATGGAAATGAATATTTTGCACCCTACTATGATGCGTGCCAAGTCATATAAGATTTTTGAAGAAATTTTGAAAATGAAAAATCCCTCTATACCCCCCTCTAACGACCCGTCAATGATTTCTATTTACGAATTATTGTTATTGAGATGGAAATGGATATTCTGCACCCCACCATGATGCGTGCCAAGTCATATTTGATTTTAGAAGAAATTTTGAAAATGAAAAATCCCTCTATACCCCCTCTAACGACCCGTCAATGATTTCTATTGACGAATTATTGTTAATCAGATGGAAATGGATATTCTGCACCCCAGCATGATGCGGGCCAAGTCATATTTGATTTTGAGGTTAACTTTGAAAATGAAAAATCCCTCTATACCCTCTCCATCGACCCGTCAATGATTTCTGTTGACGAATTATTGTTATTCAGATGGAAATGGATATTCTGCACCCCATCATGATGCGCGCCAAGTCAAATTTGACTTTGAGGTAATTTTGAAAATGAAAAATCCCTCTATACGCCCTCTGACGGCCCGACAATGAGTTCTGTTGACGAATTATTGTTATTCAGATGGAAATAGATATTCTGCACCCCACCATGATGCGTGCCAAGTCATATTAGAGTTTTAAAGAAATATTGAAAATGAAAAATCCGTCTATACCCCCTCTAACGACCCGACTATGATTTCTGTTGACGAATTCTTGTTATTCAGATGGAAATATATATTCTGCACCCTACTATGATCCGTGCCAAGTCATATTTGATTTTTGAAGTCATTTTGATAATGAGAAATCTCTCTATACCCCCTCTGACGACCCGACAATGATTCCTGTTGACAAATTATTGTTATTCAGATGGAAATGAATATTTTGCACCCTACTATGCTGCGTGCCAAGTTATCTTCGATTTTTGAAGTAAGTTTGAAAATGAAAATTCCCTTTAACCCCCTTTGACGATCCGACAATAATTTCTGTTGACGAAATATGGTAATTTAGATGAAAATGGATATTATGCACTCCACCATGATACGTGCCAAGTCATATTTGATTTTTTAAGTAATTTTGAAAATGAAACATCACTCTATACCCCCTCTGACGACACGACAATGATTTATGTTGACGAATTATTGTTATTCAGATGGACATGGATACATTGCGACCCACCATGATGCGTGCCAAGTCATATTAGAATTTTGAAGTAATTTTGAAAATGAAAAATCCCTCTATACCCACTCTGACGACCCGACAATGATTTCTGTTGACGAATTATTGTTATTCAGATGTTCATGGATACTTTGCACCCCACCATGATGCGTGCCAAGTCATATTAGATTTTTGAAGAAATATTGAATATGAAAAATCCCTCTATACCCCCTCTATCGACCCGACAATGACATCTGTTGACAAATTATTGTTATTCAGAAGGAAATGGATATTCTTCACCTCACCATGATGTGTGCCAAGTAATATTAGATTTTTGAAGAAATATTGAAAATGAAAAATCCCTCTATACCCCCTCTAACGACCCGAAAATGATTTCTGTTGACGCATTATTGTTATTTAAATATATATGAATACTTTGCAACCCACTATGATGCGTGCCAAGTCATATTAGATTTTTGAAGTAATTTTGAAAATGAGAATTACCTCTATACCCCCTCTGACGACACGACACTGATTTATGTTGACGAATTAACGTTAGTCAGATAGAAATGGATATTCTGCACCTCGCCATGATGCGTGCCATGTCATATTTGATTATTGAAATGATTTTGATAATGAAAAATCCCTCTATACCCCCTCTGACGACCCGACAATGACTTCTGTTAACGAATTATTTTTATTCAGATGGACATGGATACTTTGCACCCCACCATGATGCGTGCCAAGTAATATTAGATTTGTGAAGATATATTGAAAATGAAAAATCCCTCTATACCCCCTCTAACGACCCGACAATGATTTCTGTTGACAAACTATTGTTAATCAGTTGGAAATGAATATTCTGCACCCTACCATGATGCGTGCCAAGTCATATTAAGTTTTTTTAGTCATTTTGAAAATGAAAAATCCCTCTATACCCCCTTCAACGACCCGTCAATGATTTCTGTTGCCGAATTATTGTTATTCAGATGGAAATGGATATTCTGCACCCCACCATGATGCGTGCCAAGTCATATTTGATTTTGAGGTAATTTTGAAAATGAAAAATCCCTCTATACCCCCTCTGACGACCCGACAATGATTTCTATTGAAAAATTATTGTTATTGAGATAGAAATGGATATTCTGCACCCCACCATGATGCGAGCCAAGTCTTATTAGATTTTTGAAGAAATATTGAATATGAAAAATCCCTCTATACCCCCTCTATCGACCCGACAATGACATCTGTTGACAAATTATTGTTATTCAGAAGGAAATGGATATTCTTCACCCCACCATGATGCGTGCCAAGTCATATTTGATTTTGAGGTAATTTTGAAAATGAAAACTCCCTCTATACCCCCTCTGACGACCCGACAATGATTTCTATTGAAAAATTATTGTTATTGAGATGGAAATGGATATTCTGCACCCCACCATGATGCGAGCCAAGTCTTATTAGATTTTTGAAGAAATATTGAAAATGAAAAATCCCTCTATACCCCCTCTGACGACCCGACAATGATTTCTGTTGACGAATTATTGTTATTCAGATGTTCATGGATACTTTGCACCCCACCATGATGCGTGCCAAGTCATATTGGATTTTTGAAGAAATATTGAAAATGAAAAATCCCTCTATACCCCCTCTAACGACCCGACAATTATTTCTGTCGACGAATTATTGTTATTCAGATGAAAATCAATATTCTGCACCCCACCGTGATGCGTGCCAAGTCATATTAGATTTTTGAAGAAATATTGAAAATGAAAAATCCCTCTATACCCCCTTTAACGACCTGTCAATTATTTCTGTTGACGAATAATTGTTATTCAGATGGACATGGATGTTCTGCACCCCACCATGGTGCGTGCCAAAGTCATATTTGATTATTGAATTCATTTTGGAAATGAAAAATCCCTCTATACCCCCTCTAACGACCCGACAATGATTTCTGTCGACGAATTGTTATTCAGATGAAAATAAATATTCTGCACTCCACCATGATGCGTGCCAAGTCATATTAAATTTTTGAAGAAATATTTAAAATGAAAAATCCCTCTATACCCCCTCTAACGACCCGACAATGATTTCTGTAAACGAATTCTTGTTATTCAGATGGAAATATATATTCTGCACCCTACTATGATGCGTGCCAAGTCATATTTGATTTTTGAAGTCATTTTGATAATGAAAAATCCCTCTATACCCCCTCTGATGACCCAACAATGATTTCTGTTGACGAATTAATGTAATTCAGATGAAAATGGATATTATGCACTGTACCATGATACGTGCCAAGTCATATTTGATTTTTCAAGTAATTTTGAAAATGAAGAATCCCTCTATACCCCCTCTGACGACACGACAATGATTTTTGTCGACGAATTGTTATTCAGATGAAAATAAATATTCTGCACTCCACCATGATGCGTGCCAAGTCATATTAAATTTTTGAAGAAATATTGAAAATGGAAAATCCCTCTATACCCCCTCTAACGACCCGACAATGATTTCTGTAAACGAATTCTTGTTATTCAGATGGAAATATATATTCTGCACCCTACTATGATGCGTGCCAAGTCATATTTGATTTTGAGGTAATTTTGAAAATGAAAAATCTCTCTATACCCCCTCTGACGACACGACAATAATTTCTGTTAAGGAATTATTGTTATTTAGATAGATATGGATATTCTGCACCCCACCATGATGCGTGCCAAGTAATATTAGATTTTTGAAGAAGTATTGAAAATGAAAAATCCCTCTATACCCCCTCTAACAACCCGACAATGATTTCTGTTGACGAATTATTGTTATTTAAATATATATGGATACTTTGCAACCCACCATGATGCGTGCCAAGTCATATTAGATTTTTTAGGTAATTTTGAAAACGAAAAATCCCTCCATACCCCCTCTGACGACACGACAATGATTTATGTTGACGAATCAATGTTAGTCAGATAGAAATGGATATTCTGCACCCCGCCATGATGCGTGCCATGTCATATTTGATTACTGAAATCATTTTGATAATGAAAAATCCCTCTATACCCCCTCTGACGACCCGACAATGATTTCTGTTAACGAATTATTTTTATTCAGATGGACATGGATACTTTGCACCCCACCATGATGCGTGCCAAGTCATATTAGATTTTTGAAGATATATTGAAAATGAAAAATCCCTCTATACCCCCTCTAACGACCCGACAATGATTTATGTCGACAAATTATTGTTATTCAGATGAAAATGGATATTCTGCACCCCACTATGATGCGTGCCAAGTCATATTTGATTTTGAGGTAATTTTGAAAATGAGAAACCCCTCTATACCCCCTCGAACGACCCGACAATGATTTCTGTTGACGAATTATCGTTATTCAGATGGAAATGAATATTCTGCACCCCACCATGTTGCGTGCCAAGTCTTATTTGATTTTGAGGTAATTTTGAAAAAGGAAAATCACTCTATACCCCCTTTAACGACCCGACAATGATTTCTGTCGACGAATTATTGTTATTCGGATGAAAATAAATATTCTGCACCCCACCATGATGCGTGCCAAGTCATATTAGATTTTTGAAGAAATATTGAAAATGAAAAATCCCTCTATACCCCCTTTAACGACCCGTCAATTATTTCTGTTGACGAATCATTGTTATTCAGATGGACATGGATGTTCTGCACCCCACCATGATGCGTGCCAAGTCATATAAGATTTTGAGGTGATTTTGAAAATGAAAAATCCCTCTATACCCCCTCTGACGACCCGACAATTATTTCTGTTGACAAATTATTGTTATTGAGACCGAAATGGATATTCTGTACCCCACCATGATGCGTGCCAAAGTCATATTTGATTATTGAAGTCATTTTGGAAATGAAAAATCCCTCTATACCCCCTCTAACGACCCGACAATGATTTTTGTCGACGAATTGTTATTCAGATGAAAATAAATATTCTGCACTCCACCATGATGCGTGCCAAGTCATATTAAATTTTTGAAGAAATATTGAAAATGAAAAATCCCTCTTTACCCCCTCTAACGACCCAACAATGATTTCTGTAAACGAATTCTTGTTATTCAGATGGAAATATATATTCTGCACCCTACTATGATGCGTGCCAAGTCATATTTGATTTTTGAAGTCATTTTGATAATGAAAAATCCCTCTATACCCCCTCTGACGACCCAACAAAGATTTCTGTTGACGAATTAATGTAAATCTGAAGAAAATGGATATTATGCACTGTACCATGATACGTGCCAAGTCATATTTGATTTTTGAAGTCATTTTGAAAATGAAAAATCCCTCTATACTTCCTCTGACGACACGACAATGATTTATGTTGACGAATTCTTGTTATTCAGATGGACATGGATACTTTGCACCCCACCATGATGCGTGCCAAGTCATATAAGATTTTTGAAGTAATTTTGAAAATGAAAAATCCCTCTATACCCCCTCTGACGACCCGAGAATGATTTCTGTTGACGAATTATTGTTATTCAGATGGAAATGAATATTCTGCACCCCACCATGATGCGTGCCAAGTCATATTAGATTTTTGAAGAAATATTGAAAATGAAAAATCCCTCTATATCCCCTCTAACGACCCGACAATGATTTATGCTGACGAATTATTGTTATTCAGATGGAAATGGATATTCTGCACCCCACCATGTTGCGTGCCAAGTCACATTTGATTTTGAGGTAATTTTGAAAATGAAAAATTCCTCTATACCCCCTCTAACGACCCGTCAATTATTTCTGTTGACGAATCATTGTTATTCAGATGGACATGGATGTTCTGCACCCCACCATGTTGCGTGCCAAGTCATATTTGATTTTGAGGTAATTTTGAAAATGAAAAATCTCTCTATACCCCCTCTAACGACACGACAATGATTTCTGTCGACGAATTATTGTTATTCAGATGAAAATAAATATTCTGCACCCCACCATGATGCGTGCCAAGTCATATTAGATTTTTGAAGAAATATTGAAAATGAAAAATCCCTCTATACCCCCTTTAACGACCCGTCAATGATTTCTGTTGACGAATCATTGTTATTCAGATGGACATGGATGTTCTGCACCCCACCATGATGCGTGCCAAGTCATATTTGATTTTGATGTAATTTTGAAAATGAAAAATCCCTCTATACCCCCTCTGACGACCCGACAATTATTTCTGTTGACAAATTATTGTTATTGAGATGGAAATGGATATTCTGTACCCCACTATGATGCGTGCCAAAGTCATATTTGATTATTGAAGTCATTTTGGAAATGAGAAATCTCTCTATACCCCCTCTAACGACCCGACAATGAGTTCTGTTGACGAATTATTGTTATTCAGATTGAAATGAATATTCTGCACCCCACCATGTTGCGTACCAAGTCATATTTGATTTTGAGGTAATTTTGAAAATGAAAAATCCCTCTATACCCCCTCTAACGACCCGACAATGATTTCTGTCGACGAATTATTGTTATTCAGATGGAAATAGATATTCTGCACCCCACCATGATGCTTGCCAAGTCATATTAGATTTTTGATGAAATATTTAAAATAAAAATCCCTCTATACCCCCTCTAACGACCCGACAATGATTTCCGTTGACGAATTATTGTTACTCAGATAGAAATGGATATTTTGCACCCTACTATGATGCGAGCCAAGTCATATTTGATATTTGAAGTAATTTTGAAAATGTAAAATCCCTCTATACCCCCTCTAATGACTCGACAATGATTTCTGTTGACAAATTATTGTTATTCAGATGGAAATGAATATTTTGCACTCCACCATGATGCTTGCCAAGTCATATTTAATTTTTGAGGTAATTTTGAAATTGAAATATCCCTCTATAACCCCTTTGACGACTCGAAAATGATTTCTCTTGACGAATTATTGTTATTCAGATAGAAATGGATATTTTGCACCCTACTATGATGCGTGCCAAGTCATATTTGATTTTTGAAGTAATTTTGAAAATGTTAAATCTCTCTATACCCCCTCTAAAGACCCGAAAATGATTTCTGTTGAGAAATTAATGTTATTCAGATGGAAATGAATATTTTGCACCCTACTATGATGCGTGCCAAGTCATATTAGATTTTTGAAGTAATTTTGAAAATGAGAAATACCTCTATACCCCCTCTGACGACACGACACTGATTTATGTTGACGAATTAATGTTAGTCAGATAGAAATGGATATTCTGCACCCCGCCATGATGCGTGCCATGTCATATTTGATTATTGAAATGATTTTGATAATGAAAAATCCCTCTATACCCCCTCTGACGACCCGACAATGACTTCTGTTAACGAATTATTTTTATTCAGATGGACATGGATACTTTGCACCCCACCATGATGCGTGCCAAGTAATATTAGATTTGTGAAGATATATTGAAAATGAAAAATCCCTCTATACATCCTCTAACGACCCGACAATGATTTCTGTTGACAAATTATTGTTAATCAGTTGGAAATGGATATTCTGCACCCTACCATGATGCGTGCCAAGTCATATTAGGATTTTTTAGTCATTTTGAAAATGAAAAATCCCTCTATACCCCCTTCAACGACCCGTCAATGATTTCTGATGCCGAATTATTGTTATTCAGATAGAAATGGATATTCTGCACCCCACCATGATGCGTGCTAAGTCATATTTGATTTTGAGGTAATTTTGAAAATGAAAAATCCCTCTATACCCCCTCTGACGACCCGACAATGATTTCTATTGAAAAATTATTGTTATTGATATGGAAATGGATATTCTGCACCCCACCATGATGCGAGCCAAGTCTTATTAGATTTTTGAAGAAATATTGAAAATGAAAAATCCCTCTATACCCCCTCTGACGACCCGACAATGATTTCTGTTGACGAATTATTGTTATTCAGATGTTCATGGATACTTTGCACCCCACCATGATGCGTGCCAAGTCATATTAGATTTTTGATGAAATATTGAAAATGAGAAATCCCTCTATACCCCCTCTAACGACCCGACAATGATTTCCGTTGACGATTAATTGTTTCAGTTAGAAATGGATATTTTGCACCCAAATATGATGCGTGCCAAGTCATATTTGATATTTGAAGTAATTTTGAAAATGAAAAATCCCTCTACACCCCCTCTGACGACCCGACAATGATTTCTATTGAAAAATTATTGTTATTGAGATGGAAATGGATATTCTGCACCCCACCATGATGCGAGCCAAGTCTCATTAGATTTTTGAAGAAATATTGAAAATGAAACATCCCTCTATACCACCTCTAACGACCCGTCAATGATTTCTGTTGACGAATCATTGTTATTCAGATGGAAATGGATATTCTGCACCCCACTATGATGCGTGCCAAGTCATATTTGATTTTGAGGTAATTTTGAAAATGAAAAATCCCTCTATACCCCCTCTGACAACCCGAAAATGATTTCTGTTGACAAATTATTGTAATTGAGATGGAAATGGATATTCTGTACCCCACCATGATGCGTGCCAAGTCATATTTGATAATTGAAGTCATTTTGAAAATGAAAAATCACTCTATACCCCCTCTAACGACCCGACAATGATTTCTGTTGACGAATTATTGTTATTCAGATGGAAATGAATATTCTGCACCCCACCATGTTGCGTACCAAGTCATATTTGATTTTGAGGAAATTTTGATAATGAAAAATCCCTCTACACCCCCTCTGACGACCCGACAATGATTTCTATTGAAAAATTATTGTTATTGAGATGGAAATGGATATTCTGCACCCCACCATGATGCGAGCCAAGTCTCATTAGATTTTTGAAGAAATATTGAAAATGAAAAATCACTCTATACCCCCTCTAACGACCCGACAATGATTTCTGTTGACGAATTATCGTTATTCAGATGGAAATGAATATTCTGCACCCCACCATGTTGCGTGCCAAGTCTTATTTGATTTTGAGGTAATTTTGAAAAAGGAAAATCACTCTATACCCCCTTTAACGACCCGACAATGATTTCTGTCGACGAATTATTGTTATTCGGATGAAAATAAATATTCTGCACCCCACCATGATGCGTGCCAAGTCATATTAGATTTTTGAAGAAATATTGAAAATGAAAAATCCCTCTATACCCCCTTTAACGACCCGTCAATTATTTCTGTTGACGAATCATTGTTATTCAGATGTACATGGATGTTCTGCACCCCACCATGATGCGTGCCAAGTCATATAAGATTTTGAGGTGATTTTGAAAATGAAAAATCCCTCTATACCCCCTCTGACGACCCGACAATTATTTCTGTTGACAAATTATTGTTATTGAGACCGAAATGGATATTCTGTACCCCACCATGATGCGTGCCAAAGTCATATTTGATTATTGAAGTCATTTTGGAAATGAAAAATCCCTCTATACCCCCTCTAACGACCCGACAATGATTTTTGTCGACGAATTGTTATTCAGATGAAAATAAATATTCTGCACTCCACCATGATGCGTGCCAAGTCATATTAAATTTTTGAAGAAATATTGAAAATGAAAAATCCCTCTATACCCCCTCTAACGACCCAACAATGATTTCTGTAAACGAATTCTTGTTATTCAGATGGAAATATATATTCTGCACCCTACTATGATGCGTGCCAAGTCATATTTGATTTTTGAAGTCATTTTGATAATGAAAAATCCCTCTATACCCCCTCTGACGACCCAACAAAGATTTCTGTTGACGAATTAATGTAAATCAGAAGAAAATGGATATTATGCACTGTACCATGATACGTGCCAAGTCATATTTGATTTTTGAAGTCATTTTGAAAATGAAAAATCCCTCTATACTTCCTCTGACGACACGACAATGATTTATGTTGACGAATTCTTGTTATTCAGATGGACATGGATACTTTGCACCCCACCATGATGCGTGCCAAGTCATATAAGATTTTTGAAGTAATTTTGAAAATGAAAAATCCCTCTATACCCCCTCTGACGACCCGAGAATGATTTCTGTTGACGAATTATTGTTATTCAGATGAAAATGAATATTCTGCACCCCACCATGATGCGTGCCAAGTCATATTAGATTTTTGAAGAAATATTGAAAATGAAAAATCCCTCTATATCCCCTCTAACGACCCGACAATGATTTATGCTGACGAATTATTGTTATTCAGATGGAAATGGATATTCTGCACCCCACCATGTTGCGTGCCAAGTCACATTTGATTTTGAGGTAATTTTGAAAATGAAAAATTCCTCTATACCCCCTCTAACGACCCGTCAATTATTTCTGTTGACGAATCATTGTTATTCAGATGGACATGGATGTTCTGCACCCCACCATGTTGCGTGCCAAGTCATATTTGATTTTGAGGTAATTTTGAAAATGAAAAATCTCTCTATACCCCCTCTAACGACACGACAATGATTTCTGTCGACGAATTATTGTTATTCAGATGAAAATAAATATTCTGCACCCCACCATGATGCGTGCCAAGTCATATTAGATTTTTGAAGAAATATTGAAAATGAAAAATCCCTCTATACCCCCTTTAACGACCCGTCAATGATTTCTGTTGACGAATCATTGTTATTCAGATGGACATGGATGTTCTGCACCCCACCATGATGCGTGCCAAGTCATATTTGATTTTGATGTAATTTTGAAAATGAAAAATCCCTCTATACCCCCTCTGACGACCCGACAATTATTTCTGTTGACAAATTATTGTTATTGAGATGGAAATGGATATTCTGTACCCCACTATGATGCGTGCCAAAGTCATATTTGATTATTGAAGTCATTTTGGAAATGAGAAATCTCTCTATACCCCCTCTAACGACCCGACAATGAGTTCTGTTGACGAATTATTGTTATTCAGATTGAAATGAATATTCTGCACCCCACCATGTTGCGTACCAAGTCATATTTGATTTTGAGGTAATTTTGAAAATGAAAAATCCCTCTATACCCCCTCTAACGACCCGACAATGATTTCTGTCGACGAATTATTGTTATTCAGATGGAAATAGATATTCTGCACCCCACCATGATGCTTGCCAAGTCATATTAGATTTTTGATGAAATATTTAAAATAAAAATCCCTCTATACCCCCTCTAACGACCCGACAATGATTTCCGTTGACGAATTATTGTTACTCAGATAGAAATGGATATTTTGCACCCTACTATGATGCGAGCCAAGTCATATTTGATATTTGAAGTAATTTTGAAAATGTAAAATCCCTCTATACCCCCTCTAATGACTCGACAATGATTTCTGTTGACAAATTATTGTTATTCAGATGGAAATGAATATTTTGCACTCCACCATGATGCTTGCCAAGTCATATTTAATTTTTGAGGTAATTTTGAAATTGAAATATCCCTCTATAACCCCTTTGACGACTCGAAAATGATTTCTCTTGACGAATTATTGTTATTCAGATAGAAATGGATATTTTGCACCCTACTATGATGCGTGCCAAGTCATATTTGATTTTTGAAGTAATTTTGAAAATGTCAAATCTCTCTATACCCCCTCTAAAGACCCGAAAATGATTTCTGTTGAGAAATTAATGTTATTCAGATGGAAATGAATATTTTGCACCCTACTATGATGCGTGCCAAGTCATATTAGATTTTTGAAGTAATTTTGAAAATGAGAAATACCTCTATACCCCCTCTGACGACACGACACTGATTTATGTTGACGAATTAATGTTAGTCAGATAGAAATGGATATTCTGCACCCCGCCATGATGCGTGCCATGTCATATTTGATTATTGAAATGATTTTGATAATGAAAAATCCCTCTATACCCCCTCTGACGACCCGACAATGACTTCTGTTAACGAATTATTTTTATTCAGATGGACATGGATACTTTGCACCCCACCATGATGCGTGCCAAGTAATATTAGATTTGTGAAGATATATTGAAAATGAAAAATCCCTCTATACATCCTCTAACGACCCGACAATGATTTCTGTTGACAAATTATTGTTAATCAGTTGGAAATGGATATTCTGCACCCTACCATGATGCGTGCCAAGTCATATTAGGATTTTTTAGTCATTTTGAAAATGAAAAATCCCTCTATACCCCCTTCAACGACCCGTCAATGATTTCTGATGCCGAATTATTGTTATTCAGATAGAAATGGATATTCTGCACCCCACCATGATGCGTGCTAAGTCATATTTGATTTTGAGGTAATTTTGAAAATGAAAAATCCCTCTATACCCCCTCTGACGACCCGACAATGATTTCTATTGAAAAATTATTGTTATTGATATGGAAATGGATATTCTGCACCCCACCATGATGCGAGCCAAGTCTTATTAGATTTTTGAAGAAATATTGAAAATGAAAAATCCCTCTATACCCCCTCTGACGACCCGACAATGATTTCTGTTGACGAATTATTGTTATTCAGATGTTCATGGATACTTTGCACCCCACCATGATGCGTGCCAAGTCATATTAGATTTTTGATGAAATATTGAAAATGAGAAATCCCTCTATACCCCCTCTACCGACCCGACAATGATTTCCGTTGACGATTAATTGTTTCAGTTAGAAATGGATATTTTGCACCCAAATATGATGCGTGCCAAGTCATATTTGATATTTGAAGTAATTTTGAAAATGAAAAATCCCTCTACACCCCCTCTGACGACCCGACAATGATTTCTATTGAAAAATTATTGTTATTGAGATGGAAATGGATATTCTGCACCCCACCATGATGCGAGCCAAGTCTCATTAGATTTTTGAAGAAATATTGAAAATGAAACATCCCTCTATACCACCTCTAACGACCCGTCAATGATTTCTGTTGACGAATCATTGTTATTCAGATGGAAATGGATATTCTGCACCCCACTATGATGCGTGCCAAGTCATATTTGATTTTGAGGTAATTTTGAAAATGAAAAATCCCTCTATACCCCCTCTGACGACCCGAAAATGATTTCTGTTGACAAATTATTGTAATTGAGATGGAAATGGATATTCTGTACCCCACCATGATGCGTGCCAAGTCATATTTGATAATTGAAGTCATTTTGAAAATGAAAAATCACTCTATACCCCCTCTAACGACCCGACAATGATTTCTGTTGACGAATTATTGTTATTCAGATGGAAATGAATATTCTGCACCCCACCATGTTGCGTACCAAGTCATATTTGATTTTGAGGAAATTTTGATAATGAAAAATCCCTCTATACCACCTTTGACGACTCAAAAATGATTTCTCTTGACGAATTATTGGTATTCAAATAGAAATGGATATTTTGCATCCTACTATGATACGTGCCAAGTCATACTTGATTTTTTAAGTAATTTTGAAAATGAAAAATCCCTCTATACCCCCTCTAATGACCCGAAAATGATTTCTGTTGACAAATTATAGTTATTCAGATGGAAATGAATATTTTGCACCCTACTATGATGCGTGCCAAGTCATATAAGATTTTTGAAGAAATTTTGAAAATGAAAAATCCCTCTATACCCCCCTCTAACGACCCGTCAATGATTTCTATTTACGAATTATTGTTATTGAGATGGAAATGGATATTCTGCACCCCACCATGATGCGTGCCAAGTCATATTTGATTTTAGAAGAAATTTTGAAAATGAAAAATCCCTCTATACCCCCTCTAACGACCCGTCAATGATTTCTATTGACGAATTATTGTTAATCAGATGGAAATGGATATTCTGCACCCCAGCATGATGCGGGCCAAGTCATATTTGATTTTGAGGTTAACTTTGAAAATGAAAAATCCCTCTATACCCTCTCCATCGACCCGTCAATGATTTCTGTTGACGAATTATTGTTATTCAGATGGAAATGGATATTCTGCACCCCATCATGATGCGCGCCAAGTCATATTTGACTTTGAGGTAATTTTGAAAATGAAAAATCCCTCTATACGCCCTCTGACGGCCCGACAATGAGTTCTGTTGACGAATTATTGTTATTCAGATGGAAATAGATATTCTGCACCCCACCATGATGCGTGCCAAGTAATATTAGATTTGTGAAGATATATTGAAAATGAAAAATCCCTCTATACCCCCTCTAACGACCCGACAATGATTTCTGTTGACAAACTATTGTTAATCAGTTGGAAATGAATATTCTGCACCCTACCATGATGCGTGCCAAGTCATATTAGGTTTTTTTAGTCATTTTGAAAATGAAAAATCCCTCTATACCCCCTTCAACGACCCGTCAATGATTTCTGTTGCCGAATTATTGTTATTCAGATGGAAATGGATATTCTGCACCCCACCATGATGCGTGCCAAGTCATATTTGATTTTGAGGTAATTTTGAAAATGAAAAATCCCTCTATACCCCCTCTGACGATCCGACAATGATTTCTATTGAAAAATTATTGTTATTGAGATGGAAATGGATATTCTGCACCCCACCATGATGCGAGCCAAGTCTTATTAGATTTTTGAAGAAATATTGAAAATGAAAAATCCCTCTATACCCCCTCTGACGACACGACAATGATTTCTGTTGACGAATTATTGTTATTCAGATGTTCATGGATACTTTGCACCCCACCATGATGCGTGCCAAGTCATATTGGATTTTTGAAGAAATATTGAAAATGAAAAATCCCTCTATACCCCCTCTAACGACCCGACAATTATTTCTGTTGACGAATTATTGTTATCCAGATGGAAATGAATATTCTGCACCCCACCATGTTGCGTGTTAAGTCATATTTGATTTTGAGATAAATTTGAAAATGAAAAATCCCTCTATACTCCCTCTAACGAACCGACAATGAGTTCTGTTGACGAACAATTGTTATTCAGATGAAAATGGATATTCTGCACCCCACCATGATGCGTGCCAAGTCATATTGGATTTTTGACGAAATATTGAAAATGAAAAATCCCTCTATACCCCCACTAACGAACCGACAATGAGTTCTTTTGACGAATTATTGTTATTCAGATGGAAGTGGATATTCTGCACTCCACCATGATGCGTGCCAAGTCATATTGGATTTTTGAAGAAATATTGAAAATGAAAAATCCCTCTATACCCCCTCAAACAACCCGACAATGATTTCTGTTGACGAATTATCGTTATTCAGCTGGAAATAGATATTCTGCACACCACCATGATGCGTGCCAAGTCATATTAGATATTTGAAGAAATATTGAAAATGAAAAATCCCTCTATACCCACTCTAACGACCCGACAATGAGTTCTGTTGACGAATTACTGTTATTCAGATGGAAATGGATATTCTGCACCCCTCCATGATGCGTGCCAAGTCATATTGAATTTTTGAAGAAATATTGAAAATGAAAAATCCCTTTATACCCCCTCTAACGACCCGACATTGATTTCTGTTGACGAATTACTGTTATTCAGATGGAAATGGATATTCTGCACCCCACCATGATGCGTGCCAAGTCATATTGGATTTATGAAGAAATATTGAAAATGAAAAATCCCTCTATACCCCCTCTAACGACCCGACAATGATTTTTGTTGAAGAATTGTTGTTATTCAGATGAAAATAAATATTCTGCACTCCACCATGATGCGTGCCAAGTCATATTAAATTTTTGAAGAAATATTGAAAATGAAAAATCCCTCCATACCCCCTCTAACGACCCGACAATGATTTCTGTAAACGAATTCTTGTTATCCAGATGGAAATATATATTCTGCACCCTACTATGATGCGTGCCAAGTCATATTTGATTTTTGAAGTCATTTTGATAATAAAAAATCCCTCTATACACCCTCTGACGACACAACAATGATTTCTGTTGACGAATTAATGTAATTCAGATAAAAATGGATATTATGCACTGCACCATGATACGTGCCAAGTCATATTTCATTTTTGAAGTAATTTTGAAAATGAAAAATCCCTCTATACCCCCTCTGACGACACGACAATGATTTATGTTGACGAATTATTGTTATTCAGATGGACATGGATACTTTGCACCCCACCATGATGCGTGCCAAGTCATATTAGATTTTAAAAGTAATTATGAAAATGTAAAATCCCTCTATACCCCCTCTGACGACCCGAGAATGATTTCTGTTGACGGATTATTGTAATTCAGATGGTAATGGATATTCTGCACCCCACCATGATGCGTGCCAAGTCATATTAGATTTTTGAAGTAATTTTGAAAATGAAAAATCCCTCTATACCCCCTCTGACGACCCGACAATGATTTCTGTTGACGAATTATTGTTATTCAGATGGAAATGAATATTCTGCACCCCACCATGATGCGTGTCAAGTCATATTAGATTTTTGAAGAAATATTGGAAATGAAAAATCCCTCTATATCCCATCTAACGACCCGACAATGATTTCTGCTTACGAATTATTGTTATTCAGATGGAAATGGATATTCTGCACCCTACCATGTTGCGTGCCAAGTCATATTTGATTTTGAGGTAATTTTGAAAATGAAAAATCCCTCTATACACCCTCTGACGACCCGACAATGATATCTGTTGACAATTTATTGTTATTGAGATGGAAATGGATATTCTGTACCCCACCATGATGCGTGCCAAGTCATATTAGATTATTGAAGAAATTTTGAAAATGAAAAATCCCTCTATACCCCCTCCAACGACCCGTCAATGATTTTTGTTGACGAATGATTGTTATTTAGATGGAAATGGATATTCTGCACCCCACCATGATGCGTGCCAAGTCATATTTGATTTTGAGGTAATTTTGAAAATGAAAAATCCCTCTATACCCCCTCTGACGACTCGACAATGATTTCTGTTGACAAATTATTGTTATTGAGATGGAAATGGATATTCTGTACCCCACCATGATGCGTGCCAAGTCATATTAGATTATTGAAGAAATTTTGAAAATGAAAAATCCCTCTATACCCCCTCCAACGACCCGTCAATGATTTCTGTTGACGAATTATTGTTATTCAGATGGAAATGAATATTCTGCACCCCACCATGATGCGTGTCAAGTCATATTAGATTTTTGAAGAAATATTGGAAATGAAAAATCCCTCTATATCCCCTCTAACGACCCGACAATGATTTCTGCTTACGAATTATTGTTATTCAGATGGAAATGGATATTCTGCACCCTACCATGTTGCGTGCCAAGTCATATTTGATATTGAGGTAATTTTGAAAATGAAAAATCCCTCTATTCCCCCTCTGACGACCCGACAATGATTTCTGTTGACAAATTATTGTTATTGAGATGGAAATGGATATTCTGTACCCCACCATGATGCGTGCCAAGTCATATTATATTATTGAAGAAATTTTGAAAATGAAAAATCCCTCTATACCCCCTCCAACGACCCGTCAATGATTTCTGTTGACGAATTATTGTTATTTAGATGGAAATGGATATTCTGCACCCCACCATGATGCGTGCCAAGTCATATTTGATTTTGAGGTAATTTTGAAAATGATAAATCCCTCTATACTCCCTCTAACGAACCGACAATGAGTTCTGTTGACGAATTATTGTTATTCAGATGGAAATGAATATTCTGCACCCCACCATGATGCGTGCCAAGTCATATTGGATTTTTGAAGAAATATTGAAAATGAATAATCCCTCTATACCCCCTCTAACGACCCGACAATTATTTCTGTTGACGAATTATTGTTATCCAGATGGAAATGAATATTCTGCACCCCACCATGTTGCGTGCCAAGTCATATTTGATTTTGTGATAAATTTGAAAATGAAAAATCCCTCTATACTCCCTCTAACGAACCGACAATGAGTTCTGTTGACGAATTATTGTTATTCAGATGGAAATGGATATTCTGCACCCCACCATGATGCGTGCCAAGTCATATTGGATTTTTGAAGAAATATTGAAAATGAAAAATCCCTCTATACCACCTCTAACGAACCGACAATGAGTTCTGTTGACGAATTATTGTTATTCAGATGGAAATGGATATTCTGCACCCCACCATGATGCGTGCCAAGTCATATTGGATTTTTGAAGAAATATTGAAAATGAAAAATCCCTCTATACCCCCTCTAACGACCCGACAATGATTTCTGTTGACGAATTATAGTTATTCAGCTGGAAATAGATATTCTGCACACCACCATGATGCGTGCCAAGTCATATTAGATTTTTGAAGAAATATTGAAAATGAAAAATCCCTCTATACCCACTCTAACGACCCGACAATGAGTTCTGTTGACGAATTACTGTTATTCAGATGGAAATGGATATTCTGCACCCCACCATGATGCGTGCCAAGTCATATTAGATTTTTGAAGAAATATTGAAAATGAAAAATCCCTCTATATCCCCTCTAACGACCCGACAATGATTTATGCTGACGAATTATTGTTATTCAGATCGAAATGGATATTCTGCACCCCACCATGTTGCGTGCCAAGTCACATTTGATTTTGAGGTAATTTTGAAAATGAAAAATTCCTCTATACCCCCTCTAACGACCCGTCAATTATTTCTGTTGACGAATCATTGTTATTCAGATGGACATGGATGTTCTGCACCCCACCATGTTGCGTGCCAAGTCATATTTGATTTTGAGGTAATTTTGAAAATGAAAAATCCCTCTATACCCCCTTCAACGACCCGTCAATGATTTCTGTTGCCGAATTATTGTTATTCAGATGGACATGGATGTTCTGCACCCCACCATGATGCGTGCCAAGTCATATTTGATTTTGATGTAATTTTGAAAATGAAAAATCCCTCTATACCCCCTCTGACGACCCGACAATTATTTCTGTTGACAAATTATTGTTATTGAGATGGAAATGGATATTCTGTACCCCACTATGATGCGTGCCAAAGTCATATTTGATTATTGAAGTCATTTTGGAAATGAGAAATCTCTCTATACCCCCTCTAACGACCCGACAATGAGTTCTGTTGACGAATTATTGTTATTCAGATTGAAATGAATATTCTGCACACCACCATGTTGCGTACCAAGTCATATTTGATTTTGAGGTAATTTTGAAAATGAAAAATCCCTCTATACCCCCTCTAACGACCCGACAATGATTTCTGTCGACGAATTATTGTTATTCAGATGGAAATAGATATTCTGCACCCCACCATGATGCTTGCCAAGTCATATTAGATTTTTGATGAAATATTTAAAATAAAAATCCCTCTATACCCCCTCTAACGACCCGACAATGATTTCCGTTGACGAATTATTGTTACTCAGATAGAAATGGATATTTTGCACCCTACTATGATGCGAGCCAAGTCATATTTGATATTTGAAGTAATTTTGAAAATGTAAAATCCCTCTATACCCCCTCTAATGACTCGACAATGATTTCTGTTGACAAATTATTGTTATTCAGATGGAAATGAATATTTTGCACTCCACCATGATGCTTGCCAAGTCATATTTAATTTTTGAGGTAATTTTGAAATTGAAATATCCCTCTATAACCCCTTTGACGACTCGAAAATGATTTCTCTTGACGAATTATTGTTATTCAGATAGAAATGGATATTTTGCACCCTACTATGATGCGTGCCAAGTCATATTTGATTTTTGAAGTAATTTTGAAAATGTTAAATCTCTCTATACCCCCTCTAAAGACCCGAAAATGATTTCTGTTGACAAATTAATGTTATTCAGATGGAAATGAATATTTTGCACCCTACTATGATGCGTGCCAAGTCATATTAGATTTTTGAAGTAATTTTGAAAATGAAAAATACCTCTATACCCCCTCTGACGACACGACACTGATTTATGTTGACGAATTAATGTTAGTCAGATAGAAATGGATATTCTGCACCCCGCCATGATGCGTGCCATGTCATATTTGATTATTGAAATGATTTTGATAATGAAAAATCCCTCTATACCCCCTCTGACGACCCGACAATGACTTCTGTTAACGAATTATTTTTATTCAGATGGACATGGATACTTTGCACCCCACCATGATGCGTGCCAAGTAATATTAGATTTGTGAAGATATATTGAAAATGAAAAATCCCTCTATACATCCTCTAACGACCCGACAATGATTTCTGTTGACAAATTATTGTTAATCAGTTGGAAATGGATATTCTGCACCCTACCATGATGCGTGCCAAGTCATATTAGGTTTTTTTAGTCATTTTGAAAATGAAAAATCCCTCTATACCCCCTTCAACGACCCGTCAATGATTTCTGATGCCGAATTATTGTTATTCAGATAGAAATGGATATTCTGCACCCCACCATGATGCGTGCCAAGTCATATTTGATTTTGAGGTAATTTTGAAAATGAAAAATCCCTCTATACCCCCTCTGACGACCCGACAATGATTTCTATTGAAAAATTATTGTTATTGAGATGGAAATGGATATTCTGCACCCCACCATGATGCGAGCCAAGTCTTATTAGATTTTTGAAGAAATATTGAAAATGAAAAATCCCTCTATACCCCCTCTGACGACCCGACAATGATTTCTGTTGACGAATTATTGTTATTCAGATGTTCATGGATACTTTGCACCCCACCATGATGCGTGCCAAGTCATATTAGATTTTTGATGAAATATTGAAAATGAGAAATCCCTCTATACCCCCTCTAACGACCCGACAATGATTTCCGTTGACGATTAATTGTTTCAGTTAGAAATGGATATTTTGCACCCAAATATGATGCGTGCCAAGTCATATTTGATATTTGAAGTAATTTTGAAAATGAAAAATCCCTCTACACCCCCTCTGACGACCCGACAATGATTTCTATTGAAAAATTATTGTTATTGAGATGGAAATGGATATTCTGCACCCCACCATGATGCGAGCCAAGTCTCATTAGATTTTTGAAGAAATATTGAAAATGAAACATCCCTCTATACCACCTCTAACGACCCGTCAATGATTTCTGTTGACGAATCATTGTTATTCAGATGGAAATGGATATTCTGCACCCCACTATGATGCGTGCCAAGTCATATTTGATTTTGAGGTAATTTTGAAAATGAAATATCCCTCTATACCCCCTCTGACGACCCGAAAATGATTTCTGTTGACAAATTATTGTAATTGAGATGGAAATGGATATTCTGTACCCCACCATGATGCGTGCCAAGTCATATTTGATAATTGAAGTCATTTTGAAAATGAAAAATCACTCTATACCCCCTCTAACGACCCGACAATGATTTCTGTTGACGAATTATTGTTATTCAGATGGAAATGAATATTCTGCACCCCACCATGTTGCGTACCAAGTCATATTTGATTTTGAGGAAATTTTGATAATGAAAAATCCCTCTATACCACCTTTGACGACTCAAAAATGATTTCTCTTGACGAATTATTGGTATTCAAATAGAAATGGATATTTTGCATCCTACTATGATACGTGCCAAGTCATACTTGATTTTTAAGTAATTTTGAAAATGAAAAATCCCTCTATACCCCCTCTAATGACCCGAAAATGATTTCTGTTGACAAATTATAGTTATTCAGATGGAAATGAATATTTTGCACCCTACTATGATGCGTGCCAAGTCATATAAGATTTTTGAAGAAATTTTGAAAATGAAAAATCCCTCTATACCCCCCTCTAACGACCCGTCAATGATTTCTATTTACGAATTATTGTTATTGAGATGGAAATGGATATTCTGCACCCCACCAAGATGCGTGCCAAGTCATATTTGATTTTAGAAGAAATTTTGAAAATGAAAAATCCCTCTATACCCCCTCTAACGACCCGTCAATGATTTCTATTGACGAATTATTGTTAATCAGATGGAAATGGATATTCTGCACCCCAGCATGATGCGGGCCAAGTCATATTTGATTTTGAGGTTAACTTTGAAAATGAAAAATCCCTCTATACCCTCTCCATCGACCCGTCAATGATTTCTGTTGACGAATTATTGTTATTCAGATGGAAATGGATATTCTGCACCCCATCATGATGCGCGCCAAGTCATATTTGACTTTGAGGTAATTTTGAAAATGAAAAATCCCTCTATACGCCCTCTGACGGCCCGACAATGAGTTCTGTTGACGAATTATTGTTATTCAGATGGAAATAGATATTCTGCACCCCACCATGATGCGTGCCAAGTCATATTAGAGTTTTGAAGAAATATTGAAAATGAAAAATCCGTCTATACCCCCTCTAACGACCCGACTATGATTTCTGTTGACGAATTCTTGTTATTCAGATGGAAATATATATTCTGCACCCTATTATGATTCGTGCCAAGTCATATTTGATTTTTGAAGTCATTTTGATAATGAGAAATCTCTCTATACCCCCTCTGACGACCCGACAATGATTCCTGTTGACAAATTATTGTTATTCAGATGAAAATGAATATTTTGCACCCTACTATGCTGCGTGCCAAGTTATCTTCGATTTTTGAAGTAAGTTTGAAAATGAAAATTCCCTTTAACCCCCTTTGACGATCCGACAATAATTTCTGTTGACGAAATATGGTAATTTAGATGAAAATGGATATTATGCACTCCACCATGATACGTGCCAAGTCATATTTGATTTTTTAAGTAATTTTGAAAATGAAACATCACTCTATACCCCCTCTGACGACACGACAATGATTTATGTTGACGAATTATTGTTATTCAGATGGACATGGATACTTTGCGACCCACCATGATGCGTGCCAAGTCATATTAGAATCTTGAAGTAATTTTGAAAATGAAAAATCCCTCTATACCCACTCTGACGACCCGACAATGATTTCTGTTGACGAATTATTGTTATTCAGATGTTCATGGATACTTTGCACCCCACCATGATGCGTGCCAAGTCATATTAGATTTTTGAAGAAATATTGAATATGAAAAATCCCTCTATACCCCCTCTATCGACCCGACAATGACATCTGTTGACAAATTATTGTTATTCAGAAGGAAATGGATATTCTTCACCTCACCATGATGTGTGCCAAGTAATATTAGATTTTTGAAGAAATATTGAAAATGAAAAATCCCTCTATACCCCCTCTAACGACCCGAAAATGATTTCTGTTGACGAATTATTGTTATTTAAATATTTATGAATACTTTGCAACCCACTATGATGCGTGCCAAGTCATATTAGATTTTTGAAGTAATTTTGAAAATGAGAATTACCTCTATACCCCCTCTGACGACACGACACTGATTTATGTTGACGAATTAACGTTAGTCAGATAGAAATGGATATTCTGCACCCCGCCATGATGCGTGCCATGTCATATTTGATTATTGAAATGATTTTGATAATGAAAAATCCCTCTATACCCCCTCTGACGACCCGACAATGACTTCTGTTAACGAATTATTTTTATTCAGATGGACATGGATACTTTGCACCCCACCATGATGCGTGCCAAGTAATATTAGATTTGTGAAGATATATTGAAAATGAAAAATCCCTCTATACCCCCTCTAACGACCCGACAATGATTTCTGTTGACAAACTATTGTTAATCAGTTGGAAATGAATATTCTGCACCCTACCATGATGCGTGCCAAGTCATATTAGGTTTTTTTAGTCATTTTGAAAATGAAAAATCCCTCTATACCCCCTTCAACGACCCGTCAATGATTTCTGTTGCCGAATTATTGTTATATAGATGGAAATGGATATTCTGCACCCCACCATGATGCGTGCCAAGTCATATTTGATTTTGAGGTAATTTTGAAAATGAAAAATCCCTCTATACCCCCTCTGACGACCCGACAATGATTTCTATTGAAAAATTATTGTTATTGAGATAGAAATGGATATTCTGCACCCCACCATGATGCGAGCCAAGTCTTATTAGATTTTTGAAGAAATATTGAAAATGAAAATTCCCTCTATACCCCCTCTGACGACCCGACAATGATTTCTGTTGACGAATTATTGTTATTCAAATGTTCATGGATACTTTGCACCCCACCATGATGCGTGCCAAGTCATATTAGATTTTTGAAGAAATATTGAATATGAAAAATCCCTCTATACCCCCTCTATCGACCCGACAATGACATCTGTTGACAAATTATTGTTATTCAGAAGGAAATGGATATTCTTCACCCCACCATGATGCGTGCCAAGTCATATTTGATTTTGAGGTAATTTTGAAAATGAAAAATCCCTCTATACCCCCTCTGACGACCCGACAATGATTTCTATTGAAAAATTATTGTTATTGAGATGGAAATGGATATTCTGCACCCCACCATGATGCGAGCCAAGTCTTATTAGATTTTTGAAGAAATATTGAAAATGAAAAATCCCTCTATACCCCCTCTGACGACCCGACAATGATTTCTGTTGACGAATTATTGTTATTCAGATGTTCATGGATACTTTGCACCCCACCATGATGCGTGCCAAGTCATATTGGATTTTTGAAGAAATATTGAAAATGAAAAATCCCTCTATACCCCCTCTAACGACCCGACAATTATTTCTGTTGACGAATTATTGTTATCCAGATGGAAATGAATATTCTGCACCCCACCATGTTGCGTGTTAAGTCATATTTGATTTTGAGATAAATTTGAAAATGAAAAATCCCTCTATACTCCCTCTAACGAACCGACAATGATTTCTGTTGACGAATTATCGTTATTCAGCTGGAAATAGATATTCTGCACACCACCATGATGCGTGCCAAGTCATATTAGATATTTGAAGAAATATTGAAAATGAAAAATCCCTCTATACCCACTCTAACGACCCGACAATGAGTTCTGTTGACGAATTACTGTTATTCAGATGGAAATGGATATTCTGCACCCCTCCATGATGCGTGCCAAGTCATATTGAATTTTTGAAGAAATATTGAAAATGAAAAATCCCTTTATACCCCCTCTAACGACCCGACATTGATTTCTGTTGACGAATTACTGTTATTCAGATGGAAATGGATATTCTGCACCCCACCATGATGCGTGCCAAGTCATATTGGATTTATGAAGAAATATTGAAAATGAAAAATCCCTCTATACCCCCTCTAACGACCCGACAATGATTTTTGTTGAAGAATTGTTGTTATTCAGATGAAAATAAATATTCTGCACTCCACCATGATGCGTGCCAAGTCATATTAAATTTTTGAAGAAATATTGAAAATGAAAAATCCCTCCATACCCCCTCTAACGACCCGACAATGATTTCTGTAAACGAATTCTTGTTATTCAGATGGAAATATATATTCTGCACCCTACTATGATGCGTGCCAAGTCATATTTGATTTTTGAAGTCATTTTGATAATAAAAAATCCCTCTATACACCCTCTGACGACACAACAATGATTTCTGTTGACGAATTAATGTAATTCAGATAAAAATGGATATTATGCACTGCACCATGATACGTGCCAAGTCATATTTCATTTTTGAAGTAATTTTGAAAATGAAAAATCCCTCTATACCCCCTCTGACGACACGACAATGATTTATGTTGACGAATTATTGTTATTCAGATGGACATGGATACTTTGCACCCCACCATGATGCGTGCCAAGTCATATTAGATTTTAAAAGTAATTATGAAAATGTAAAATCCCTCTATACCCCCTCTGACGACCCGAGAATGATTTCTGTTGACGGATTATTGTAATTCAGATGGTAATGGATATTCTGCACCCCACCATGATGCGTGCCAAGTCATATTAGATTTTTGAAGTAATTTTGAAAATGAAATATCCCTCTATACCCCCTCTGACGACCCGACAATGATTTCTGTTGACGAATTATTGTTATTCAGATGGAAATGAATATTCTGCACCCCACCATGATGCGTGTCAAGTCATATTAGATTTTTGAAGAAATATTGGAAATGAAAAATCCCTCTATATCCCATCTAACGACCCGACAATGATTTCTGCTTACGAATTATTGTTATTCAGATGGAAATGGATATTCTGCACCCTACCATGTTGCGTGCCAAGTCATATTTGATTTTGAGGTAATTTTGAAAATGAAAAATCCCTCTATACACCCTCTGACGACCCGACAATGATTTCTGTTGACAAATTATTGTTATTGAGATGGAAATGGATATTCTGTACCCCACCATGATGCGTGCCAAGTCATATTAGATTATTGAAGAAATTTTGAAAATGAAAAATCCCTCTATACCCCCTCCAACGACCCGTCAATGATTTCTGTTGACGAATGATTGTTATTTAGATGGAAATGGATATTCTGCACCCCACCATGATGCGTGCCAAGTCATATTTGATTTTGAGGTAATTTTGAAAATGAAAAATCCCTCTATACCCCCTCTGACGACTCGACAATGATTTCTGTTGACAAATTATTGTTATTGAGATGGAAATGGATATTCTGTACCCCACCATGATGCGTGCCAAGTCATATTAGATTATTGAAGAAATTTTGAAAATGAAAAATCCCTCTATACCCCCTCCAACGACCCGTCAATGATTTCTGTTGACGAATTATTGTTATTCAGATGGAAATGAATATTCTGCACCCCACCATGATGCGTGTCAAGTCATATTAGATTTTTGAAGAAATATTGGAAATGAAAAATCCCTCTATATCCCCTCTAACGACCCGACAATGATTTCTGCTTACGAATTATTGTTATTCAGATGGAAATGGATATTCTGCACCCTACCATGTTGCGTGCCAAGTCATATTTGATATTGGGGTAATTTTGAAAATGAAAAATCCCTCTATTCCCCCTCTGACGACCCGACAATGATTTCTGTTGACAAATTATTGTTATTGAGATGGAAATGGATATTCTGTACCCCACCATGATGCGTGCCAAGTCATATTATATTATTGAAGAAATTTTGAAAATGAAAAATCCCTCTATACCCCCTCCAACGACCCGACAATGATTTCTGTTGACAAATTATTGTTATTGAGATGGAAATGGATATTCTGCACCCCACCATGATGCGTGCCAAGTCATATTTGATTTTGAGGTAATTTTGAAAATGATAAATCCCTCTATACTCCCTCTAACGAACCGACAATGAGTTCTGTTGACGAATTATTGTTATTCAGATGGAAATGAATATTCTGCACCCCACCATGATGCGTGCCAAGTCATATTGGATTTTTGAAGAAATATTGAAAATGAATAATCCCTCTATACCCCCTCTAACGACCCGACAATTATTTCTGTTGACGAATTATTGTTATCCAGATGGAAATGAATATTCTGCACCCCACCATGTTGCGTGCCAAGTCATATTTGATTTTGTGATAAATTTGAAAATGAAAAATCCCTCTATACTCCCTCTAACGAACCGACAATGAGTTCTGTTGACGAATTATTGTTATTCAGATGGAAATGGATATTCTGCACCCCACCATGATGCGTGCCAAGTCATATTGGATTTTTGAAGAAATATTGAAAATGAAAAATCCCTCTATACCACCTCTAACGAACCGACAATGAGTTCTGTTGACGAATTATTGTTATTCAGATGGAAATGGATATTCTGCACCCTACCATGTTGCGTGCCAAGTCATATTTGATATTGGGGTAATTTTGAAAATGAAAAATCCCTCTATTCCCCCTCTGACGACCCGACAATGATTTCTGTTGACAAATTATTGTTATTGAGATGGAAATGGATATTCTGTACCCCACCATGATGCGTGCCAAGTCATATTATATTATTGAAGAAATTTTGAAAATGAAAAATCCCTCTATACCCCCTCCAACGACCCGTCAATGATTTCTGTTGACGAATTATTGTTATTTAGATGGAAATGGATATTCTGCACCCCACCATGATGCGTGCCAAGTCATATTTGATTTTGAGGTAATTTTGAAAATGATAAATCCCTCTATACTCCCTCTAACGAACCGACAATGAGTTCTGTTGACGAATTATTGTTATTCAGATGGAAATGAATATTCTGCACCCCACCATGATGCGTGCCAAGTCATATTGGATTTTTGAAGAAATATTGAAAATGAATAATCCCTCTATACCCCCTCTAACGACCCGACAATTATTTCTGTTGACGAATTATTGTTATCCAGATGGAAATGAATATTCTGCACCCCACCATGTTGCGTGCCAAGTCATATTTGATTTTGTGATAAATTTGAAAATGAAAAATCCCTCTATACTCCCTCTAACGAACCGACAATGAGTTCTGTTGACGAATTATTGTTATTCAGATGGAAATGGATATTCTGCACCCCACCATGATGCGTGCCAAGTCATATTGGATTTTTGAAGAAATATTGAAAATGAAAAATCCCTCTATACCACCTCTAACGAACCGACAATGAGTTCTGTTGACGAATTATTGTTATTCAGATGGAAATGGATATTCTGCACCCCACCATGATGCGTGCGAAGTCATATTGGATTTTTGAAGAAATATTGAAAATGAAAAATCCCTCTATACCCCCTCTAACGACCCGACAATGATTTCTGTTGACGAATTATCGTTATTCAGCTGGAAATAGATATTCTGCACACCACCATGATGCGTGCCAAGTCATATTAGATTTTTGAAGAAATATTGAAAATGAAAAATCCCTCTATACCCACTCTAACGACCCGACAATGAGTTCTGTTGACGAATTACTGTTATTCAGATGGAAATGGATATTCTGCACCCCACCATGATGCGTGCCAAGTCATATTGAATTTTTGAAGAAATATTGAAAATGAAAAATCCCTCTATACCCCCTCTAACGACCCGACATTGATTTCTGTTGACGAATTACTGTTATTCAGTTGGAAATGGATATTCTGCACCCCACCATGATGCGTGCCAAGTCATATTGGATTTTTGAAGAAATATTGAAAATGAAAAATCCCTCTATACCCCCTCTAACGACCCGACAATGATTTTTGTCGACGAATTGTTGTTATTCAGATGAAAATAAATATTCTGCACTCCACTATGATGCGTGCCAAGTCATATTAAATTTTTGAAGAAATTTTGAAAATGAAAAATCCCTCTAAACCCCCTCTAACGACCCGACAATGATTTCTGTAAAAGAATTCTTGTTATTCAGATGGAAATATATATTCTGCACCCTACTATGATGCGTGCCAAGTCATATTTGATTTTTGAAGTCATTTTGATAATAAAAAATCCCTCTATACCCCCTCTGACGACACAACAATGATTTCTGTTGACGAATTAATGTAATTCAGATGAAAATGGATATTATGCACTGCACCATAATACGTGCCAAGTCATATTTCATTTTTGAAGCAATTTTGAAAATGAAAAATCCCTCTATACCCCCTCTGACGACCCGACAATGAATTCTGGTGACGTATTATTGTTGTTTAGATGGAAATGAATATTCTTCACCCCACCATGATGCGTGCCAAGTCATATTAGAATTTTGAAGAAATTTTGAAAATGAGAAATCCCTCTATACCCCCTCTAACGACCCGACAATGATTTCTATTGACGAATTCTTGTTACTCAGATGGAATTGGATATTCTGCACCCTACTATGATGCGTGCCAAGTCATATTTGATTTTTGAAGTCATTTTGATAATGAAAAATCCCTCTATACCCCCTCTGACGACCCGACAATGAATTCTGGTGAGGTATTATTGTTGTTTAGATGGAAATGAATATTCTTCACCCCACCATGATGCGTGCCAAGTCATATTAGATTTTTGAAGATATATTGAAAATGAAAAATCCCTCTATACCCCCTCTAACGACCCGACAATGATTTCTGGTGACGAATTATTGTTGTTCAGATGGAAATGGATATTCTGCACCCCACCATGATGCGTGCCAAGTCATATTTTATTTTGAGGTAATTTTGAAAATGAAAAATCCCACTATACACCCTCTGACGACCCGACAATGATTTCTGTTGACAAATTATTGTTATTGAGATGGAAATGGATATTCTGTACCCCACCATGATGCGTGCCAAGTCATATTAGATTATTGAAGAAATTTTGAAAATGAAAAATCCCTCTATACCCCCTCCAACGACCCGTCAATGATTTCTGTTGACGAATTATTGTTATCCAGATGGAAATGAATATTCTGCACCCCACCATGTTGCGTGCCAAGTCATATTTGATTTTGAGGTAATTATGAAAATGAAAAATCCCTCTATACCCCCTTTAACGAACCGACAATGAGTTCTGTTGACAAATTATTGTTATTCAGATGGAAATGGATATTCTGCACCCCACCATGATGCGTGCCAAGTCATAGTGGATTTTTGAAGAAATATTGAAAATGAAAAATCCCCCTATACCCCCTCTAACGACTCGACAATGAATTCTGTTGACGAATTATTGTTATCCAGATGGAAATGAATATTCTGCACCCCACCATGATGCGTGCCAAGTCATATTGGATTTTTGAAGAAATATTGAAAATGAAAAATCCCTCTATACCCCCTCTAACGAACCGAAAATGAGATCTGTTGAAGAATTATTGTTATTCAGATGGAAATGGATATTCTGCACCCCACTGTGATGCGTGCCAAGTCATAGTGGATTTTTGAAGAAATATTGAAAATGAAAAATCCCTCTATACCCCCTCTAACGACCCGACAATGATTTCTGTTGACGAATTATCGTTATTCAGATGGAAATAGATATTCTGCACCCCACCATGATGCGTGCCAAGTCATTTTAGATTTTTGAAGAAATATTGAAAATGAAAAATCCCTCTATACCCCCTCTGACGACACGACGATGATTTCTGTTGACGAATTATTGTTATTCAGATGAACATGGATACTTTGCACCCCATCATGATGCGTGCCAAGTCATATTAGATTTTTGAAGAAATATTGAAAATGAAAAATCCCTCTATACCCACTCTAACGACCCGGCAATGAGTTCTGTTGACGAATTACTGTTATTCAGATGGAAATGGATATTTTGCACCCCACCATGATGCGTGCCAAGTCATATTGAATTTTTGAAGAAATATTGAAAATGAAAAATCCCTCTATACCCCCTCTAACGACCCGACATTGATTTCTGTTGACGAATTACTGTTATTCAGATGGAAATGGATATTCTGCACCCCACCATGATGCGTGCCAAGTCATATTGGATTTTTGAAGAAATATTGAAAATGAAAAATCCCTCCATACCCCCTCTGACGACACGACAATGATTTATGTTGACGAATTAATGTTAGTCAGATAGAAATGGATATTCTGCACCCCGCCATGATGCGTGCCAGGTCATATTTGATTATTGAAATCATTTTGATAATGAAAAATCCCTCTATACCCCCTCTGACGACCCGACAATGATTTCTGTTAACGAATTATTTTTATTCAGATGGACATGGATACTTTGCACCCCACCATGATGCGTGCCAAGTCATATTAGATTTTTGAAGATATATTGAAAATGAAAAATCCCTCTATACCCCCTCTAACGACCCGACAATGATTTCTGTTGACAAATTATTGTTATTCAGATGAAAATGGATATTCTGCACCCTACCATGATGCGTGCCAAGTCATATTAGATTTTTGAAGTCATTTTGAAAATGAAAAATTCCTCTATACCCCCTTCAACGACCCGTCAATGATTTCTGTTGCCGAATTATTGTTATTCAGATGAAAATGGATATTCTGCACCCCACTATGATGCGTGCCAAGTCATATTTGATTTTGAGGTAATTTTGAAAATGAAAAATCCCTCTATACCCCCTCTGACGACCCGACAATGATTTCTGTTGACAAATTATTGTTATTGAGATGGAAATGGATATTCTGCACCCCACTATGATGCGTGCCAAGTCAAATTACATTTTTGAAGAAATATTGAAAATGAAAAATCCCTCTATACCCCCTCTATCGACCCGACAATGACATCTGTTGACAAATTATTGTTATTCAGATGGAAATGGATATTCTGCACTCCACCATGATGTGTGCCAAGTCATAATTGATTTTTGAAGAAATTTTGAAAATGAAAAATCCCTCTATACCCCCTCCAACGACCCGTCAATGATTTCTGTCGACAAATTATTGTTATTCAGATGAAAATGGATATTCTGCACCCCACTATGATGCGTGCCAAGTCATATTTGATTTTGAGGTAATTTTGAAAATGAAAAATCCCTCTATACCCCCTCTAACGACCCGACAATGATTTCTGCTGACGAATTATCGTTATTCAAATGGGAATGAATATTCTGCACCCCACCATGTTGCGTGCCAAGTCTTATTTGATTTTGAGGTAATTTTGAAAAAGGAAAATCACTCTATACCCCCTTTAACGACCCGACAATGATTTCTGTCGACGAATTATTGTTATTCAGATGAAAATAAATATTCTGCACCCCACCGTGATGCGTGCCAAGTCATATTAGATTTTTGAAGAAATATTGAAAATGAAAAATCCCTCTATACCCCCTTTAACGACCTGTCAATTATTTCTGTTGACGAATCATTGTTATTCAGATGGACATGGATGTTCTGCACCCCATCATGGTGCGTGCCAAAGTCATATTTGATTATTGAATTCATTTTGGAAATGAAAAATCCCTCTATACCCCCTCTAACGACCCGACAATGATTTCTGTCGACGAATTGTTATTCAGATGAAAATAAATATTCTGCACTCCACCATGATGCGTGCCAAGTCATATTAAATTTTTGAAGAAATATTTAAAATGAAAAATCCCTCTATACCCCCTCTAACGACCCGACAATGATTTCTGTAAACGAATTCTTGTTATTCAGATGGAAATATATATTCTGCACCCTACTATGATGCGTGCCAAGTCATATTTGATTTTTGAAGTCATTTTGATAATGAAAAATCCCTCTATACCTCCTCTGATGACCCAACAATGATTTCTGTTGACGAATTAATGTAATTCAGATGAAAATGGATATTATGCACTGTACCATGATACGTGCCAAGTCATATTTGATTTTTCAAGTAATTTTGAAAATGAAGAATCCCTCTATACCCCTTCTGACGACACGACAATGATTTTTGTCGACGAATTGTTATTCAGATGAAAATAAATATTCTGCACTCCACCATGATGCGTGCCAAGTCATATTAAATTTTTGAAGAAATATTGAAAATGAAAAATCCCTCTATACCCCCTCTAACGACCCGACAATGATTTCTGTAAACGAATTCTTGTTATTCAGATGGAAATATATATTCTGCACCCTACTATGATGCGTGCCAAGTCATATTTGATTTTGAGGTAATTTTGAAAATGAAAAATCTCTCTATACCCCCTCTGACGACACGACAATAATTTCTGTTAAGGAATTATTGTTATTTAGATAGATATGGATATTCTGCACCCCACCATGATGCGTGCCAAGTAATATTAGATTTTTGAAGAAGTATTGAAAATGAAAAATCCCTCTATACCCCCTCTAACGACCCGACAATGATTTCTGTTGACGAATTATTGTTATTTAAATGGACATGGATATTCTGCACCCCACCATGATGCGTGCCAAGTCATATTAGATTTTTGAAGAAATATTGAAAATGAAACAGCCCTCTATACCCCCTCTAACGACCCGTCAATGATTTCTGTTGACGAATCATTGTTATTCAGATGGAAATGAATATTCTGCACCCCACCATGATGCGTGCCAAGTCATATTTGATTTTGAGGTAATTTTGAAAATGAAAAATCCCTCTATTCCCCCCTCTGAGGCCACAACAACTGGCCCGGGTGGATGCGGAGATTCACGATGTCCTTTCAGAAGAGGCTGACATCTGGCAGATCAACTCTGCCGTGTATGACGCCGCTCAGGCCCTGTCCCAAACGGAGAGAAGGGATACCAACCCTCTGATTGGGAGGCATGAGCGTCGCATTCACAAGATGAAAGCTAAGATCAGGTCAGCGAGACAACACGCGTCTCGTATCCAGTTTGTGGCGGACTACGTGGCGGCCAATAGGCCCTTCACGCCCGCTGTGCGGCGAATTGTCGCAAGTTTAAGACGAGCTCACCACACACTAAATCAAGGCTTGCTGTTAATCATCAAACAGCACTGTCTTGATAGGATACGAATGCTGGTGGCTGCAAAAAAGTCACTAGTGAGGCGGGCGAGAAGCATCGCGAAAACATGAAGTTCCGCAATAAACCTTCTCGCCTATTCCAAGAGCCTCCACGTGTTGTGGAAAACCCGCCGGCAGCTGATCGGGTAGAAACCTTCTGGAAGGGTATTTACGAATTTCCGCAACCACTCAACGTAGATACTCCAGCCCTAGCGCAGTTCGAAGCTTTCTGCAGGAGGCTTCGTCTGCCTGAGCTCAATGAACTGCGCAATCCGATAACCCCGGAAGAAATTCGACGGGCCCTCAAAGGCTCGAAGAATTTTGCTGCTCCAGGTCCTGATGGCCTGAATAACTATTGGTGGAAAAAATTACCAAGTACCCACCACCATCTAGCAAGAGTTTTCAACTCGTGGCTAGATGGGGAGCAGCAGATTCCGGATTGGTTTGTCGAGGGGCGAACCGTGCTAATCCCCAAAAACGGAGATTTGTCTGATCCGAAGAACTACAGACCGATAACATGCTTGAACGCATGTTATAAGATGTTTACACGCATCATGTACATGCGAATACTCTCCGCAGTTGAGCCGGTTTATGAACGGATATATGAGCAAAGAGGGTCAAAAAAGGGGGTCGCTGGCTGCAAGGAGAACCTGCTGATCGACTGATGCATCACGCAGGACTCCGTGCAGTATAAGCGTAAACTTTCAATGGCCTGGATCGATTATCGCAAGGCATTTGATACAACATCGCATGAACTCATCATGCATTTGCTCAGATGCCTTGCGGTACCAGATCAAATAGTGAGATGCATTGAACAGCTGATGCCGCTCTGGAGGACTCGATTTACCATAACATCTGGTCAAGTCAGAGTCCAAACAGAGCAGGTTATCTTTAGAAGAGGCGTGTTTCAGGGAGACTCCCTCAGCCCTCTTCTCTTCTGCATCTCACTACTGCCATTGTCTGTTGCACTACGGAAAACCCGCGGATACAACTGCGGCACCCCCAGCAACCGGAGGCATAAGGTCACCCATCTGTTTTACATGGATGACCTTAAACTTTATGCCTCCGGAGAAAAGGACCTTCACCAGTCCTTAAGGGTGGTGCAAGAGTACACGCATGCTGTCGGAATGGAGTTTGGGATAGACAAATGTGCCAAGTTTCATCTCAAAAGAGGACGATGCGAGTAATACGGAGAGGACGTTCAGCTCGTTGACGGAAGCATCCTACATCATCTGGATGCCGGAGAGACGTATACCTACCTAGGGGTGGAACAACGCCACACCCAAGAGGTAGCTACTGTCAAAAGCTCTCTCCGCGGCAAGTATCAGCACAAACTCCGACAGATCTGGTCTTCAGAACTGTCGGGGGAGAACAAAGTTGCTGCAACTAATATGCTTGCCGTTCCGATTCTACTTTACTCCTTTGGAGTAATGAAATGGACTCAGGAAGAGCTGCGACAACTCGACGTGAAAACTCGCAAAATGATGCATCTTCATAGGAGCTTGCATCCTAAATCGTCTGTTCCACGGTTATACTTCCCCAGACAACGGGGAGGCCGTGGACTTTTGAGTTTGGAGTGTCTACATAACAGAATGGTACTGGATGGAGCCTGTAAAGTCATCAGGAGTTCAGATCCCCTTCTCTGCTTGGTATGTGATCATGAAAAGGCAGGGATTGGAGCATTTCTTTTCAAGGCAGCAACCCGTGCAGCCGATGAACTCGATCTCGTATTCGACACTGAACGGACAAACCCAAACTCTATCACCGAGTTGGAACCCGTTCAGCAAAGAGCCCACGTAAAAGCTGCGGAGTGTGAGAGGCTCCTGCAGCCACAAAAGGATAAGCCGATGCATGGGTTCTTCTTCAAGAACATTGAAGACCTAGGCTTATCCAGAGACCTGACCTTCTCGTTTCCCAGGTCAAGTGGGCTGAAGTCGTAGACCGAGGGATTCATAATGGCCTGCCAGGATGGTGTCTTCAACACTCTCGTCTACCGCAGTCGCGTGATGGGTATAGAGGTCCCTGACACTAGATGCAGAGCGTGTCGTGGGGCAGCTGAGACCATAATGCATTTGCTGTCAGCTTGTCCAGCTTATGCGGTCTCAGCCTATATCCACAGACATAACGCGGCCCTACGAGTGTTGTACTACCATCTACGACACTCGTACGGTGTAGACGAGACACCAGTGTTGCCTTATGCTCCGGGGGATATTGAGTCCGTGGTGGTGAATGAGAAGTGCCGAATCTATTGGAACTATTCATTCCCTACCCTCAAGCAAATACAAGCCAATAAGCCTGATGTAGTACTCCTCGACCATCAAAGTAGGACGATTTTCGTCATTGAGTTTTCAGCTCCTGGCGAAAAGAACATCGTCCGAAAAGAGGAGGAAAAACGGACTACATATCGAGATCTTCTCTTTGAACTCCGCAGGCTTTACCCAAATCATTCTGTCAAGATGGTGGTTCTGATAATAGGTGTCCTTGGTGGAATGATGGACACACTGCTCTCAAACCTAAAAATCATACCGGCTTGCCGTGACATGGCAGAAATCCTAGCCGGGCGAATGCAGAAGGCCATAATTCTTGGTTCACTCCGCCTACTCAGGGCACATGATTGTTGGACCCAGTAATCACTTACCCCATGGACGTGGGGAGTGTTTACTGGGGTTAATGACACGCCAGCGCGCCCTCCGGAAGTGTCGGAGCTCCAGAGACAGGGCCGGACTGGGTAATTGCTAAAAGAAAAAAAAAATGTTTTACATGGATGACCTTTAACTTTATGCCTCCGGAGAAAAGGACGTTCACCAGTCCTTAAGGGTGGTGCAAGAGTACACGCACGCTGTCGGAATGGAGTTTGGGATAGACAAATGTGCCACGGTTCCTCTCAAAAGAGGACGATGCGAGGAATACGGAGAGGACGTTCAGCTCGTAGACGGAAGCATCCTACATCATCTGGATGCCGGAGAGACGTATACCTACCTAGGGGTGGAACAACGCCATACCCAAGAGGTAGCTACTGTAAAGAGCTCTCTCCGCGGCAAGTATCAGCACAAACTCCGACAGATCTGGTCTTCAGAACTGTCGGGAAAGAACAAAGTTGCTGCAACTAATATGCTTGCCGTTCCGATTCTACTTTACTCCTTTGGAGTAATGAAATTGACTCAGGAAGAGCTGCGACAACTCGATGTAAAAACTCGCAAAATGATGCATCTTCATAGAAGCTTGCATCCTGAATCGTCTGTTCCACGGTTATACTTCCCCAGACAACGGGGAGGCCATGGACTTTTGAGTTTGGAGTGTCTACATAACAGAATGGTACTGGATGGAGCCTGTAAAGTCATCAGGAGTTCAGATCCCCTTCTCTGCTTGGTATGTGATCATGAAAAGGCAGGGATTGGAGCATTTCTTTTCAAGGCAGCAACCCGTGCAGCCGATGAACTCGATCTCGTATTCGACACTGAACGGACAATCCCAAACTCTATCACCGAGTTGGAACCCGTTCAGCAAAAAGCCCACGTAAAGGCTGCGGAGTGTGAGAGGCTCCTGCAGCTACATAAGGATGAGCCGATGCATGGGGTCTTCTTCAAGAACATTGAAGACCTAGGCTTATCCAGAGACCTGACCTTCTCATTTCTCAGGTCAAGTGGGCTGAAGTCGGAGACCGAGGGATTCATAATGGCCTGCCAGGATGGTGTCTTCAACACTCTCGTCTACCGCAGTCGCGTGATGGGTATAGAGGTCCCTGACACTAGATGCAGAGCGTGTTGTGGGGCAGCTGAGACCATAATGCATTTGCTGTCAGCTTGTCCAGCTTATGCGGTCTCAGCCTATATCCACAGACATAACGCGGCCCTACGAGTGTTGTACTACCATCTACGATACTCGTACGGTGTAGACGAGACACCAGTGTTGCCTTATGCTCCGGGGGATATTGAGTCCGTGGTGGTGAATGAGAAGTGCCGAATCTATTGGAACTATGCATTCCCCACCCTCAGGCAAATACAAGCCAATAAGCCCGATGTAGTACTCCTCGACCATCAAGGTAGGATGATTTTCGTCATTGAGTTTTCAGCTCCTGGCGAAACGAAAATCGTCCGAAAAGAGGAAGAAAAACGGACTAAATATCGAGATCTTCTCTTTGAACTCCGCAGGCTTTACCCAAAACATTCTGTCAAGATGGTGGTTCTGATAATAGGGGTCCTTGGTGGAATAATGGACACACTGCTCTCAAACTTAAAAATCATACCGGCTTGCCGTGACATGGCAGAAATCCTAGCCGGGCGAATGCAGAAGATCGTAATTCTTGGTTCACTCCGCCTACCCAGGGCACATGATTCTCACACCCAGTAATCACCTACCCCATGGACGTGGGGAGTGTTTACTGGGGTTAATGAAACACCAGCGCGCCCTCCGGAAGTTTCGGGGCTCGGGAGACAGGGCCTGACTGGGTAATTCCTAACGAAAAAATAATAATAATAATAATAATAATAATGTCTTCAACACTCTAGTCTACCGCAGTCGCGTGATGGGTATAGAGGTCCCTGACACTAGATGCAGAGCGTGTCGTGGGGCAGCTGAGACCATAATGCATTTGCTGACAGCTTGTCCAGCTTATGCGGTCTCAGCCTATATCCACAGACATAACGCGGCCCTACGAGTGTTGTACCACCATCTACGACACTCGTACAGTGTAGACGAGACACCGGTGTTGCCTTATGCTCCGGGGGATATTGAGTACGTGGTGGAGAATGAGAAGTGCCGAATCTATTGGAACTATTCATTCCCCACCCTCAGGCAAATATAAGCCAATAAGCCTGATGTAGTACTCCTCGACCATCAAAGTAGGACGATTTTCGTCATTGAGTTTTCAGCTCCTGGTGAAACGAACATCGTCCGAAAAGAGGAGGAAAAACGGACTAAATATCGAGATCTTCTCTTTGAACTCCGCAGGCTTTACCCAAACCATTCTGTCAAGATGGTGGTTCTGATAATAGGGGTCCTTGGTGGAATGATGTACACACTGCTCTCAAACTTAAAAATCATACCGTCTTGCCGTGACTTGGCAGAAATCCTAGCCGGACGAATGCAGAAGGCCGTAATTCTTGGTTCACTCCGCCCACTCAGGGCACATGATTCTTGGACCCAGTAATCACTTACTCCATGGACGTGGGGAGTGTTTACTGGGGTTAATATCACACCAGCGTGCCCTCCAGAAGTGTTGGGGCTCCGGAGACAGGGCCTGACTGGGTAATTCCTGAGGAAAAAAAAAATAATAATAATAATAATAATAATAGAAAGCAGGGAAGGTCAACCATCATCCAAGGCCTTGGTGAGTTGCGACACCACTTTCCTGAGCTACGGTTGCAAAACCGGACCGGCAGCCATGGCGCACCCTGAAGGGAATGCTCATTCCTTCTGATGTCGGCCGTGGGTATACTGGGTTAACCCCCCGGTATACCCCACTACTCGGTTCACGATGGACGAGAAAGAGGCCCCCACAACCGACCCCCTCGGATTAGGGGTCATAGGCAAGGTGGTGGGGCCCAGAACGATGGATTGCCACTATATAACGACCGCAATGAAAACGGACGCTTTGAGTGGACGGATGAACTAAGGGACAGTCTTCTGCATTGCTATGAGAGCAGTGAGCCCGCCCGAAGAGGATACATGGCGAGAATGCATGCTTTGTGGTGTGAAATACACCCAGAGCATGCTGCCTTTTCCGCACAAAACCTAAGGGATTATGTATCCCACCTTCGGGTTTGAGGCTATGTTAGAGCCCCTCCTCAGCCGGTTAACGCAGTGGCAGAAGTGACAGATATGCCACGCGTCGATCTGGCTGTAGAGGAGGCCCGCATCATACCACCAACGGAAGGCATCAGAACCCGCAGGGCGCTGCATAACACCAAGCCACTGAAGCCACAACAACTGGCATGGGTGGATGCGGAGATTCACGATATCCTTTCAGAAGAGGCTGACATCTGGCAGATCAACTCTGCCGTGTATGACACCGCACAAGCCTTGTTCCAAACGGAGAGAAGGGATACCAACCCTTTGATTGGGAGGCATGAGCGACGCATTCACAAGGTGGAAGCTAAGATCAGGTCAGCGAGACAACACGCGTCTCGTATCCAGTGTGTGGCGGACTACGTGGCGGCCAATAGGCCCTTCACGCCCGCTGTGCGGCGAATTGCCGCAAATTTAAGATGAGCTCACCACACACTAAATCAAGGCGTGCTGTTAACCATCAAACAGCACTGTCTTGATAGGATACGAATGCTAGTGGCCGCAAAAAAGTCACTAGTAAGGCGGGCGAGAAGCATCGCGGAAAACATGAAGTTCCGCGATAAACTTTCTCGCCTATTCCAAGAGCCTCCACGTGTTGTGGAAAAACCCGTCGGCAGCTGATCGGGAGAAACCTTCTGGAAGGATATTTACGAATTTCTGCAACCACTCAACGTAGATACTCCAGCCCTAGCGCAGTTCGAAGCTTTCTGCAGGAGCCTTCGTCAGCCTGAGCTCAATGAACTGCGCAATCCGATAACCCCGGAAGAAGTTCGACGGGCCCTCAATGGCTCGAAGAATTTTGCTGCTCCAGGTCCTGATAGCCTGAATAACTATTGGTGGAAAAAATTTCCAAGTAACCACCACCATCTAGCAAGAGTTTTCAACTCATGTCTAGATGGGGAGCAGCAGATTCCGGATTGGTTTGTCGAGGGGCGAACCGTGCTAATCCCCAAAAACGGATATTTATCTGATCCGAAGAACTACAGACCGATATAAGATGTTTACACGCATCTTGTATATGCGAATACTCTCCGCAGTTGAGCCGGTGTATGAACAGATATATGGCCAAAGAGGGTCAAAAAAGGGGGTCGCTGGCTGCAAGGAGAACCTGCTGATCGACAGATGCATCACGCAGGACTCCGTGCAGTATAAGCGTATCCTTTCAATGGCCTGGATCGATTATTGCAAGACATTTGATACAACATCGCATGAAATCATCATGCATTTTCTCAGATGCCTTGCGGTACCCGATCAAATAGTGAGATGCATTGAACAGCTGATGCCGCTCTGGAGGACTCGATTTACCATAACATCTGGTCAAGTCAGAGTCCAAACAGAGCAGGTTAGAAGGGGCGTGTTTCAGTGAGACTCCCTCAGCCCTCTTCTCTTCTGCATCTCACTACTGCCATTGTCCGTTGAGCTACGGAAAACCCGCGGATACAACTGCCGCACCCCCAGCAACCGGAGGCATAAGGTCACCCATCTGTTTTTCATGGATGACCTCAAACTTTATGCCTCCGGAGAAAAAGACCTTCACCAGTCCTTAAGGGTGGTGCAAGAGTACACGCATGCTATCGGAATGGAGTTTGTGATAGACAAATGTGCCACGGTTCATCTCAAAAGAGGACGATGCGAGGAATACGGAGAGGACGTTCAGCTCGTAGACCGAAGCATCCTACATCATCTGGATGCCGGAGAGACGTATACCTACCTAGGGGTGGAACAACGCCACACCCAAGAGGTAGCTACTGTCATAAGCTCTCTCCGCGGCAAGTATCAGCACAAACTCCGACAGATCTGGTCTTCAGAACTGTCGGGGAAGAACAAAGTTGCTGCAACTAATATGCCTGCCGTTCCGATTCTACTTTACTCCTTTGGAGTAATGAAATGGACTCAGGAGCTGCGACAACTCAAAGTAAAAACTCGCAAAATGATGCATCTTCATAGAAGCTTGCATCCTAAATCGTCTGTTCCACGGTTATACTTCCCCAGACAACGGGGAGGCCGTAGACTTTTGAGTTTGGAGTGTCTACATAACAGAATGGTACTGGATGGAGCCTGTAAAGTCATCAGATCCCCTTCTCTGCCTGGTATGTGATCATGAAATAGCAGGGATTAGAGCATTTTTATTTCAAGGCAGCAACCCGTGCAGCTGATGAACTCGGTCTCGTATTCGACACTGAACGGACAAACCCAAACTCTATCACCGAGTTGGAACCCGTTCAGCAAAAAGCCCACGTAAAAGCTGCGGAGTGTGAGAGGCTCCTGCAGCTACATAAGGATAAGCCGATGCATGGGGTCTTCTTAAAGAACATTGAAGACCTAGGCTTATCCAGAGACCTGACCTCGTTTCTCAGGTCAAGTGGGCTGAAGTCGGAGACCCAGGGATTCATAATGGCCTGCCAGGATGGTGTCTTCAACACTCTCGTCTACCGCAGTCGCGTGATGGGTATAGAGGTCCCTGACACTAGATGCAGAGCGTGTCGTGGGGCAGCTGAGACCATAATGCATTTGCTGTCAGCTTGTCCAGCTTATGCGGTCTCAGCCTATATCCACAGACATAACGCGGCCCTACGAGTGTTGTACTACCATCTACGACACTCGTACGGTGTAGACGAGACACCGGTGTTGCCCTATGCTCCGGGGGATATTGAGTCCTCCGTGGTGGAGAATGAGAAGTGCCGAATCTATTGGAACTATTCATTCCCCACCCTCAGGCAAATACAAGCCATTAAGCCTGATGTAGTACTCCTCGACCATCAAAGTAGGACGATTTTCGTCATTGAGTTTTCAGCTCCTGGCGAAACGAACATCGTCCAAAAAGAGGAGGAAAAACGGACTAAATATCGAGATCTTCTCTTTGAACTCCGCAGGCTTTACCCAAACCATTCTGTCAAGATGGTGGTTCTGATAATAGGGGTCCTTGGTGGAATGATGGACACACTGCTCTTAAACTTAAAAATCATACCGGCTTGCCGTGACTTGGCAGAAATCCTAGCCGGGCGAATGCAGAAGGCCGTAATTCTTGGTTCACTCTGCCTACTCAGGGCACATGATTCTCGGACCCAGTAATCACGTACCCCATGGACGTGGGGAGTATTTACTGGGGTTAATGACACATCAGCGCGCCCTCCGGAAGTGTCGGGGCTCCAGAGACAGGGCCTGACTGGGTAATTCCTAACGAAAAAAATAATAATAATAATAATAATTATTATTATTAATAATAATAAATATCACTATTATTACATTACGTTATACATTATATAACACGCATCTCATACATGCGAATACTCTCCGCAGTTGAGCCAGTGTATGAACGGATATATGAGTAAAGAGGGTCAAAGAAGGTGGTCGCTGGCTGCAAGGAGAACCTGCTGATCGACAGATGCATCACGCAGGACTCCGTGCAGTATGAGCGTAACATTTCAATGGCCTGGATAGATTATCGCAAGGCATTTGATACAACATCGCATCAGCTCATCATGCATTTGCTCAGATGCTTTGCGGTACCCGATCAAATAGTGAAATGCATTAAACAGCTGATGCCGCTCTGGAGGACTCGTCAGAGTCCAAACAGAGCAGGTTACCTTTAGAATGGGCGTGTTTCAGAGAGACTCCCTCAGTCCTCTTCTCTTCTGCATCTCACTACTGTCATTGTCCGTTTCACTACGGAAATCCCGCGGATACAGCTGTGACACCCCCAGCAACCGGCAGCATAGGGTCACCCATCTGTTTTACATGGATGGCCTTAAACTTTATGCCTCCTGAAAGAAGGACTTTCATCAGTCCTAAAGGGTGGTGCAAGAGTACACGCATGCTATCGGAATGGAGTTTGGGATCGACAAATGTGCCACGGTTCATCTCAAAAGAGGACGAATACGGAGAGGACGTTCAGCTCGTAGATGGAAGCATCCTACATCATCTGGATGTCGGAGAGACGTATACCTACCTAGGAATGGAACAACGCCACACCCAAGAGGTAGCTACTGTCGAAAGCTCTCTCCGCGGCAAGTATCAGCACAAACTCCGACAGATCTGGTCTTCAGAACTGTCGGGGAAGAACAAAGTTGCTGCAACTGATATGCTTGCCATTTCGATTCTACTTTACTCCTTTGGAGTAAAGAAATGGACACAGGAAGAGCTGCGACAGCTTGACGTAAAAACTCGCAGAATGATGCATCTTCATAGGAGCTTGCATCCTAAATCGTCTGTTACACGGTTATACTTCCCCAGACAGCGGGGAGGCCGTGGACTTTTGAGTTTTGAGTGTCTACATAACAAAATGGTACTGGATGGAGCCTGTAAAGTCATCAGGAGTTCAGATCCCCTTCTCTGCTTGGTATGCGATCATGGAGAAGCAGGGATTGGACCATATCTTCTCAAGGCAGCAACCCGTGCAGCCGATGAACTTGGTCTTGTATTCGACACTGAACGGACGAACCAAAACTCTGTCACCGATTTGGAACCCGTTCAGCAAAAAGCCCACGTGAAAACTGCGGAGTGTGACAGGCTCCTACAGCTACATAAGGATGAGCCAATGCATGGGGTCTTCTTCAAGAACATTGAAGACCTTGGCTTATCCAGAAACCTGACATTCGCTTTTCTTAGGGCAAGCGGGCTGAAAGCGGAAACCGAGGGATTCATAATGGCCTGTCAGGATGTTGTCCTCAACACCCTCGCCTACCGTAGTCGCGTGATGGGTATAGAGGTCTCCGACACTAGATGCAGAGCGTGTCGTAGGGCAGTTGGGACCATAATGCATTTGCTGTCAGCTTGACCAGCTTATGCGGTCTCAGCCTATAACCACAGGCATAACGTGGCCCTGCGAGTATTGTACTACTATCTACGACACTCGTACTGTGTAGACGAGACACCGGTGTTGCCTTATACTCCGGGGGATATTGAGTCCGTTGTGGAGAATGAGAAGTGCCGAATCTATTGGAACTACTCATTCCCCACCCTCAGGCAAATACAAGCCAATAAGCCTGATGTAGTCCTCCTTGACCATCAAAGTTGGACGATTTTCTTCATCGAGTTTTCGGCTCCTGGCAAAACAAACATCGTTCGAAAAGAGGAGGAAAAACGGACTAAATATCGAGATCTCCTCTTTGAACTCCGCAAGCTTTGTCCAAACCATTCTGTCAAGATGTTGGTTTTGATAATAGGCGTCCTTGGTAGAATGATGGACACAATGCTCTCAAACTTGAAAATCATACCGGCTTGCCATTATGCGGCAGAAAACTTGGCCGGAAGAATGTAGAAGGCCATAATTCTTAGTTCACTCCGTCTTCTCAGTGCATATGACTGTCGGACCCACCCACGGACGTGGGGAGTGTTTACTGGGGTTAATTACACAACAGCGCGCCCTCCGGTAGTATCGGAGCTCCGGAGACAGGGCCTGAGTGGTTTATTCCTTATGAAAAAAAAATAAAAAATTACACTACTACCTTATAAACACTCATAGAGTGTACCCAAAGGCATAGCCTGTGCGGATAGAGGACGGCTATTATTATTATTTGCCACTATAAGCTTATTGGTCCAATATCAAGTTTAAAGAATATCCATTAAGTAAATAGGCTAGGAGACTTCACCGACAAAATCCCATGTATTTTCTTGTGTAGGTTCATTTTTTTGGTCTGCGTTCATCGTGTGACGTAATCGAGTAGATCCCTTAGATTGATAAAGTTTTGCCAATAGAGCGCGCAGTTTGAATTTTTTCAGTTAATTGAATTGGATTCCAAAGAAGAACAGATTTCCGAGAACGAGGTTTAAACCATCGTCCTTTTGCTTGGTAGCGAAAGACGCTAGCCTTGCCTCCACGGAGACTTTGTACAAGTTGGTGTAATAATGTAGAATATATATTTCTCTAGCCACCAGAGCACGCTGTTCCAATAATATACGAATAATAATGATTTTAGATGGAATATTCGGAGTTTTAAAGTAGGATAAAAATAATGATGTTTGGCAGTGTTACAAGTTGCAGTTGAGAGGCGCCAGTGATTCCTCCATCAGTATATGACAGCGGTACGTACGTTTCAGAGCGCTACGTGTCATGTTATTGATGTTTGAGACTGAGCAGATTGAGAAGGACTTGTGTGTTGCCGGTTCTAAAATTAAACATTGGGTTTGGGGATAGAGCGTTGCCGGTTGTAAAATTAAACTTTGAGGTAAGGGATGTGTTATTTAAGAGAAAAAACAAAGGGGTTGTCTCAAAACACATCAAATGGCTTAAACAGGGTGAGATAATTGAGAGAAAATACAACAGTTTGTCTGAAAATGTGTCCCGAGCGCGCTTGGAATATGAGAACAATAATAACTGTAGATGGAATATTCGAAGAATGGAAGTGTAATGACAATAATGATGATTGAAAAAATAGCATGGTGCCACCTCATATTCGATATCTGTCAGTTGTCATTCGTAATATCGTTGAAGAAAAAAATATTTGACAAATAAACATGGTAGTACAGGTACATAAAAAAAACATGGCTGCTGCATGTATGTGTCAGATGTCAGATGGAAAATGGGTCATTGGGGGTAGCGAAGTATTCAGCAATAGTATATACAGGGCGTCTCACACATTATTAGAAAATACGTATCATTGGGGATATGGGGATTCAAAATATTTTACTTATTTTTGTTCAATGAGGAACGTATATAAGGTGTTTCAAAATACATATTTTAAAATAAAAACATGCCGGTTTAACGGAGGTCTATTCAATGTGTGCTAGCAATATGTACAGGGTATGCAACATTTTAGAAACAAAATTGACGATTCTACGTATACAGGGTGTCATAAAAACACATAAATTAAGAGAAAAAAACATAGCGGCGTCTCACACATGACATTTGTCAGCTATCATTTGCAATCGTCCTAGTTTACTCGCTTAGTGTCCTTTGTTCAACAAAAAAAAAATATTCCAATCATAACGTAGAGCAACCCCATTTGAGAGGCGTTGACGTACGGAATATACAAAATTGTAGTGACCCCTATATAAGAATTCCCATAGTGCCCTTTGTTTGAAGAAAAAATATCCTAATCATAACGCAGTTGAAAGGTGTTGATGTATGGAGTATAGAAAATGTAGTTAACCCCGTATAAGAATTATTCTCATAGTGCTCTTTAGCTAATGAAAATCAGAGCGTATAGCAATTTGAAAGGAGTAGGAAAAAGAGCTACTGAACTAACCTTATAAAACGTCTATTTTAGTCACAATATTTGCATGTTTTAGCATTTAAAATTTTAGCTGTTTTTTCGAACGCGAAAAGTGATTATTGTGGTCGCATTGTTACGTGTCTTAGCGTTTTCAAGTTTCAGTTGTTATTTCGTACGCGAAAACGTGTATTTTGAGCAATTTTGAAATGTCAAATCTCCATAAGAAATATATGTAATCATACAGTCTTTTCGGTTTAATTTTAGAACGCGAAAAACATTTATTGTGGTTGCATTTTTGCGTGTTTAAGTGTTTCAAATTTCAATTGTTTTTTGGAACGCAATAAACGTTCTATTTTGATCACATTTATGCAGGGAATCGCCGCCGCAGTACGTTTAGTTTCGTGCCAGTTTGACTCTGTTTCTTTTTTGGTATTCATTATCAGGTGGGTGAGGAGAGGGTAAGGTAACTTTATTTTTGGAAAGTATGTTATTGCTATTGGACATTTGAAATAATCAGTCATAAAATGGCATCTAAAGAATACAGACAGAAGGTGAAGCAGTTTTGTAGGAGTGTTCAAGAGTTAAATAAAGATATTCAATTTTATGATGAAAAGGAAAATGTAGTGAAGCAGTTGAATAATTTGAGCATTCAAGACAAACTGTTCAATCGGAATTTGCAGTAAACAAGATATCCGTTAAGAAGAATCCAACCTCAAGCATTGTAGAATATATCATTCAAGTATAAGCTGAAGCTGATATTTCAAGATCTTCGAGAAATAGACACAAAAACTGAATATTTCGTTCCAGCAGGGCAGGAGAAATTCACATCAAAAATGGAATTTTAAATTTACAGAATCCTTATCATAGTATCTACGATATTAGCATGTATTTTGATTAGAGCTACACATGAAATAGTTATGAAATTTAATAAAAAATCTCTGTGAATAGAATTAAGTTACATTTCTGAAATTATCGTACTACGTTATCAGTTGGTTGTGAAACAGACTATTGGAAACCTTATATCAATTATGGAAAACCGCCTACAGGAAATTCAATATGCAAACCGCCCACCGTTATTGTGTTATCTACAATGTATGAGAATTGTTGTTAGAAAAACAAGCCGAGGTCGCAAGTGACGTAGTCCTCATATTTTAACGTGCGATGCCGTATACTCATCGGTCCAAAATCGCTTGCCTCGATACCATACACATTCAACACAATCATTCTACTTGCAGGCTTTTTCATAAGTAACGCAGTCCTCGTATTTTAAAGTGCGATACCAAGTACTAAAAATCTCCGAAACCGCTTCCGTTGCTGGTTTCATTGAATAGACGCACTCAACGCAATCAGTTCCTAAAATATAGCTGTAACTCGATTTAGAATGTTTCCCCGACGCCTCACTTACATTCGTAATATTGATGAAAAATTCTTCGCCAGTATCCAACATGTTATATATGCCCGCTTGACATACAGCTGAAGAGACTCTGTGAATCCATATTCTCCAGACAAGAGCAATATATTTCGATACCTCAATCATTGTTCTTTATCTTTCCGTTCGGAATTTATAGTCTAAATACTGTAGCTCATTTATTGACCAAGTAGTCGAGATAATTTTAGATGCCGAGTATCATATGACACCTAGAGGCACAATTGGTATAGTTGAATCTCGTATCGCATTGTAATCTTGAGGAGTTTCAGATCTGAGTGCGATAAGAAAAATTTTGATATTTTTGTAAACTATTTTCATTAGGAATTTTCAAATAGATGTTTTTTATTCAACCAAATGCTTCTTCACTATCAATAAAGCTGTAGCTCAGTCACTACCTACGTGGTTAGTTTGATTTCAGTGGCAGAGCATCATAGGAGACCTAAGAACCCAATGGGTATAGTTTAATCTCTTATCACAATTTAATCTTGAGGAGTTTTAGATGTGAGTGCGATAAGGAAAATTTTGATATTTCTGTAAACTATTTTCCTTAGGAATTTTCAAATAGATGTTTTTTATTCAACCAAATGCTTCTTCACCATCAATAAAGCTGAGGCTCAGTTATTATCAAAGTGGTCAGTTTGATTTCAGTCGCAGAGCATCATAGAGGGCCTAAGGACCCTATTGACAAAGCATTTTATCCAATATTATACTAAGAATTCGAAATATGAAAAATTTATTATTCAATAGACAGCTGACAACAGTAATGAAAACATTGTTACTACTATACTTACTAAAGTATGTCAGGAACGATATATGCATATTGAAGAGTCCAACCTCACACAGTGTAGAATGTGCCTCCGTTATCGAAAATAAATTTCATAGTTTTGATTGCAATCAGCAATTATGTTTTGTATGTAAACGTACCGAATTAAGCGAAATTCATGACGATATGTGTGAAGTATCCAGTCATGTAATAAAACAGAATGGAAAATAATACGTTTCACGACAGTCAATGAAGGGCAATGTTAGTAAATAGAATTTTGTTTAATTTTCCAACAGTTCATGAGGAATCATTCAGAACTGTACTGGACTATCAACATCCGTTAAAAGCGGTATTCGAGCCGTTGCTATCAGTTATGGAAAACCTTGGATGCCGGTCGCTCCATCCGTATTTGGTCATTATCTAAGCCGCAGAAAAAGAAATATTGTAGTAATTAGTTATGAAAAAACCGCAAACACTAGAAGTTTCAATAGAATTGTTCATTATCTGAACCACAGAGAAGCAAATATCACCATGGGAATCAGTATTTTGCGTGGTTCGTGAAAGCCAGTTTATTTGAAATCGTCCTGGCAGCAGTTCATAATTATTTAGTGCTCTGATTCCGTTGAAAAACATTTTATTTGACAGTGATAGAAGCAGTTTATAATACTTCAACGATTTGTGCAGCAAAGTAAATGTTTGAGATTTTTTTACTTTTGCTTAAGTGTTTTTACATTTGCTCTTGTGTGTTTTGAAAGTTCATAACGGTTTTCAATTCGATTGCGCGGTAATGGAATGCTCTGAATGTGTTTTGTCTCACTAAAACAATAGCAGATATTTTTTTGAATATTATTCAACAACACAACCATTGATGAAAGGACGGTCGACTTTTCCCACAACAAAGCACGCCATGTACCCTTGCGAGGGGAGAGTACCGACTTTTGGTGTCTGTAATACCTTTTTGAAACGGGGGTTGTCACCATTAAAAAAGTCAGGTATAAACAGTGTTTTTCGTTTAGGGGAAATTGTTGCCTTTAGGCTATCAAAGAACTGACTTTTTCTAGTTATAGAAAATTTAGTGATAAATTGAGTACATGGAAAAAGTGTCATTATTGAATAACGTATTTTTTCTTAATTTTTCCTCGATAAAATGCCAAAAACTTGAAAATATCGAATACCAAATAGAATATCGAAAACTTCATATGAACATTTTTATAGTCCCTTAGTTGATATAGAAAAAAATGTCAATAGTTCAGGAATTATTTCGAAAAATAGTAAAATGGTGTACTTTGAAATTTGCATCAATGAAATAATAATAACTCGAAAGCCAAGCAAGATATCGAGAACTTCATATGATCATTTTTATAGTACCTGAATTGATATAGAGAAAATATTGGTAATTTTTTTTTCGTAATGTCAATAGTTTGGGAATTATTTTGAAAAATAGTGAAATTGTATACTTTGAAATTTGTCTCAATGAAACAACAAACACTCGAGAATTTCGAAAACAAAACTAGATATAGGCCCTAAGTGATATACAAAATAAAATCGACAGATTTTTCAATAATATCAATAGGTCAGGAGTTATTGCAAAAAATAGTAAAATTGGTACTTTGAAATTTGTCTCAATAAAATATAAACTCGAAAATTTCGAAAACCAAGCAAAATATTGAAAACTCCTCACGAACCTTTTTATAGTATTCAAATTGATATACAGAAAATAAAGATACATTATTCCATATAATCAATAGTTCAGGAATTATTTCGAAAATTAGTAAAATTGTGTACTTTGAAATTTTTCTCAATGAAATAATAAAACTCGAAAACCAAGAAAATATCGAAAACTCCATAAGAACATTTTTATAGTTCTTAAATTGATATACAGAAAATGAACATACATTTTTTCCATAATATCATTAGTTCAGGAATTATTTCAATAACTAGTAAAATTGTGAAATGTTACTCAATAAGATATCGAATACCAAGCAAGATATCGAAAACTTCATTTAAACATTTTTATAGTCCCTAAGTTGGTATACAAAAAAAATGTCGATGATTTTTCCATAATATCAATAGTTCAGGAATTATGTCAAAAATTAGTAAAATTGTGAAATGTTGATCAATAAAATAACAAAAACTCGAATATTTCGTGTCCTGTGAAGATAGATCTACATTGGTCGTATTATCTGATTATTGTTACACAATTATAGTTTAAAGAGACACTTCAAATTTTATGATCAAGGTGGATCTCGGCATTCACAGCCTCATCTGATTCATATCTTTGTTTGGATGTATAATGTTGAAGATTTCGATCCAAGATTTCAACATCCTTCCCTACTTTTATATGAGGTATACTTTCCGACAATGAAATGTTGAAAATTATGCGAATGCCATGTTTTTTTATTGCTGATGCCTTCATGGAATTGAACATTAGTCATGTATTAATTCATATTACTTTTTCTGATTAATCCCCTTACTTACAAAGTATAAAGTGGTTATCAATTCTCGAAATATTTGGGGCTAATTGATGTCGCTAGATATTTAATGGCTCAAATACCCCCAACTCATGCTATTACAGTAATGTATTTCTCCGTAATGCTTCGAAATGTAGTTATCATATTCGTGTAGGGTGAAAATTACTTAAGAATCTACTTAGTTCATATCCATAAAAATGATGATGACATCAATTTAGAGGTATTTAATGTTCTCAGAAACAATTTTATGATTCTCATCATTCACGGGGATGACATTTTTTTGGGTGTTTTTTTTTTTAATATTGTTGAAAGGGGTACAAATAACTAATATTATTGAAAAATAGTCTGAAATTTTTTTAACTTTTTTTATATGAATATTTAAACGTTGAACCTATCATTCTACCAAAATAAGTACAACTACATTTCTCAAATAGCTGTATAGATTCCTTATTACTACAAAAAGCTGTGAAGTCTTCGTGATTCATAAGTGAGCAATGAGTTTAGCTGCATATTATTTTCTATGGTACTTCTACAGCATATAAATATAATTGAGGGTTTTTGGATTTCTTCAGTGGGTCAAAGTCCATGGTTGAGAGCAGCGCCAATGATGACTTATCGTTAACGGTAATAATGTACCATGTGATTTTTTCTCATAATACTACTGCTGAATCAGATCACAATTAACTATTAATAATTTTCTAAGTTGGTAGCATTATTTGTCTTATGTTAACAATCTGTATTCAGTTTTGAGTTGGCAATACGTTTCTATTTTGAGTTGGCAATCCTTTTTCAGTTTGTTACTTGTGAAACTATTAGGTTAGAATACAACTTCCTCACGGACAATAAATTTACTAACAAAATTTATTTTAAAAATTATTTATTTGTGAAGCTTACATTTTTTCTATTTATAATTTCATCTACAATATCATGAATATTTTTTCGTATTTCCAAAAGATGTTTTGGTGCTCCATCAAAGTACTTTGTTGTGGACTTGATTTTCTTCAAATCACGATAACTATCAATAATTTTGTAATCTTCGGCAGTATTGCGCATAAACATCCCCTTCTTCAGTGTAAATTCAAGTTCATGAGGAAAATAGTGTTTGGTAATTGCATCAGTAGGATCATATACTATTTGATCATGCTCATTCCAGAAATGAGGTGTACTTAATTGTTACCCCGTTTGAGAAAAACTTCATTCCAATACACAGTTTCGTTGTTATTCCATACTTCTTGCTGGAAGGCATAGTCCACAATAATTGTTTTTAATGAATGTTTGTTCAATACATGCTTTCATCAAGTTCAAGTGAACATTCTGCAACATAGAATCAGTCATATCAATGCTTGTGGGCAATGCGACTGCTCAGTAAGTGCGTTAAATAATGAATGAAACTTTTGATTATTATTTTAGAATATCTTGAAAATAATGTTTAACGGAATTCCTAGAAATTTGATTGAACATAGTTCCTATGAAATTCTATTTTTTCATTTCATAAATGTGTCAAATAATATGCAACACTTTACATGCATTCTTATGGAAATTGAAGCCTAGAAATGATGCAAATCCCACAATATTTGCTAAATGCATCACTTTCATATGTATTCTTATGGAAACCGAAGCACACATGGCCTGAAAACTGGGGCCTTTGAAGCCAATCAGTTTTTCGCTCAATAGATTTATTTATGGAATAGGCCAACACCCCCCACCCTTTTCTTCAGCGTTCAGTTTCCCGTCCGACTTGAGTTTACATCATGCTTCACTTGTCTCGTAAAAAGGTGTGGATGGACGGCTTCCGCAAAGTTTCGGATTCCTCCGAAACCATCTTCAGCCACCCACCGCTCTGCTCCTAGTTGCCTGGAGGGCAAGGACGTCGTCACCCAGGGATTTCGGGTGGCAACTTCCGTGTCCCTGCCGACACCTGTCACGAAATCTGCCTTCGTAGCTCTTGTTGCATATTCAGGCTGTGCATAGTTGTTCCCGTGGGAGGTACGCTGAACCCGCCCCTGGAGAGATATGGGAATGCGAGCATTCCCAACTCCCTCCGAGAGCCTTCCACCACCCCCTAGTTCCTCCACTAGGGCCTCAGCATCACCCGGTTCCCTTAGGGTATGCACATCCGTAACCAGTGGCCTCCGCTGTGGTGCGTGAGGCACACCCAATGACCTCGGAGCGCTTCGGCGCACTCCGAGGGGGCGTACCCCACGAGCTTCGCCAGCACGGACTCCTTCGTAACCCTCCGACCTACAAACAGAAACATTTCTCGTTAAACGGAATTGCTCGAAACGGGCTTCCAAAGGTGGAGTTGTGACAACTCCCGCGGAATCGATTACTAACCCTACCTGAGCCGACGGGGAAGGCTGCCTCCCTCCGTCTAAGCTCGACTCTAAAGTACCTTGGTCCAGCACACTTCTCGGGGACAAGGTAGTTGACATCGTCAACTCACGATTTTCCCCGGTAGTACGTACCTGGGGGACGTCTCCGTCGAGGCGTCGCGACGCTTCGGGGAATAGACGCCTGGCGTCTAAGTCACCCGACGGCGGAGGTGTCCGAGAAAGCCCAGCGCCGGCGAACACGGCTTGGGTATTCTCCTCCGCGAGCATATGAGATCTCAATCTCATATTCGTCATTGCTCTAAAGGACAACAATTACGGCTGTAATGTATTGTCGGGCTACTTGCGTGTGCAAGTGTGTGGCAAAGGAGAAGTGCACTAAAATCGACCTCGCGTCGACCCAACTCAAGTGTGACGATGAGAAGGGTCACCCTATAGCTAACTAACCTAACACCTAACAAGACCTCGCCGGGAAATGGACGAGGGAGGAAGGATTCACGGTTTAGAAAAACTATCTAAATAAAATTTCCTAACTTCAAAAATTGTGTGAAGCACCAAAAAGGAAAATTAAACTTGAAAAATTTTACTTTAAAATTACAACTGGCTGTGACAAAAACCAAGACAGAGATTTGGGTAAAGGATCACGGAGCCTAACCAGACTGTCTCAGGTGGAAAAGCCGAGAACAGCCGCAGGAAATAGGTATGGGAAGGACGCGAAACCCCTAGGTACCACAGGAAATGTGGCTCGCCAACGACAAAGTCGCAGCTAATGATGTCTTGACAGGCCGAGGAATTTAAGCTCGAACGATACAATCTTCGTGGAACTCTACGATCGAGCCGATTGTATCAGGTGAGATCTCGTTTTGGTGCCTGACCCCTTTTCATACGATGGGGATTTTTCGTCAACGTCGCGTACAGGTATTAAGTCGGGAAATAACTTTGATGAAGTTAAATCCCTAAGTGTCCGTTGCAAAAGATCACTTTACACTGATTATTGCTCGAGAGTTAAACTACCTATCAACGTACTTTCGTAGCGCGAATAAAACACCTGTAAACCGTACAAGTGAGTCTAACCCCCTTTAAGATAGAAACAAAACGTTATGAATCTACTGTGAACTGAATTATTATTACCGAGAACCTGACTCTAACTGCTAGCCAAAACGATGAATTGCAGAGACAAAAGGCAAAGCCAAACAAACGTAAGTTATTTAACGGAAACACAAAATTGATTATTACACTGCAATTCGACAAGACAGAGTGGCTATCTGCTGCTTCGCTGCTTGCATATTTATGCAATCCTGACTGCTGAATCCGCGACACCCATTGGCCTAGAGGGCCAAAGTGGGCGTCGCCCTTGGCTGAACAAAACCCTAGCTCGCGAAAACGCGCGGGATTTGGGCAAATGACCGTTAAAGTCCCGTTACCTGCGTTTTCTAGGGAGTATTTGACAAAAGTCACTAAATACTCCCCAGATCTAGGGAGATATTGAAAGTCAGAATTTCAGATATCTCGATTCCTAGGGCGGTCCGATATTCGGAGAGCCCCGAGAAAAACCATAAACCAACGTGATTCTTGAACGCCGAAGAAATACACGTATTCCTTCGCCGAGGAATCTATACCCGTTTTCCGATTTGGCCAACCTGATGAGAAATCGAATTGAAATAAAATAATTTGTGAAAACAAATGGAGCCACGGAATCTTTCCACCCAACAAGAGACTAGCGTGTCGAAACCTTGCTCTAAGTGTTCTGTATACCGGGTGCTCGACTGTTTGGGGCCACAAATTAATAAAATTGAAAACTAGTCAGGAATTTCCGGTAAATCGGTAAAACTACGTACAGTGGAGTTCCACTGGGTGGAGATTGGGACTTTACATCATACAGGGTGAGACTAGACTAGTGACCTGAATATAATGCAAAAATCTAATATTATTCGACTGGCTTCTAGGTGAAAATTGAGAGTTATTAAGTGTAAAAATGGCTCACTAAAGGTGACCATACACAAAAAAAATCATCGTAGGAGCGCGGCGAGCCTGCCCTGCGACACCCCCCTACTAAAGAGTTTAACTTGGTCGAAGTTATTTCCAAACGAAACAACCGACAAAAGCTAAATTTACGTTAACTCCCTAATAGTCACCTTCCGCACTCTGATGAACCAAGGCTGGAACCACCAAAGTTACTGGAGCGTCATCCTCCATGTCGGAATCGTTCTCAGTACAGTCTTTACTAACTCTAGGAGCTTCGCTGTAGCTCTGGGCTGGTACGGGATCTTCGTCAGACCCGGTCACCGAAACATACTGACGGGCGGAGTCTGTCGGTGGCCGCTGGATCGGAGTCCAGCGCCACAGCTCGGCATCTCCTTCGCCGTCCTGTACTCTTACTAGGAATCTCAGTCCTTACTGAGCCTTCCTGTCTCACATTCTCTCCCGGGTCGACCATCAATGATAATGGAGACCCCCCTACTGGAAGTGCTAACTCTCGGATAGCAGCTTCCACTTCCGAATCTGAATCGTACGCTGGACCTTGGTCGGGAACGACCGCTTGACGGGTAAGAGCGTCTACTTCAGTAGTAGCACGCCCCCCTACTGGTGAGTTTGCGACGGGGAGTTCAGAATCTCTGATCTCCAAAAGGCCAGAGTTCACCACCAGCAACGGACTCCTACGGGATACTCCTCTCTTCTCCGCGCAGTCTGAGTCGCGTTTCCGTCCTTGTGGATTCCTCCTCAACCTTTTCACTGTCCGCCGGACCGCTTTGTCCTTTGGATCGAAACTGACCGTTACTTCCCGTGGATTCGTTGAGTTGGGTGCGTCAGCTCGTACCCGGATTAACGAAGGTGGCTTCGGACCGCCCCCAGTCGTCGGCCTAGGTGTGACTTCCCCTGTCATTTGTTGGTCAGCGTCGTTGGACTCTGGCTGATCCGGACCTGGGCCACCATCGTCGTGGCGGGCGCCAGCCGGCAAAGTCCTGCTTACCCAAGAACGGATATCGTCTACGTGCACCAGCCTCTCGGTGCCGTTCCTATCTACGAGGTAACTGTCTCGCCCCATCACCCTCGTGATCGGATGCGGTCCTGACAGTGTACCTCCGAAGTTTCCTTTGACGAAATTCCTAACTAAAACGCGGTCGCCGACCCCGTATGTCCGTGGCGACGGTAGATCTTTATCAGGGAATAAATTCCTCTGATAAACTGCCTGACGTCTGGCTGCTTTTGCAAGACGTTCTTGCCGATCTTCGGGGCTATTATGTACCGGATCTCGGTACATAGGTAGCCTCCAATCTCCTGGACGACCAGGTGTATATCCTAACAATAACTCCGCTGGAGTCTCCCCTGTTGCTCTATTCTTACGGTTCCGTAAGCAATAGAGACTTGCAGCCAGACCTTCTTCCCAAAACCTTTCCGAAGTGGTTTCCAGCATCCTTGCTCTTAGGCACTTCTTCAGTTCCTGGACCCTTCGCTCGACAGGGTTCGCCTGTTGATGATAAACAGGTGAAAATTTGACCTCAATGTTCTTCGCATCGTAGTATTTTAGCAGATGATTGCTCTGAAACTGCGGGCCGTTGTCAGAAATGACGACTTCTGGACAACCCCAACGAGATAAGATTTCTTCGTCTAGAAAACGAGAAATTACTTTCGACGTGCATGTCTTAGTGGCCTTGGCTTCAACCCACTTTGAAAACATATCGACGGCAATTACCACGAACCTGTTTCCCCTCCTTGAGGCTGCATAGGGCCCCAGGACGTCAACAGCCAGCATCTGCCACGGTCGCTTCGGCACACTAGGCCGTTGCGGTGCCGCTTCCTGATGCCGTACGGCTTTAACGCACTGGCAGACTAGGCAACCTCTCACGTAGGCCCGGACGTAGTCCTCCATGGCCGGCCACCAATAGTGCCGTTTCAAGGCACGTAAGGTTTCCTCTTGACCAGGATGACCAGCGGTCGGGTGTTCATGGTAATAAGCCGACACGTCCTCACGGAGCGCCTCGGGCACATACAATAGCCGTTTACCAGCAGAAGAAACATATACAACACCTTGGACATCTGAAAACTTGTTGATAAAACGAATATCGTCCCTGGACCTAGGACCTAACTCCTGTATCGTTCTGATACGCGCCCTCAACCTTTGCGTCTCCCTATCTATGGCCTGCCGCCGCACGACCACTTCAGCCGGCGTCTCTACGACGCTCACCACACCTTGGTGTTCAGACAATTGCACCTTCATAGGTGGCAACCCCATACGCTCTACATCAGCATCCAAGTCTTCACTGTGAGACCCCGAGGGATTACGGGACAAGAAATCAGCTAGCTGATTGTCTCGACCTGCGACGTGCTCCACAGTGAAGGAATACTCCTGTAGAAGTAAGGCCCAACGAGTTAACTTCGCTTTTGCGTCCTTGAACTTGGATAACCAAGTTAACGCTTTGCTGTCCGTTCGAAGAGTGAATGGACGGTCTTCGAGATAATGACGGTATCGCTTGATACCCCAAACAATGGCTAAACATTCAGTCTCGTTCACATGATAGTTTAGTTCCGCGCCCTTGAGCTTGGCACTAGCATGTGAAACGATCCTTCTGTCACCGTGACAATCAACTTGATAAAGGACTGCAGCGATGCCTACCCCAGATGCATCGGTCTGCAGGAAAAACGGGAGAGTCATGTCCGGCCTGGCCAAGACCATAGGACGGCCCACGACTTCCTTGATCCTCTCAAACGCCTCCAATGCTTGAGAGTTCCACTTAAGGTCTCGACCTTTCTTCGACTTGAGCATGTCACTTATCGGAGCCTCCAACTCCGCTAAGTTCGGGATGAACTCCCGTAGCCAACCAACGGTGCCCAAGAATCCTCGGAGCTGAGAGACATTCTTGGGTAGCGGGAATTGTTGAACCGCTAACACATGACCTGGCATTGGTTCGTTTGACGTTTCCGTCACCACATGCCCCAAGTACTCCAGCCTACGCTGAGCGAAGTTGCACTTCTTTAAACTGCACCACAGGCCATGTGCTCTGAACCTCTCCAGCACAAGGCGGAGATGGTAGAGGTTCTCCTTTTCATCTTCGCTGTAAACGATTATGTCGTCTAGATATACTTTGACGAATTTATCGACATAACCAACCAACACTTCCGTCATAAGGATTTGGAAACTTCCAGGTGCATTCGTTAGACCAAACGGCATTGAGTTAAACTCATAACAAGCTCCATCAGGCGTAGCAAAAGCTGTATACATTTTACTAGCCTCATCCATGGGTATCTGCCAAAACCCAGACTTCAGATCCAAAGAAGTGAACACTCTCGCTGTTCCGAGCTCTTTGATAGTCTCGTGAATACCTGGCAATACCGACGACTCGGGTATTGTCAGACTATTCAACTTCCTGTAGTCTACACAAAACCGAGCCGTACCGTCCTTCTTCGTGACGATAACGACCGGACTAATAAAGGCAGAATGAGACCTACTTATGACACCTGCAGCGAGCATCTTATCCACCTCCTCTTGGATAAGAGCCCTCTTCTGATCGGAAACTTTGTACGGACGGAGCTTGAAGGGTAGCTCCTCCTTCAATCGGATTTTGTGGCAAGCAGCCCTCGTCACTGGTTGCCTTGGAGATTCGTAAAAGACGTCTCCAAACTCTCGGATAAGACTCCGAAATTCCTTTCTCGAGAACGCCGGTAGCTGTGCGTCCGCTACCTGTGGTTCAGGGAACTTTTCTGGTGGAAGATAGACCTCCTCCGCCCAGAAAATAGTTTGCCTAGGCCCCTTTCCAACGTACATGGTGCGACGTGCAAAGTCGACCATAGCCTCGTTTGATGCCAGCCAGGGACACCCGAGCAGAAGATCCTCGACAAGATCATCCACCACTTGCACGACAACTTCGTGAACAACACCATCTATTAACAGTTCGACTATTGTCTCCCCTAGACTGGTGATGCCACGACCGGCGCATGCAAGCTGCAACGGTGTCACTTGCTTCCTATCCACCCTCCAGGTGACAGGCAACAAACTACGTTTCAGGAGATTTAGCGAACTTCCGCTGTCCACCAAAACCCTAACTCGACGACCCATCAGTTCAGCCTCGATTCGCGGCAACTGATGCAATCGTCCCTCAACCTTGTTGTTCGCTAAGCTAGTATCACAGCGACGATATAGACACAATGGATCCAGCAGATCCACCTCCGACTTCTTCCCAAGCGGGTCGGTCTCAATGAAACTCAGAAGTTCCGACTTGCGATTGACATCAAGTACTGCAGCACCAACTGCAGCCAACGATGGGACTTGGCGATTGCATCCCTCAGGAACCTCGCCTCCGCCCCGACTAAGACGTGTAACTCTCTCAGATGACATGCCTACCACGCCTCTGGTATCTACTAACGGGGAATGGCGATTCGCACCTGCGATCCCATCTGCTCTGCCCCTCGATACCGTCCTTGAGACTTGGCATGCATCGACCTCGAAACCTGCGTCCTGTGTGGGAGTGAGTGACAGACCACCACCCTCGGTGTCTTCACTACCCCGAAGTGGAACCGAAAAGAGTACGTCACTCTCGACGACTTTTTCGTTCCGAAACCTTGATTCGCAATCTTCCCTTGGATACACCTTTTCATCTCGACTTGTGCCTATACCGGACCTGTGCCCAGTTTGCAGTGCCCTAGCACTCTCTTTGACAACAGGCTCCTCCTGGTCCTTCTGTATACCGATCACTAACTCCGAAACCTTGTGTTGTGGCGGATGGAACGACCCACCAACAACGACCTGGGGTACCTCGATGATCTCACAACTCCATGAACCTGAAGATGATTCATAACCCCTTCCATTCGTTCCAAAACTAGAACTTGACATGTTTGAAATGACTTTCAACCCTCTACGTTTAACGTCTGCCGACGAGTGAACTTTTTTCCGCCTACCACCAGTGGCGCGATCCACACGCTCATCTACCACACTGAAACAAACAGATTCACAATCTGACCGGTCTGCCCAATGTAGTTTGCCTGATGACGGTGGCGTTTCGGCTGAAACGACTCCAGCTTCAACATCCTGGAACTCCTTCTCCTCCTCCTTGTTGGGAATACATGCCGCATAATTTCTATGACAGTCCAACACTGTCACAGAACCGCAAAACGGTGTTGAAGGAGTACCTACTCCGATGGAGCCCCCTGATGGCTCCTGTTGGAGTTTTTTGATTCTTCTTTGCAAACTGCAATTTTGTCTGCGTCCTTAAGTGACGTCTTACGACGCGAGGTTTTACTCGCCTGCACGGTATTAACCGTATGTGCCTTATTGGCATGATCTAACGGTTTTGTTCCCGCACTCTGACGTTTGGGACCGTTCCTGTTGTCATTTTGCTGAGGGCAATCTTTGTTCCAATGAGCTCCCCCGCAAGTGAAACATCCGCTCGAAGGAGCGTTGTTTCCTCCAGAACGCCTCGATTGATCATAATTCTGGAATTTAGTGCCATTGTTATTAAAGTTACTGGGCCTGACATGGTTCGAACCCCTGTTGTCCTGTAGCTGTCCCTGAGGACGTTTAGGTGGCACATCGTCGGCCTGATAAGGACGGTTGGTGTTCGAAACAAGTTTCGGCCCCGACTGTACACTTTGGCTGGTGCTACGAAGTAGCGTCTCGACAGCAACAGCTTTTTGTGTCAGCTCTTCAATAGTTGCAAATCTATGCAATTGCAAATGGACTTTGATATCCGGTCTGATCCGGTTCAATATTAATCGCACAACCCTTCCTTCGTCCATCTCTGGGTAGAGCCTTTGTGAAAGACTCCACTTGCTCAGGATGAAGGAAGTTATTGACTCTCCCTTCGGCTGGTCAGTGCCAAAGAACTCCGCTTCTAAGCTCGAGACCAACAGATCGTTATCGAACCGTTCCTGGAGCCGGTTTGTGAAAAACTGCCAGTTTAGGCGTGAGTTTCGATATGGAGCATACCACTGCTGGGCTGCTCCCTTGAGCCACTGAGCTGCAACGCTCACCCAGACGGTTGGATCAAAGCCCCCTAGATAATCCTCAGAGGATTGAATAAATTGAATTGGATCTTCGTGAGGAAGCCCACTGAAACTGGGATGTGGTTTATTGTTAATTAAACCCCCATCAACACCGTTTAGGGTTCCCCGACGTCTATCCTCCAGCAAATCCGCGAGTCGCACGAGCACGTCGTCGACCCCCGTCACTGGTCTTCTGGGATTCTCCTGAATCCGGACTGTGGGCACTGGCCTCCTCGATAGGTAATATCCACTCCTGTGGACATCACCGGGGTTGGAAGCGACGTTTCGAGCAACTCGAGGGACATCCTCAGATTCCCTATAATGCCGATTCCCGGTTGGCAACCGGGTAAACGTGCCATATGGGCGCCAAAGGGTTTCCGGTTCACCCATAACCATTTCATTAACTGGGAGTCTCTCAGGAGAGAGATCCCGAACTCTAATTCTGTTTGCAGGAGGAAGGCTACACCCGCAGATCCCTGAAGACGGTCTGTCTTCAGCAGCCCCACGTTGGGCGCCATGTCTCGTAAAAAGGTGTGGATGGACGGCTTCCGCAAAGTTTCGGATTCCTCCGAAACCATCTTCAGCCACCCACCGCTCTGCTCCTAGTTGCCTGGAGGGCAAGGACGTCGTCACCCAGGGATTTCGGGTGGCAACTTCCGTGTCCCTGCCGACACCCGTCACGAAATCTGCCTTCGTAGCTCTTGTTGCATATTCAGGCTGTGCATAGTTGTTCCCGTGGGAGGTACGCTGAACCCGCCCCTGGAGAGATATGGGAATGCGAGCATTCCCAACTCCCTCCGAGAGCCTTCCACCACCCCCTAGTTCCTCCACTAGGGCCTCAGCATCACCCGGTTCCCTTAGGGTATGCACATCCGTAACCAGTGGCCTCCGCTGTGGTGCGTGAGGCACACCCAATGACCTCGGAGCGCTTCGGCGCACTCCGAGGGGGCGTACCCCACGAGCTTCGCCAGCACGGACTCCTTCGTAACCCTCCGACCTACAAACAGAAACATTTCTCGTTAAACGGAATTGCTCGAAACGGGCTTCCAAAGGTGGAGTTGTGACAACTCCCGCGGAATCGATTACTAACCCTACCTGAGCCGACGGGGAAGGCTGCCTCCCTCCGTCTAAGCTCGACTCTAAAGTACCTTGGTCCAGCACACTTCTCGGGGACAAGGTAGTTGACATCGTCAACTCACGATTTTCCCCGGTAGTACGTACCTGGGGGACGTCTCCGTCGAGGCGTCGCGACGCTTCGGGGAATAGACGCCTGGCGTCTAAGTCACCCGACGGCGGAGGTGTCCGAGAAAGCCCAGCGCCGGCGAACACGGCTTGGGTATTCTCCTCCGCGAGCATATGAGATCTCAATCTCATATTCGTCATTGCTCTAAAGGACAACAATTACGGCTGTAATGTATTGTCGGGCTACTTGCGTGTGCAAGTGTGTGGCAAAGGAGAAGTGCACTAAAATCGACCTCGCGTCGACCCAACTCAAGTGTGACGATGAGAAGGGTCACCCTATAGCTAACTAACCTAACACCTAACAAGACCTCGCCGGGAAATGGACGAGGGAGGAAGGATTCACGGTTTAGAAAAACTATCTAAATAAAATTTCCTAACTTCAAAAATTGTGTGAAGCACCAAAAAGGAAAATTAAACTTGAAAAATTTTACTTTAAAATTACAACTGGCTGTGACAAAAACCAAGACAGAGATTTGGGTAAAGGATCACGGAGCCTAACCAGACTGTCTCAGGTGGAAAAGCCGAGAACAGCCGCAGGAAATAGGTATGGGAAGGACGCGAAACCCCTAGGTACCACAGGAAATGTGGCTCGCCAACGACAAAGTCGCAGCTAATGATGTCTTGACAGGCCGAGGAATTTAAGCTCGAACGATACAATCTTCGTGGAACTCTACGATCGAGCCGATTGTATCAGGTGAGATCTCGTTTTGGTGCCTGACCCCTTTTCATACGATGGGGATTTTTCGTCAACGTCGCGTACAGGTATTAAGTCGGGAAATAACTTTGATGAAGTTAAATCCCTAAGTGTCCGTTGCAAAAGATCACTTTACACTGATTATTGCTCGAGAGTTAAACTACCTATCAACGTACTTTCGTAGCGCGAATAAAACACCTGTAAACCGTACAAGTGAGTCTAACCCCCTTTAAGATAGAAACAAAACGTTATGAATCTACTGTAACTGAATTATTATTACCGAGAACCTGACTCTAACTGCTAGCCAAAACGATGAATTGCAGAGACAAAAGGCAAAGCCAAACAAACGTAAGTTATTTAACGGAAACACAAAATTGATTATTACACTGCAATTCGACAAGAAAGAGTGGCTGGCTGCTGCTTCGCTGCTTGCATATTTATGCAATCCTGACTGCTGAATCCGCGACACCCATTGGCCTAGAGGGCCAAAGTGGGCGTCGCCCTTGGCTGAACAAAACCCTAGCTCGCGAAAACGCGCGGGATTTGGGCAAATGACCGTTAAAGTCCCGTTACCTGCGTTTTCTAGGGAGTATTTGACAAAAGTCACTAAATACTCCCCAGATCTAGGGAGATATTGAAAGTCAGAATTTCAGATATCTCGATTCCTAGGGCGGTCCGATATTCGGAGAGCCCCGAGAAAAACCATAAACCAACGTGATTCTTGAACGCCGAAGAAATACACGTATTCCTTCGCCGAGGAATCTATACCCGTTTTCCGATTTGGCCAACCTGATGAGAAATCGAATTGAAATAAAATAATTTGTGAAAACAAATGGAGCCACGGAATCTTTCCACCCAACAAGAGACTAGCGTGTCGAAACCTTGCTCTAAGTGTTCTGTATACCGGGTGCTCGACTGTTTGGGGCCACAAATTAATAAAATTGAAAACTAGTCAGGAATTTCCGGTAAATCGGTAAAACTACGTACAGTGGAGTTCCACTGGGTGGAGATTGGGACTTTACATCATACAGGGTGAGACTAGACTAGTGACCTGAATATAATGCAAAAATCTAATATTATTCGACTGGCTTCTAGGTGAAAATTGAGAGTTATTAAGTGTAAAAATGGCTCACTAAAGGTGACCATACACAAAAAAAATCATCGTAGGAGCGCGGCGAGCCTGCCCTGCGACACACTGTCTCGTAAACCGGTGTGGATGGACGGCTTCCGCAAAGTTTCGGATTCCTCCGAACCCATCTTCAGCCACCCACCGCTCTGCTCCTAGTTGCCTGGAGGGCAAGGACGTCGTCACCCAGGGATTTCGGGTGGCAACTTCCGTGTCCCTGCCGACACCCGTCACGAAATCTGCCTTCGTAGCTCTTGTTGCATATTGAGGCTGTGCATAGTGATTCCCTTGGGAGGTACACTGAACCCGCCCCTGGAGAGATATGGGAATGCGAGCATTCCCAACTCCCTCCGAGAGCCTTCCACCACCCCCTAGTTCTTCCACTAGGGCCTCAGCATCACCCGGTTCCCTTAGGGTATGCACATCTATATCCGGCCTCCGCTGTGGTGCGTGGGGCACACCCGATGACCCCGGAGCGCTTCGGCGCATTCCGAGGGGGCGTACCTCACGAGCTTCGCCAGCACGGACTCCTTCGTAGCCCTCCGACCTGCAAACAGATACATTTCTGGTTAGTCGAAATTGCTCAAAACGGGCTTCCAAAGGTGGAGTTGTGACAACTCCCGCGGAATCGATTACTAACCCTACCTGAGCCGACGGGGAAGGCTGCCTCCCTCCATCTAAGCTCGACTCTAAAGTACCTTGGTCCAGCACACTTCTCGGGGACAAGGTAGTTGACATCGTCAACTCACGATTTTCCCCGGTAGTACGTACCTGGGGGACGTCTCCGTCGAGGCGTCGCGACGCTTCGGGGAATAGACGCCTGGCGTCTAAGTCACCCGACGGCGGAGGTGTCTGAGAAAGCCCAGCGCCGGCGAACACGGCTTGGGTATTCTCCTCCGCGAGCATATGAGATCTCAATCTCATATTCGTCATTGCTCTAAAGGACAAACAATTACGGCTGTAATGTATTGTCGGGCTACTTGCGTGTGCAAGTGTGTGGCAAAGGAGAAGTGCACTAAAATCGACCTCGCGTCGACCCAACTCAAGTGTGACGATGAGAAGGGTCACCCTATAGCTAACTAACCTAACACCTAACAAGACCTCGCCGGGAAATGGACGAGGGAGGAAGGATTCACGGTTTAGAAAAACTATCTAGATAAAATTTCCTAACTTCAAAAATTGTGTGAAGCACCAAAAAGGAAAATTAAACTTGAAAAATTTTACTTTAAAAATTACAACTGGATGTGACAAAAACCAAGACAGAGATTTGGGTAAAGGATCACGGAGCCTAACCAGACTGTCTCAGGTGGAAAAGCCGAGAACAGCCGCAGGAAATAGGTATGGGAAGGACGCGAAACCCCTAGGTACCACAGGAAATGTGGCTCGCCAACGACAAAGTCGCAGCTAATGATGTCTTGACAGGCCGAGGAATTTAAGCTCGAACGATACAATCTTCGTGGAACTCTACGATCGAGCCGATTGTATCAGGTGAGATCTCGTTTTGGTGCCTGACCCCTTTTCATACGATGGGGATTTTTCGTCAACGTCGCGTACAGGTATTAAGTCGGGAAATAACTTTGATGAAGTTAAATCCCTAAGTGTCCGTTGCAAAAGATCACTTTACACTGATTATTGCTCGAGAGTTAAACTGCCTATCAACGTACTTTCGTAGCGCGAATAAAACACCTGTAAACCGTACAAGTGAGTCTAACCCCTTTAAGATAGAAACAAAACGTTATGAATCTACTGTGAACTGAATTATTATTACCGAGAACCTGACTCTAACTGCTAGCCGAAACGATGAATTGCAGAGACAAAAGGCAAAGCCAAACAAACGTAAGTTATTTAACGGAAACACAAAATTGATTATTACACTGCAATTCGACAAGAAAGAGTGGCTGTCTGCTGCTTCGCTGCTTGCATATTTATGCAATCCTGACTGCTAAATCCGCGACACCCATTGGCCTAGAGGGCCAAAGTGGGCGTCGCCCTTGGCTGAACAAAACCCTAGCTCGCGAAAACGCGCGGGATTTGGGCAAATGACCGTTAAAGTCCCGTTACCTGCGTTTTCTAGGGAGTATTTGACAAAAGTCACTAAATACTCCCCAGATCTAGGGAGATATTGAAAGTCAGAATTTCAGATATCTCGATTCCTAGGGCGGTCCGATATTCGGAGAGCCCCGAGAAAAACCATAAACCAACGTGATTCTTGAACGCCGAAGAAATACACGTATTCCTTCGCCGAGGAATCTATACCCGTTTTCCGATTTGGCCAACCTGATGAGAAATCGAATTGAAATAAAATAATTTGTGAAAACAAATGGAGCCACGGAATCTTTCCACCCAACAAGAGACTAGCGTGTCGAAACCTTGCTCTAAGTGTTCTGTATACCGGGTGCTCGACTGTTTGGGGCCACAAATTAATAAAATTGAAAGCTAGTCAGGAATTTCCGGTAAATCGGTAAAACTACGTACAGTGGAGTTCCACTGGGTGGAGATTGGGACTTTACATCATACAGGGTGAGACTAGACTAGTGACCTGAATATAATGCAAAAATCTAATATTATTCGACTGGCTTCTAGGTGAAAATTGAGAGTTATTAAGTGTAAAAATGGCTCACTAAAGGTGACCATACACAAAAAAAATCATCGTAGGAGCGCGGCGAGCCTGCCCTGCGACACCCCCCTACTAAAGAGTTTAACTTGGTCGAAGTTATTTCCAAACGAAACAACCGACAAAAGCTAAATTTACGTTAACTCCCTAATAATCACCTTCCGCACTCTGATGAACCAAGGCTGGAACCACCAAAGTTACTGGAGCGTCATCCTCCATGTCGGAATCGTTCTCAGTACAGTCTTTACTAACTCTAGGAGCTTCGCTGTAGCTCTGGGCTGGTACGGGATCTTCGTCAGACCCGGTCACCGAAACATACTGACGGGCGGAGTCTGTCGGTGGCCGCTGGATCGGAGTCCAGCGCCACAGCTCGGCATCTCCTTCGCCGTCCTGTACTCTTACTAGGAATCTCAGTCCTTACTGAGCCTTCCTGTCTCACATTCTCTCCCGGGTCGACCATCAATGATAATGGTGACCCCCCTACTGGAAGTGCTAACTCTCGGATAGCAGCTTCCACTTCCGAATCTGAATCGTACGCTGGACCTTGGTCTGGAACGACCGCTTGACGGGTAAGAGCGTCTACTTCAGTAGTAGCACGCCCCCCTACTGACGAGTTTGCGACGGGGAGTTCAGAATCTCTGATCTCCAAAAGGCCAGAGTTCACCACCGGCAACGGACTCCTACGGGATACTCCTCTCTTCTCCGCGCAGTCTGAGTCGCGTTTCCGTCCTTGTGGATTCCTCCTCAACCTTTTCACTGTCCGCCGGACCGCTTTGTCCTTTGGATCGAAACTGACCGTTACTTCCCGTGGATTCGTTGAGTTGGGTGCGTCAGCTCGTACCCGGATTAACAAAGGTGGCTTCGGACCGCCCCCAGTCGTCGGCCTAGGTGTGACTTCCCCTGTCACTTCTTGGTCAGCGTCGTTGGACTCTGGCTGATCCGGACCTGGGCCACCATCGTCGTGGCGGACGCCAGCCGGCAAAGTCCTGCTTACCCAAGAACGGATATCGTCTACGTGCACCAGCCTCTCGGTGCCGTTCCTATCTACGAGGTAACTGTCTCGCCCCATCACCCTCGTGATCGGATGCGGTCCTGACAGTGTACCTCCGAAATTTCCTTTGACGAAATTCCTAACTAAAACGCGGTCGCCGACCCCGTAGGTCCGTGGCGACGGTAGATCTTTATCAGGGAATAAATTCCTCTGATAAACTGCCTGACGTCTGGCTGCTTTTGCAAGACGTTCTTGCCGATCTTCGGGGCTATTATGTACCGGATCTCGGTACATAGGTAGCCTCCAATCTCCTGGACGACCAGGTGTATATCCTAACAATAACTCCGCTGGAGTCTCCCCTGTTGCTCTATTCTTACGGTTCCGTAAGCAATAGAGACTTGCAGCCAGACCTTCTTCCCAAAACCTTTCCGAAGTGGTTTCCAGCATCCTTGCTCTTAGGCACTTCTTCAGTTCCTGGACCCTTCGCTCGACAGGGTTCGCCTGTTGATGAAAAACAGGTGAAAATTTGACCTCGATGTTCTTCGCATCGTAGTATTTTAGCAGATGATTGCTCTGAAACTGCGGGCCGTTGTCAGAAATGACGACTTCTGGACAACCCCAACGAGATAAGATTTCTTCGTCTAGAAAACGAGAAATTACATCCGACGTGCATGTCTTAGTGGCCTTGGCTTCAACCCACTTTGAAAACATATCGACGGCAATTACTACGAACCTGTTTCCCCTCCTTGAGGCTGCATAGGGCCCCAGGACGTCAACAGCCAGCATCTGCCACGGTCGCTTCGGCACACTAGGCCGTTGCGGTGCCGCTTCCTGATGCCGTACGGCTTTAACGCACTGGCAGACTAGGCAACCTCTCACGTAGGCCCGGACGTAGTCCTCCATGGCCGGCCACCAATAGTGCCGTTTCAAGGCACGTAAGGTTTCCTCTTGACCAGGATGACCAGCGGTCAGGTGTTCATGGTAATAAGCCGACACGTCCTCACGGAGCGCCTCGGGCACATACAATAGCCGTTTACCAGCAGAAGAAACATATACAACCCCTTGGACATCTGAAAACTTGTTGATAAAACGAAGATCGTCCCTGGACATAGGACCTAACTCCTGTATCGTTCTGATACGCGCCCTCAACCTTTGCGTCTCCCTATCTATGGCCTGCCGCCGCATGACCACTTCAGCCGGCGTCTCTACGACGCTCACCACACCTTGGTGTTCAGACAGTTGCACCTTCATAGGTGGCAACCCCATACGCTCTACATCAGCATCCAAGTCTTCACTGTGAGACCCCGAGGGATTACGGGACAAGAAATCAGCTAGCTGATTGTCTCGACCTGCGACGTGCTCCACAGTGAAGGAATACTCCTGTAGAAGTAAGGCCCAACGAGTTAACTTCGCTTTTGCGTCCTTGAACTTGGATAACCAAGTCAACGCTTTGCTGTCCGTTCGAAGAGTGAATGGACGGTCTTCGAGATAATGACGGTACCGCTTGATACCCCAAACAATGGCTAAACATTCAGTCTCGTTCACATGATAGTTTAGTTCCGCGCCCTTGAGCTTGGCACTAGCATGTGAAACGATCCTTCTGTCGCCGTGACAATCAACTTGATAAAGGACTGCAGCGATGCCTACCCCAGATGCATCGGTCTGCAGGAAAAACGGGAGAGTCATGTCCGGCCTGGCCAAGACCATAGGACGGCCCACGACTTCCTTGATCCTCTCAAACGCCTCCAATGCTTGAGAGTTCCACTTAAGGTCTCGACCTTTCTTCGACTTGAGCATGTCACTTATCGGAGCCTCCAACTCCGCTAAGTTCGGGATGAACTCCCGTAGCCAACCAACGGTGCCCAAGAATCCTCGGAGCTGAGAGACATTCTTGGGTAGCGGGAATTGTTGAACCGCTAACACATGACCTGGCATTGGTTCGTTTGACGTTTCCGTCACCACATGCCCCAAGTACTCCAGCCTACGCTGAGCGAAGTTGCACTTCTTTAAACTGCACCACAGGCCATGTGCTCTGAACCTCTCCAGCACAAGGCGGAGATGGTAGAGGTTCTCCTTTTCATCTTCGCTGTAAACGATTATGTCGTCTAGATATACTTTGACGAATTTATCGACATAACCAACCAACACTTCCGTCATAAGGATTTGGAAACTTCCAGGTGCATTCGTTAGACCAAACGGCATTGAGTTAAACTCATAACAAGCTCCATCAGACGTAGCAAAAGCTGTATACTTTTTACTAGCCTCATCCATGGGTATCTGCCAAAACCCAGACTTCAGATCCAAAGAAGTGAACACTCTCGCTGTTCCGAGCTCTTTGATAGTCTCGTGAATACCTGGCAATACCGACGACTCGGGTATTGTCAGACTATTCAACTTCCTGTAGTCGACACAAAACCGAGCCGTACCGTCCTTCTTCGTGACGATAACGACCGGACTAATAAAGGCAGAATGGGACCTACTTATGACACCTGCAGCGAGCATCTTATCCACCTCCTCTTGGATAAGAGCCCTCTTCTGATCGGAAACTTTGTACGGACGGAGCTTGAAGGGTAGCTCCTCCTTCAATCGGATTTTATGGCAAGCAGCCCTCGTCACTGGTTGCCTTGGAGATTCGTAAAAGACGTCTCCAAACTCTCGGATAAGACTCCAAAATTCCTTTCTCGAGAACGCCGGTAGCTGTACGTCCGCTACCTGTGGTTCAGGGAACTTTTCTGGTGGAAGATAGACCTCCTCCGCCCAGGAAATAGTTTGCCTAGGCCCCTTTCCAACGTACATGGTGCGACGTGCAAAGTCGACCATGGCCTCGTTTGATGCCAGCCAGGGACACCCGAGCAGAAGATCCTCGACAAGATCATCCACCACCTGCACGACAACTTCGTGAACAACACCATCTATTAACAGTTCGACTATTGTCTCCCCTAGACTGGTGATGCCACGACCGGCGCATGCAAGCTGCAACGGTGTCACTTGCTTCCTATCCACCCTCCAGGTGACAGGCAACAAACTACGTTTCAGGAGATTTAGCGAACTTCCGCTGTCCACCAAAACCCTAACTCGACGACCCATCAGTTCAGCCTCGATTCGCGGCAACTGATGCAATCGTCCCTCAACATTGTTGTTCGCTAAGCTAGTATCACAGCGACGATATAGACACAATGGATCCAGCAGATCCACCTCCGACTTCTTCCTAAGCGGGTCGGTCTCAATGAAACTCAGAAGTTCCGACTTGCGATTGACACCAAGTGCTGCAGCACCAACTGCAGCTAACGATGGGACTTGGCGATTGCATCCCTCAGGAACCTCGCCTCCGCCCCGACTAAGACGTGTAACTCTCTCAGATGACATGCCTACCACGCCTCTGGTATCTACCAACGGGGAATGGCGATTCGCACCTGCGATCCCATCTGCTCTGCCCCTCGATACCATCCTTGAGACTTGGCATGCATCGACCTCGAAACCTGCGTCCTGTGTGGGAGTGAGTGACAGACCACCACCCTCGGTGTCTTCACTACCCCGAAGTGGAACCGAAAAGAGTACGTCACTCTCGACGACCTTTTCGTTCCGAAACCTTGATTCGCAATCTTCCCTTGGATACACCTTTTCATCTCGACTTGTGCCTATACCGGACCTGTGCCCAGTTTGCAGTGCCCTAGCACTCTCTTTGACAACAGGCCCCTCCTGGTCCTTCTGTATACCGATCACTAACTCCGAAACCTTGTGTTGTGGCGGATGGAACGACCCACCAACAACGACCGGGGGTACCTCGATGATCTCACAACTCCATGAACCTGAAGATGATTCATAACCCCTTACATTCGTTCCAAAACTAGAACTTGACATGTTTGAAATGACTTTCAACCCTCTACGTTTAACGTCTGCCGACGAGTGAACTTTTTTCCGCCTACCACCAGTGGCGCGATCCACACGCTCATCTACCACACTGAAACCAACGGATTCACAATCTGACCGGTCTGCCCAATGTAGTTTGCCTGATGACGGTGGCGTTTCGGCTGAAACGACTCCAGCTTCAACATCCTGGAACTCCTTCTCCTCCTCCTTGTTGGGAATACATGCCGCATAATTTCTATGACAGTCCAACACTGTCACAGAACCGCAAAACGGTGTTGAAGGAGTACCTACTCCGATGGAGCCCCCTGATGGCTCCTGTTGGAGTTTTTTGATTCTTCGCAAACTGTGATTTTGTCTGCGTCCTTAGCTGACGTCTTACGACGCGAGGTTTTACTCGCCTGCACGGTATTAACCGTATGTGCCTCATTGGTCTGATCTAACGGTTTTGTTCCCGCACTCTGACGTTTGGGACCGTTCCTGTTGTCATTTTGCTGAGGGCAATCTTTGTTCCAATGAGCTCCCCCGCAAGTGAAACATCCGCTCAAAGGAGCGTTGTTTCCTCCAGAACGCCTCGATTGATCATAATTCTGGAATTTAGTGCCATTGTTGTTAAAGTTATTGGACCTAACATGGTTCGAACCCCTGTTGTCCTGTAGCTGTCCCTGAGGACGTTTAGGTGGCACATCTTCGGCCTGATGAGGACGGTTGGTGTTCGAAACAAGTTTCGGCCCCGACTGTACACTTTGGCTGGTGCTACGAAGTAGCGTCTCGACAGCAACAGCTTTTTGTGTCAGCTCTTCAATAGTTGCAAATCTATGCAATTGCAAATGGACTTTAATGTCCGGTCTGATCCGGTTCAATATTAATCGCACAACCCTTCCTTCGTCCATCTCTGGGTAGAGCCTTTGTGAAAGACTCCACTTGCTCAGGATGAAGGAAGTTATTGACTCTCCCTTCGGCTGGTCAGTGCCAAAGAACTCCGCTTCTAAGCTCGAGACCAACAGATCGTTATCGAACCGTTCCTGGAGCCGGTTTGTGAAAAACTGCCAGTTTAGGCGTGAGTTGCGATATGGAGCATACCACTGCTGGGCTGCTCCCTTGAGCCACTGAGCTGCAACGCTCACCAAGACGGTTGGATCAAAGCCCCCTAGATAATCCTCAGAGGATTGAATAAATTGAATTGGATCTTCGTGAGGAAGCCCACTGAAACTGGGATGTGGTTTATTGTTAATTAAACCCCCATCAACACCGTTTAGGGTTCCCCGACGTCTATCCTCCAGCAAATCTGCGAGTCGCACGAGCACGTCGTCGACCCCCGTCACTGGTCTTCTGGGATTCTCCTGAATCCGGACTGTGGGCACTGGCCTCCTCGATGGGTAATATCCACTCCTGTGGACATCACCGGGGTTGGAAGCGACGTTTCGAGCAACTCGAGGGACATCCTCAGATTCCCTATAATGCCGATTCCTGGTTGGCAACCGGGTAAACGTGCCATATGGGCGCCAAAGGGTTTCCGGTTCACCCATAACCATTTCATTATCTGGGAGTCTCTCAGGAGAGAGATCCCGAACTCTAATTCTGTTTGCAGGAGGAAGGCTACACCCGCAGATCCCTGAAGACGGTCTGTCTTCAGCAGCCCCACGTTGGGCGCCATGTCTCGTAAACCGGTGTGGATGGACGGCTTCCGCAAAGTTTCGGATTCCTCCGAACCCATCTTCAGCCACCCACCGCTCTGCTCCTAGTTGCCTGGAGGGCAAGGACGTCGTCACCCAGGGATTTCGGGTGGCAACTTCCGTGTCCCTGCCGACACCCGTCACGAAATCTGCCTTCGTAGCTCTTGTTGCATATTGAGGCTGTGCATAGTGATTCCCTTGGGAGGTACACTGAACCCGCCCCTGGAGAGATATGGGAATGCGAGCATTCCCAACTCCCTCCGAGAGCCTTCCACCACCCCCTAGTTCTTCCACTAGGGCCTCAGCATCACCCGGTTCCCTTAGGGTATGCACATCTATATCCGGCCTCCGCTGTGGTGCGTGGGGCACACCCGATGACCCCGGAGCGCTTCGGCGCATTCCGAGGGGGCGTACCTCACGAGCTTCGCCAGCACGGACTCCTTCGTAGCCCTCCGACCTGCAAACAGATACATTTCTGGTTAGTCGAAATTGCTCAAAACGGGCTTCCAAAGGTGGAGTTGTGACAACTCCCGCGGAATCGATTACTAACCCTACCTGAGCCGACGGGGAAGGCTGCCTCCCTCCATCTAAGCTCGACTCTAAAGTACCTTGGTCCAGCACACTTCTCGGGGACAAGGTAGTTGACATCGTCAACTCACGATTTTCCCCGGTAGTACGTACCTGGGGGACGTCTCCGTCGAGGCGTCGCGACGCTTCGGGGAATAGACGCCTGGCGTCTAAGTCACCCGACGGCGGAGGTGTCCGAAAAAGCCCAGCGCCGGCGAACACGGCTTGGGTATTCTCCTCCGCGAGCATATGAGATCTCAATCTCATATTCGTCATTGCTCTAAAGGACAAACAATTACGGCTGTAATGTATTGTCGGGCTACTTGCGTGTGCAAGTGTGTGGCAAAGGAGAAGTGCACTAAAATCGACCTCGCGTCGACCCAACTCAAGTGTGACGATGAGAAGGGTCACCCTATAGCTAACTAACCTAACACCTAACAAGACCTCGCCGGGAAATGGACGAGGGAGGAAGGATTCACGGTTTAGAAAAACTATCTAGATAAAATTTCCTAACTTCAAAAATTGTGTGAAGCACCAAAAAGGAAAATTAAACTTGAAAAATTTTACTTTAAAAATTACAACTGGATGTGACAAAAACCAAGACAGAGATTTGGGTAAAGGATCACGGAGCCTAACCAGACTGTCTCAGGTGGAAAAGCCGAGAACAGCCGCAGGAAATAGGTATGGGAAGGACGCGAAACCCCTAGGTACCACAGGAAATGTGGCTCGCCAACGACAAAGTCGCAGCTAATGATGTCTTGACAGGCCGAGGAATTTAAGCTCGAACGATACAATCTTCGTGGAACTCTACGATCGAGCCGATTGTATCAGGTGAGATCTCGTTTTGGTGCCTGACCCCTTTTCATACGATGGGGATTTTTCGTCAACGTCGCGTACAGGTATTAAGTCGGGAAATAACTTTGATGAAGTTAAATCCCTAAGTGTCCGTTGCAAAAGATCACTTTACACTGATTATTGCTCGAGAGTTAAACTGCCTATCAACGTACTTTCGTAGCGCGAATAAAACACCTGTAAACCGTACAAGTGAGTCTAACCCCTTTAAGATAGAAACAAAACGTTATGAATCTACTGTGAACTGAATTATTATTACCGAGAACCTGACTCTAACTGCTAGCCGAAACGATGAATTGCAGAGACAAAAGGCAAAGCCAAACAAACGTAAGTTATTTAACGGAAACACAAAATTGATTATTACACTGCAATTCGACAAGAAAGAGTGGCTGTCTGCTGCTTCGCTGCTTGCATATTTATGCAATCCTGACTGCTAAATCCGCGACACCCATTGGCCTAGAGGGCCAAAGTGGGCGTCGCCCTTGGCTGAACAAAACCCTAGCTCGCGAAAACGCGCGGGATTTGGGCAAATGACCGTTAAAGTCCCGTTACCTGCGTTTTCTAGGGAGTATTTGACAAAAGTCACTAAATACTCCCCAGATCTAGGGAGATATTGAAAGTCAGAATTTCAGATATCTCGATTCCTAGGGCGGTCCGATATTCGGAGAGCCCCGAGAAAAACCATAAACCAACGTGATTCTTGAACGCCGAAGAAATACACGTATTCCTTCGCCGAGGAATCTATACCCGTTTTCCGATTTGGCCAACCTGATGAGAAATCGAATTGAAATAAAATAATTTGTGAAAACAAATGGAGCCACGGAATCTTTCCACCCAACAAGAGACTAGCGTGTCGAAACCTTGCTCTAAGTGTTCTGTATACCGGGTGCTCGACTGTTTGGGGCCACAAATTAATAAAATTGAAAGCTAGTCAGGAATTTCCGGTAAATCGGTAAAACTACGTACAGTGGAGTTCCACTGGGTGGAGATTGGGACTTTACATCATACAGGGTGAGACTAGACTAGTGACCTGAATATAATGCAAAAATCTAATATTATTCGACTGGCTTCTAGGTGAAAATTGAGAGTTATTAAGTGTAAAAATGGCTCACTAAAGGTGACCATACACAAAAAAAATCATCGTAGGAGCGCGGCGAGCCTGCCCTGCGACATCACGTTGCCAAAATTCCTTAGTCTACTTTAAAACATTGAATGTTCTACATGGGACTTTTTTTGTACTTACAGATATCGAAATGTCTATATTTGCTGATTCAGTACATCGCCGCTTTACTAGGCCTCATCACCCCGAATGATGAGGCGAAGATACGTGAAGGATTGAGGGAATGTGCCAAAGGGGTGAAACGAATGCGTTATGCCGCTTCTGTGGGTGAGAAGCAGCATCTGGAAGCGTCTTTGCGAAACATCAAGACTATGAGAAACCAGTTCAAAGCCATGCAGAAGAAGGGGGCGGACATTCTTCTCGACCCGAAGGAGCGACAGAACGTGTGAAATGAGATGACTCCGACTCGGCATTTAGTAGTCGCATTAGGACAGGTGTAATTTCCAACCTGAAACATAAGGACCCTGGAGCATTTTTAGTTGATTGTTTGGCTATATTCAAACGCCATATCCAAAATGCTCTCAGGAAGGAAACGTCAGTCAAGGTGAACTCTGTTTTCTGTGGAGAATTCGAGGTAGTGAAGGGAGCTACTGTACCGAAGGAGTATAAAAACTTTACTACTACAAACTCGCCAATTTACCGGGACACCAATCTGGAGGAATGGTTCCAAGATAAAGTTATTTCTCCAATCATGAAAGATCTTGAAGAATTCCAAGAAAGAGATAGCGGCTGGGCGATGAAGAGAGTGGTTAATCTGGGCGTAAACATCAACAAGTTCACTCCCCAGCTTGGATCTTCTTAAATCAAGTTGCCACCTCAAATCAAGAAAAAAAAAGCTTGCATCAATGTCAAAAATGATGATCAAGCATGCTTTGCCTGGGAAATTACTTCTGTCTTACATTCTGCTGATTCCATAATAATCCAAGCCGTTCCTCATCATACCCCCACTATTCAACAGTGTTGAAACTGAGAGGCATCCAATTTCCAATGACCGTAAAGCAAATTCCGAGATTTGAAAAACAAAATGGTATTTCGATCAACGTTTATATTCTTAAAAAATTCAAAAATTCATTCAAAACACTACCAACATTCCTTACTGATGATAAGAAGGGGAGACACGGTAATCTTCTCTTGGTGCAGGATCAATATTGTGATGATTTTGCTCCTACAAAATACCATTCTGTATGGATTAAAAGTATGTCAAGACTCCTTTCCAAACAGCTGAGTAAACAAAAGGGTCAAAAATTCTTCTGTAACCGCTGTTTTCACTAATTTCGCTCTGAAGGAAAACTGAATAAACATACTGAGGATTGCCAAAAATTAAATAAAACTACTATAAAAATGCCAGAGCCTGGGAAAAATAATTTTAAATTAAAAAAAAATCAAAAACAAGGAGAAGGCACATTTCATTGTTTACGCCGACTTGGAATTGGCTTTGAAACCAGTCGGAGATCCCATGAAACCCAAGCATCACATTCCAGCTGCCATAGGATACTACGTGAAATGTTCATATGATGATACACTTCCATGCTATAAGTCTCATCGTAGGCAGGACTGTATGGTGTGGTTTGCTGATGAAATGGCTTAATTGGCTGAGGATATGGCAACAGTTTTTTGGTGTCCTTATGATATAAGTATGACATGGGTGCAGGAATCACAATTCAAACTTGCTTCACACTGCCATATTTGCGAGAAATCTTTCACTCCAGAATGTAAAAAGGTTCGAGATCACAACCACCTGATTTCCGGAAATACCCATCGGAAAGCTGCTGATGAAGGGTGCAATATAAACTATAAGGACACTTACACTGTTCCGGTTGTTTTACATAATTTAAGTGGATATGATGCACACTACATCGTTAGAGACATTGCCACAAGAATGGGTGGAAAAGTTGATTTACTCCCAATTACCAAAGAGAAATATATTTCCTTCACTAAACACGTTGATGATACCCCAATTCAATTTAGGTTTATTGACTCGTTTCGTTTCATGGCTTGTTCATTGAATAAACTAGCATCGAATCTTCCTGAGTTCTCCAATCTGAAGTCTCACTTCATCAATGTACCTATAGATGAGTTCAAACTGTTGACGAAGAAAGGAGTCATGCCATATGATTATATTGATTCGTTCAGTCGATTCGATGAAACAACTTTACCATCTCGTGATATATTTTACAATGAATTGGAAAATAAGCCCTGCCCCCGACGTTTATATCAACGAGCTCAGGATGTATGGACAACATTCAACTGTCAAAATCTCGGCGATTATTTGGACTCATATATGAAGACATATTCTCCTGTTGGCGGATGTCTTAAATGTTCAGAACCTGCATCCTCAAGTCCCATAAACTAGACCCCGCTCACTATTTCACGTTGCCAGGTTACACATGGGATGCCATAATAAAGTACACTGGAATTGAGTTGGAACTTCTCACTGATGTCGATATGTTACATCAATAATTATGATCTTTCCAAACCTACAACTTTCCTGATGTATTATGATGTCGATAATCAGTACGGGTGGACTATGTCGCAGTATCTTTCACATGGAGGGTTTGAATGGGTATCTACAAACATTGATGTCACAACTGTGGCAGATGATGCTAATGAAGGATACATGTTGGAAGTAGACTTGGAGTATCCTGAACACTTACATGATAAGCATAAAGATATACTGTCCCACAACACATAAATTCAAAAACTGGAAAATGTCAAATTGATGGCCACTCTACATTCTAAAACGAAATATATTATACACTACAGGACTCTGAAACAGGCTTTGAACAATGGACTGGTGTTGACAAAAATCCATAGGGTTCTTAAATTCAAGCAGAGTCCCTGGCTCCAGTCCTACATCGATCTGAATACGGAACTCCGCAAGAAGGCAACAAATGACTTTGAAAAAAATCTTTTCAAGGTGCTTAATAATGCAGTCTTTGGTAAAACTATGGAGAACGTCCGGAAGAGGGTCAACATCCACCTTCTAACTGAGTGGAGTGAAAGGTATGGTGCTGAAGCATATATTGCCAAACTAGAATTTAAAAATTGTACTATATTTAATGAGAAGTTGGTTGCAGTAGAATTATGAAAATTGCAGATTCATCTCAATAAACCAATCTATGTAGGACAGGCTATATTGGATTTAGCGAAAACTACCATCTATGATTTCCACTATGGTTATATGGCTGAACGTTTCGGGGTGGACTGTGCCGTAATGTACACAGACACCGATTCCCTCATATATGAATTACATCAAGACCCCTATGTGATTATGAAGGAGGATTGTTATGAATACTTCGATACTTCAGACTACCTCTGCCTAATAACATCTATGGCATACCCTCAGTCAATAAAAAAGTCCTTGGTATGATGAAGGATGAGAATAATGGCGTGCTGATGACTGACTATGTAGGGCTTCGTTCCAAATTGTTTGCTACGGAAGTGTTGACATCAGATGCTGACATTATTGATAAAAAAAGGGAAATGGAAGAAGCTGAGTATGATGAGGATGAAATCGATGGGATATTGATGAATTTTGGTGTATCTAAGGGGGCAAAAGGTGTTAAGGAATCAGTGATTCAAACTGATATTGCCTTTGATAACTTTATTGAACTCGAGATTCGTAAGAAGAAGATTGTACGACAGAATTTGATTCTCTCTGAGAAACATCAAGTCCACTCCATTGTTCAGAAAAAGATCGCCCTCTCACCCGAGGATGATAAGCGATACCTAATACTAAAATCTGATGAAACTCTACCATGGGGACATTATTCGATTCCTATTAGGGGTGATATTGAAGACGACTCTATGGATATGGACGAAACTCTACCATGAGAATACTATTCAATCTAATAATACATATCAATCACTATGTGAAAATGTATTGAAATTAAAAAATGTACAATTTGATAATGTTTATTTCTCCCACGACTATAAATAACATTTGAAACATATTTGAAGAACATTTGAAAAGTCTGCAAAACGTTGGAAACGTCTGATGAATAAAACTTTTGGATCTTGAATATGTTTATACGAATAATTTGATATTGACTATTTCTGCTCAATCCCACGATGACAAATTCTATCTTCTATCTATTAATAAGCAGTAACTTCAAAGAAAATTTTCGTTCAATTTGATTGGTGATTATGCTATGCCTAATAGGGATTCTTGCACGATAAAAATAGGATAACGCATTGGCAGTCCTACTTCTTGGGTGATGTGGAAACGGACTGAGAGCAATATTCAATCAACGCTGAATTTCGAAGTATTTTGAATCTGCTTCGAATTAATATCAGTTTTTGATTCTCTAATGATACTCAATGTTGAAATCACTCTTGAAAGATATGCTCGGTTCATTGGATTAATTCATTATCAATCTGTGTACTTCGCATACAAACATATGATACTTGAAGTGTCCATTTTTTTTCATGCTGATTTTGTATCAAAATATAACATATTCAACAACTTTTATATTTCTGATATCTAACGATGATGGAAATATTATCATTCTATTTGTTTTATTGAGATTCATATCAATAATAACATCGCTAGCTACCAATGTTTTTTTCTTTAAACGCTGTGTACGTTGGACCTTCAATTTTTTTGTTCTCAAATGCTGTTTCAAAACGGAATCTATGAGTATCAGACTCAATTATTTTTTTGTTGCTGTGAGCTCTCTTCTTATTCAAAACTGGTTCCATCACGAAATAATTTATATTTTTCTGCGTGCTATGCAACATATCAAATACAAGTGAATTCCCTACATTCCATTGGGTCTTTATATGCATAATCGTACCATACTGCACTGAGCGTAACCGTAACATACCGCACCACACCTAACCGTACCGCGCCAAGTGTAACCGCAACATACCGCGCCATACCTAACCATACTGCGCTAAGCGTAACTGCACCATACCGCACCATACCTAACAATACTACGCTGAGCGTAACCTTAACATACCGCACCATTCCTAACCATACTTCGCTAAGCGTAAACGAAAACGGTTGCACGAAAACGGTTGCACGAAAACGGTTGCGCACGAAAACGGTTGGGCACGAAGACGGTTACACGAAAACGATTGCATGCAAACGGTTGCACTAAACGGTTGCATGAAAACGGTTGCATACGAAAAAGGTTGCACGAAAACTGTTGCGCACGGAAACGATTGCACGTAAAACGGTTGAAACATCCACACAAAAACTCGAAATGCATATGAAATGCACGTTATCGGGAATAATCATCCCTGAAAACGTTATATGTGCTTTTACTGGATAGGAAGTGCTTATTTTCTGATGATTCGTAAAGATTCAGAAGGTTGGTAATTCACATATTGAGCACCTTCCTGATGATAGATAGCGCTGACGTATTCGGTCTTGATGACATGTAATACATTTCCGATTGGGATCGCACGTTGAAACGCTAAACTCCTGTTAAAACATCATTTTTTTTTTCTGTTAATGAGAAGCTCTCTATACCTTCTTCATTGGGATTGAAACGCCCTATGAGCGGTTTTTTTCCTATCTTGAATAATTTTTGAACTCTCATTGAACAAAAATGAATGATACATTTTTAATCCCCAATGATACGTATTTTCTGCATCCCATTTTCCACCTGACATTTGACACATGCACCAGCCATGTTTTTTTCTCTTGAATAATATGTGAGACGCCCTGTATATACTATTGCTGAATACTTCGCTACCCCCAATAACCCATTGTCCATCTGACATTTGACACATACATGCAGCAGCTATTTACTCCATTAGTAGAAATGAGTAGTAGCTGCCAAATTGAAGGGAAAAAAATTAAAGGAGAACTAGGGGAACCAGTGGACTTGATAGATAGTCATACACACAAAACAACTAGAGTGACGGAGAACGCTAAACGAATCTGGGTACGAGTGGTGAACATTTCATCTAAGGAAGTGAAAGTAAACAAGAATAAAAAACTGGCTACATCAGTATCATGCAAGAAGTATATCAAGATCGATAGGATAATTGGCACCGTCCAACAGCAGGTTTGAACTGGACTATTTGGAGGAATATACTGGTGAGTTGAGGATCTTGATTCAAGAATACCATGATCTATTTTTGGATGGAGAAGTGGTGAGAAACAGTACCACGAAGTATCTATACTACTCATATGCCTACCTCAATTATCTTTGAAATTTTTCAGTTTACCTGCTATAATCTATTGGCCATTACATTGATTACTTATACGCATTCCGCAATTTGAAGACTCTTGGATGCATCCAAGAGTTATTATCATGAAATTATCCAATTAATTTCGAATTCATGTCATTGAATATGAGCAATATGCTCTTCAAACCGTACTTTCATGGCTCTTCTAGTCCAACCCTCTTCTCGCAGTCATTGCATCTAATTTCGTAAATTCTAGACTTTGCATCTTCTGCTTGCTCATCTTCGGGAGTACCCATAACCCTTCCTTTATGCAAAGCACCTCATAGGATAACTCACCACCAACGAGAAGTTAGGGTAGAGAGATTGACAGGCTTCTGGAGGTGGAAGATATTCGATCATCATATAGCCCGTGATCGGCACCAGTTGTGTTTGTCACGAAAAAGCTACCCATTGAAGGAAAAAAAGAATGGAAAAAGGAAGATGTGCATCGGATATAGGGAGCTCAATAGCGTGACGAATAAGTATTATTCTCTGCCAAATATTTTGTTGGACGTGATCCGATTTTTCGTGATAGACGTTGCAGAAACCTATCATCAGATAGACATGGGAGAAAATAGCATATCCCTCACAGGTTTCAGTACATTCCAACGTCATGCCTTTCAGATTGTTGAATGATCCCTCTACGTTCCAATGATTGGACCATACTGAATCACGAAAATAAAAAAACCTGTGACGTCCAGATTCAGGAAATGCAGTGGACGAGAAAAATAATAATAAAACAATAATACTCCCTCATTAACACTCATAGAGTGTACCCAAAGACATAGCCTGTGCGGGTAGAGGACGGCTATTATTACTATTTGTCGTAGCGCTTTGGGGCGACTTATTGATTTTCGGTGGCGTATTCACTTTCCAGCTGAAAGAAAATCCGGAAAGCCTACAGCACCACCCTGGGTGGTCAGCGCGAACTCCAAGCAAGCACCAGACGCTGGGATTGGCATCTAGACAACTTACATTGCCTATCGACTCCTATGGAATTGATAAAAAAATTCTGGTTTTCCATAATTATAACCTGGCCAAGAAATGTAAGCTGGAGTTTAGAAGGCTGGCATTTAACCGCCTCACTACCGAGCACCCCAGAAACAGACAGATTTTGTGAACAGACTGAAGATGTATATTGCGAAGTCCACGAAGGCTTCAACCAATGGAGGGATAGCAAGAAAACTCGAGAAGCGGATAGCGAGGAAGAATCCACCAGTGAAAAATTAAGATTTCTGGAAGAACTAGCGAGGCTAGTGCGGTGATCAACCCGCATTAGGAGGTCACTGGATCATTCAATGTACTAAGGAAAGTTTAAAACCAAAAAGAAAGAAGAGGAGTGACTATATCAATATGAACTCTATATCAAATTATATCTCGACAATTTCGACAAGAGTAACGTAGTTGGGCATGGATATTCACTTTTTATTTTTTGTGGAGTGGTACCACCCCTGCTTAATATTAGTGAGATGGGTTTTAACTCTATACAATGAAGACAACTACTTCTTCGACATAGAGTGTCAACGCCACTGTGACATATCTACTCCACTGGGAGGACTCGAGGAATCATGCGCTGGACAGTTGAAAAATTGTTTTTTGATTACTTGTCAAAGAAAAAAGAATTTAACTTTCAATTACAATTCCGAGTATCAATTTCAATTCAAAAAAGCCATTCAATCCCAAAAGTATTTACATTCCATTCAATTCGTTACATAGAGTAAGAAGAATTCGAGGAATACCAAAAGTAACACCAGGTACCAGTAGCCAAGAATATGACTACCCGCTTAGGAGATTCGTTCTCCGTTCAGGAAAATTGGGCACTATCACATTGTGTTCATGAAATTTTGCTATGGAAAAAGGGATTTCCCAACAATTAAAATGCATAAATGGTTCCGTAGATACTTTAAAACAACAAAACAAGAACATTGAGGAAACAGCGGAATTGAATTTACCAGAACAAAACATTCATTATTTATTGAACAAAAACACCTATTATCGGCTCCTGCTTTGGAGCCATTTTCAAGAGAGTGACTTCGACAACTGTACTTATAGAAAAAAATATATGAATATTTTTACAATTTCTACTTCAAAAACAAATTAATATATTGGCTACCCACACATCAACCGTCAAAATACTATCATAGATATGGCCATTGGACTTGTGCATGGCATCATACGTTAAAAAGTAATGGTTACGTCTTCCCTAGCACGCACAAGTCTTTCGAAGTTTTCTGAGGGTTGTGCTTGGAGGTTGCGCCGGTTGACGGAAATAACAATTGAACAACAATGTTTACCAATACTGAACAGATTCGTGTAAATATATTGTAATGAAAATATACTTAACTATAATCTACTGATTCATTTTACACTTGTAGAAGATAGCTGCTAATCTATTTGCAACAAATACAGTAATTTATATCACTACTGCTAAGCCCACCGTGTCTGTTTGCAAACTCTGAGCTGGATTATCCCATCAGTTTTATTATGCTCAGTACTTTTATTCTTTCAATATCATATGTACAATATTATTCTATCGATTTGTGATATTTCAGAAAAAACGACATTTTCATAATGTCGACAAACATTCTCTGGTAGTAAAACTCAACATAGACGGAAACGCACGCTTTGATGACCCGCCTATATTTTCTGTAGTGATATTTTTACTCTATCTATACCCTATTTATGATACATTGTTATTACAAATAGGAAACGTATTACTTAGTAGACCATAAATAAAAGCATGAATAGTATGAATACATAATCGATGTATCTGGAGGGAATTGAATAAGTGAAGTTGTACAAGCATTCAAAAAATCAAGTTGGTGTAATTTTTAGGAAAATCAAGAGGGATGATAGCCTTTCTGGCAAAAATTATTCGAATTCCATATACTATCTGATTTTCATTTTCGAATTTCCGAAAACAAACGAGTCCATTGGAGAAATCTTGCAAGAAAATACAAATTTGTTTTAATTTGGATGGAATTGAAACTTGGGTGGTTTTTCAAAACTTTTCTTGGATGTATTCGAAGATTTACCATTCTTTTCAACAGTATAAGCAAATGATTCATCCAAGAGAAGAGGAAGAATGTTATACTGGAGAAGTTTTAACTCTGGACTAAGTGTTACTCCAGCCCCGGACCACTTCAGTAACATTTTGTTGTTGTTATACGAACCTGAAATATAAATTGAATAATTATCTTCTTCATCTATAAAGCCACATACTTTTAATCATTAAACATATTATATTATAAGGCACAAGATAATACTTAAATTACTGCTTACTGTGTAATAAATATATCTACTAATATTATGAATAAATCCAACGATTCATCTGCCTAAAGGTAAAATGGAATGATTGATAGAAAATACAAGTGATTTAGCAAATTCAAACAATAAAAAGAAGTCTTCTCAAATAATTATACAGGAGAAACTGGGGGAATTCCGGCCCCGGTGGTAATTTCGGACAGCCAATTCCTCCGTTGCTGTTCCCCCTTAACGATTGGGGTAAGCCAGTCAGTGTATTTTAACATCTAGCTTCAATGCCGGTTATCTGCGATGCATGCGTGGACGAGTTTGAATTTTGTGCGATAGTTTACAACTCCGGAGGTGGTGGTAATAATAAACAGTCTCAAAAATCAAATGAACATTATTTTGAATTATTGCAGTGATTTGTTTTGTTAATGGCCTTTCATTCCTCTAGCTTTAAAATTCAATCTAATCTTAGTTTATGTGAAAAAATAGTGATTTGTTACTCATGTAATATCGGTATGGCTGGTATTACCCACAATCTAATGTTCACTTCTTTATTTTTTTCTTCAGATGCCTCGCAAATACGTCCGAAAAACGGCCAAAGCCTCTTATAGTCAAGAAAGCCCCAAACGTGCCTTACAGAAAATAGAAAATGGACGTAGTATTAGATAAGCCTTTGACATACCTGAATCAACTCTGCAGGATCGCCAAAGAGCTGGAACATCTTCTAAACCAGTTTTAGGACGCAAGCCAGTTTTTAGTAATACCGAAGAAGAACTAACTTTTCAACTTTTCAAATTATTAAACTTTCTACTCTATTCTACGGGATGACACCTTTGAAGTGAATGATTATGCAAAAAACATAATTTAAAGCATTTTTCTCTAGAAATAAATGAAGAGGCGGAGCGGTTAGAAGGGGTTGATAAAAGAAATACCCAGATTTCTCTGAGAAAACCATCATTAACAAGATACATTAATTTAATAGAGAAGAAGTTTCACGATTTTATCATAACTTAGAATAAATTATGACAAAATATAAGTTTCCTTACTCAAGAATATTTAATGCTGACGAAACAGGCGTTACCAGTGTCCAAAATTCATATAAAATTCTGGGAAGATCCACGCTGAAAAAGGCCAAAAAATTATTGTATTCGCAACAAGTGCTGAAAGAGGAAAGTATACAACTGTTATGTGTGCAATGAGTGCAACGGATATTTATATACCTTCAATGTTTATTTTTGCCGTAAGCGAATGTCTCTAGAGCTTAAAAAATGGTTCTTCAGAAGCGCTCTATTCGTGTTCAGATAATGGATGGAACACAGAAGATTCATTTTTCAAGAGTTTTCTGAAGTTTTCCGAAGCCCCTCTAGAGGATCCCGTATTATTAGCTAATACCACAGGCATATAATTTCTGCGAAGAAAATGGTATCATTATACTACATCCCCTCTATCCCCTCAGGTTTCCCGCCGCATCCAACCTCTGGATGTTACATTGACAACTGGCAAGCTGTACGAGAAGTTGTTTTCAATAGTGAACAGAACAACATCGAGAATAATGCGGAAAATACAGCTCAAGATGTACCAGATAAAATTCAAGAGTTCATATCTGAAAAAATATTCGAAGAAAGGCCAGAAGCTAGACCCGAAAAAACACAAGAAGTATTTGAAAAAACACTTGAACAATAATTCAAAACAACTCAACAAAAGACGATTGATCCTGTAAGTTCTGGAAGGAAACAAAAAGAAATTCCAAATAAAAATGAAATCATCAAAGCAGTTCAGTTGTCGAATTACTCAAACCTATTCCAAGTTTTCCGAAATATATTGAAAAAGCCAAGAAAAGAGGTATTCTGAGATTTTCACACCAACCCCAATAAAACTACTTCAGATAACTTTAGAGTGCTGATAAATATAAAGATCCAACACCAATCCTGAGTATTTCATTCCTTAGCACACGTTTTCAGTCACCCTAAGACGATTACATGGTGATGTTGGGTCAATTAACTTCATTAAATCCACTTGATTTTCATGATAAAAGACAATCCTGGTTCATTTATTTTCAATTATACATTGAATATACTTACAGCTTTCTACGTTGATGGGACACATTTGGGTGTCCATAGGATAATGTTGGAATTCCATTTGACATGCTACTATAGCATGCATCCGCGCCGCATATCTAATGGTTTTGTTTTTGAACAATGTTACAGATGAAAATTTGTGGGTTGGGGTGGCTATTTCTGTAGAAAGAAAAAAAAGTGATGAAAATTGTATTATATCTTCGAAAATTGATACCTATGACTTTGGAATTCAAGAAGTATAAGTCAGGTTGACATAAGTTTTCAAAAAATTGGGAAGGTAGAGTAACAGAATCATCACCATATTCGAACATTTCTTCAGGAATTTTGATTCTTGCATCCTGCCACTCCTGTTTGATAAACATATCCATTCTGAAAGAAAAAAAAGATCCATATGAAGACCTGAATGAACAATCCGGTATTCGTCAGAAGATGACTGCGGTTGTTGATGTCACTTCACAGAATTTGGAATTTCATTCGAGTACAGGAAACCTAGTGATATTATCAATTTCCTAATTACTTATCACTAAAAACATTGATAGTTGATAACTGAACTGGACCTGATTACATTTCGAAATATTTTCCATTCAATAGTGATCAAGAACTAAAGGAGAACTAAAAAATTTGGTGCTTGACTCCAAAGATGAATGATGATGATACGAATTTAAAAAATTTATCGTCAATTCTTCAAAATCAAAAGGATAGTGAAATCATCACGTGAGTAATAATGACACATCTATGAAATATATCTATATTTTTTTTTTGAAAAATACTCAAATATGTGGGACTGGTATAACAGTCATCATTGACGACCTGAATCCACCGACCTGAATAATACAGCTATCAAGATATTGCATTATATTACAGTACTTTGAGTTAGGATTCCTTTCATTCAATAACTTAAAGTTGAAGTTGAATGTTTGCAAGATCATGAGAAATTCAATGTCAAACATATTGCGATGAAAAAAGTCAATGATGATTTGAATCTTTTTTTATTGTTTCCTGATTTTGCAGTGGAAGTGAACATTTTTATGGGGCCTACGACATTATTTAAATTTCAAAAGGTAATATACTGTAACAATTCGTGAGCAAGAAATAGCATTATGAAATATTTATCTCACCTAAAGTCCATATCTTCCACATTTATTGAGTTTACATCCACAACTCTCATGCTGAAATCTACATGTATAGGCTGTCCCTGCATAGTGGGAGGTCTAATTTCTGGAAAAACACCTGATATCAGTTCGACTAAATCATTCAGTGAATAAATAGAATACCTACCTTTAATATAATTTTCTGGATATACACTTTTTGATTTGTTTTGCGAATCTGGATTTCGAGGTTTTGGTACCAAGCAAAAGCTGTTCTGAATTTCAGTTATCCTGCAAAAATATTGGTTTAATGAATTATAAAAATAAAGTAGACTTCAGTCAGAGCCAATACGCAATTTGTATAAATTCATACAATATCAATCAATCAAAAAAACTTCACTAGATAGGGATGATCCAGTGGGTGGTTGACGAATTTTCTTTATAAACAGTGTGGATCGGTCCTAGGTTGTGCTGTTGCTTCTGAAGTTCGTGGATCTTGTCCAAAGGGATGTTCTTGATGATGATTTCGGATACGTTCTCCCTGGGTGGACTATGGGTACAATGATTTCTGGAAGGAACATTGGTTGTCCATGACTGACGGTTTTTTCGTTGATAAATTTGCGTTCATCGGTTTCGAATCGGCAGCCGGTGGGTAGCTCAATCAAATAGTTTCCCAGAAGTGTTGTAAAATCACTTCTTTTGCAGGTGGTTTGGATTTTGGTATGGTTGGGAAGTATCGCAATATAGTGTGACTCATCGATCTGCTCTATTAAATTGGTTGAGGTCCTTACTGGTGTCTGCTGGCAGGTGACGTAGGTAGACGACAATTGGAGTAGTCGGAATACACAGTCTGGTTGTCTCAGGCCGTCAATAAGGTTGTTATTTGGACAACAGTAGTTTGGTCGCAGTTCCATACATGGCATTGATGTGTATTGGTAGAAGTTCTCGTTCATTATCAGATAGGTACTGGGTGGAACAATCATAGTTGAATTGGCGGTAGGGATGGAATAGAGATGATATAGAAGGAAGGTTTCTGGATGGACAATAGGAAAGTGGAGCACAAAAACAATCGTAGTATTTGAATGGTATGCTTCAATTTCTAATAGCTCATAATATCTATTAGTGAATTTTGGATCGTTTGGAAATATCAATTGATTTGGAGGATAGTAACTCAAAATCGTTTCAACTATAGACTGAAGTTCATCAATTTTCAATATACTACTATGTGTTGTTTTGAGTCTAGCGAATGTAACTGCGTTTTCAATATCCGTCAATAATTGCAAGATAATTTGGAGAGGAATATTGATTTGGTCCAGTACGTCTCTAATTTGCCAATATTCATCGATATTTAAGATTAACTTGTTCAATTTGGTATTCAATTTGTTTAACGTAGAAGTTATCGCCTTCTGATTCTGATCAATTGTTGTGATTGTTCTATTGAAATATTCGATTATTTCGGTGAGAGATATTTCTTTTTTCAATTTTTTAACGATATTTTGTTGATTGGTTTGAAGATCATTAATTGCCTCGTCATAGTGAGCGGCATCATTTGCATCTAGATTTCCGGAGATACATTTTATAATCGATCCTAAACCGTCTACGAGACCTCTCTTTACTCGTCCATTCTCAATCAATGAATTGAATTTCTGTTCCGCGGAATATATTTGAAACAAAATTGTTCGATCAAAGTTTACAAGCTCGGACATATCGGAGATATTTTGTTTTTTATGAATGGTAGCTGTGATATTGTTGTATAGATTTTTTATTGATTGAATTTGATGTTCGATAGGTTTTAGGTCGTAATAGTGGATGAAACTATGGGTTTTGATTTTTATTCTAGTCGTTCCTAGCTTGAACGGCAGAATCCCTGGGTTCTTGTTCAAGTTGGTTATTGTTACCTCCTGTGGTACTGCTGGTACCAGTAGGTGGCACCTGTAACAATTTTTTTCTGATTAGCCTTTGGTCTTTTTAAATTTTGTTTGTGAAGGGCAATGACCTCAATATTTTTATTTCTGACAACTTTTCCTTTCGTAAATTTTGGTGACAGTTTGTTTCTTGTATTTGATTTTATTTTTCGATAAAGGTCGGTGTCTGGGGTATATTCTAAGGGTTCCTCTCGATTTTGATTATGTCTCTCAATCGTTCGTGAATGTAATTGTTCATAAGTTTTTCGTTGATGTCAATGTCAAATGGATCTTTGGTGTTCAAATGTCCGTTTATGATATCGATTGGTTTTTGTTTTGTCGATGTGTGAATCGAGTGATTGTACCCGAAAATAGCATAAGGCATTTGATTCAAAATATCGATTATATTCTTGTCTTTGAATCTAATAATTCGCAAGTGTTCGATTAGAGTTGAATGGAACCTTTCAATAGCACCGTTCGATTGGGAATTATTGACTGTTATGTAATGAATACTAATCTGATTTGTTTTAAAAAATTCTTTTACTACGGAATTTTTCAATTCCGATCCATTATCCATTATAACAAGAGTGGGGATACCGTGATGGGTGATGAAAATTAAAAATGCTTTCACGACTTCTAGTCTTGAAATTCCTGAAAGTGGGTATGCCTGAGCATATTTAGAAAATGTATCGATTATCGTTAAAAATTTCTGACCTTGTGCTTGGTCAAATGGTTTCGAAGGTGGATTCCTATCATATTTATTGATTTGACATATTTCGCATAAGTTTATATACTTGGTTACGTCAATCTTTAAGCCTGGTCAATAATATGACCTTTTGATTCTCGTTTCGGTTTCTACGATTCCGCAATGATTTGTCTTACCCTCATGATAGTTTATTATTAATTTTGTCTGTCTGTCTTCTTCTGTAATGTCTTCTAGAACTGAATTACATTTTATCAATTTATATGCAGAGTTTTTGAAAGTCGTTTGTAAGGTAGTGATGATACGAGGAGTATACGTGTCGTTTTCGTAATAAACCGCGTATGTGAATTTTGGATCAATATAATATTTGAAAAGATTGATTATATCATTTTCGAGGTTAGCGATCGATATTTGGGAAAGAATGCGTTTTTTTGTAGGGAATATTTGTTCTCTTTTTGGTTTTGTTGGTGAATGTAAGACGAATTTTATCATTAATTGATGATCATAGGTGTTGAGTGGTTTTTCGGAGGTTTTCATTTCCAGTATTGGTTCTTCATGGCTGGTGCGTATTGTATCTCCGTCTGTTTCTTCGATTTCTTCGGCTGTGGCGGGTTCCTCAGAGGGGTGTTGTTGGTCCCTCGCATCTGTCATTATTGGTGGGTCACTAACGTTTCCTGTGGTAGAGAGGTTGTCTTCATTATCATCAGATATCGATTTCCGATTGCTAGGTCCAGCTAATGATTGATTGAATTCATCTACGTATTGGAAAAATTCATTTGTATTTATCTGGATACGGGAAAGTGCATCTGCGTTGGTGTTATTTTTTCCTTTTTTGTACTCCACTTCATATTCGAACTCTTCAAGTTTCAGACGCCACCTCACTAGTCTCGAATTTGGTTCTTTGAGTGACATCATCCATTTTAGTGGTTTGTGGTCCGTTAATATCTTGAACTTACGGTCGTACAGGTATGGCCTGAAATATTTCGTAGCCCATACTATTGCCAACAACTCTTTCTCGATTGTGCTGTAATTTTGCTCTGATTGATTGAGTGTCCTCGAGGCGTACGCCACTGGTTTGTCTTTTCCGACGGGCCCCTGAGATAAAATGGCCCCAATGGCAACGTTACTTGCATCTGTGGTCAAATTAAAGTCTTTGGAGAAATCGGGGTACTGCAGAATGGGTTCATTGGTCAATATGTTTTTACAATCTTCGAAACATTTTATGAATTGGGGGGTATGTTCGATTTTGGCATCTTTCTTCAGGCATAATGTTAGAGGTTTGGTGATGCGGGCGAAGTCCCTGATGAATTTTCGGTAGTATCCGAGTAGGCCAAGGAATCCTTTAATTTCTTTGGTTGTTCGTGGAATTGGATATTTCTTGATGGCGGCGATTTTGTCTGGATTTGGTCTGACTCCTTCTGGTGCAACGATATGGCCCAGGTAAGCTACTTCTTTTTTGAGGAATTCCGATTTATCGAGTTGTATCTTGAAATTGGTGTCTCTGAGGCGTTGAAAAACTTTTGTCATACTAACAAGATGTTCCTGGAGGGAAGTCGAATAGATGATGATGTCATCGAGATATACTAGGCAAATTTCGTTCTGGAGGCCTCGTAGAATGTTATCCATGACTCGCTGGAAGGTCGCTGGAGCATTCTTTAACCCAAATGGCATACTCAAGTACTCGTAGTGCCCATTCTCAACGTTGAAAGCCGTTTTCGGAATATCTTCAAAATTCATCTCTATCTGGTGGAATCCGCTAGCTAGGTCTAACGTAGTGAAATAGTTGCACTTTCCAAGTTTATCCAAGACATTCGTTATATTCGGAAGGGGATACCGATGGTCTATAGTTTTTTCGTTGACCTTCCTATAGTCGACGACTATTCTCCACTTCTTTTTTCCGGATGCGTCCTCCTTTTTGGGGACAATCCATATCGGTGATGACCATGGCGAATTGCTTGGACGAATAATACCTTGTTCTAGCATCGATTTGACATGTCTTTCAACTTCGGGCTTGTGGACGAAAGGGTACCTATATGATTTTGTAAAAACCGGTATTTCATCTTTTGTCTTTATTTATTTGATTTGGTTGGTAAAGGTCAGTGGTCTGTTCTCTGAATGAAATGTCGGAAAATTTTCTACATAACCGGAGTATTTCACGTTTTTCTTCGTCGTTCATATGAGAGGTTCGAATCAATTTGTCTATGTCAATTTTCGGAATGTCATTTTTTGGGGTCACATCAACATGATATATTTCGTAATTATTTTCTTCAAAATGTATTCATTTTATTGGATTCGATAAGGACAAAGTTATTTCTTGATTTGTTTTATTGGAAATTTCAGCTGAAGCTAGGCCATTTTCTGCTGTAGAAAGAGTTTCGGGAATTTCACAATTTTGGATATTTTGTTTCGGAATGATGACGTCACCGTTTTTTCTGTCAACTGGGATTTTGGTAATCAATTTTGTATGAGGTTTGATACACACCTTGTAATTGATACTTTGAAGGGATGGTTGGTAGCGTATCGGAATAACGCAAGTAGGGGTGAATAATTTGGAATTGACAAAGTCGAGTTGGGCATTCAAAAGTTTCAAATTATCGAGTCCGATGAGACCATCAAAAATATTGTGAAAATTGAATAGGTAAAATTTGAGGCTATCATTTTTTTTTGATTTCTGGGAATGCTGGGATCTCTGCACAGTAGTCGTGGGATGAGGTTTGAAAAATCGTAGATACTATAAACGGCTCGAAAAATATTTTATCGTTATAATATTTGGAGGCTATTTCGGGGTTGATAAAGGATTTCGTGGAACCAGTATCGATTAGAAGTTTCAAAGGGGGGTGATGAATTTGGATATAGGGAAGTTCTTTTTTGTCGGTCGACAAATGATACTCTATTACGTCTCTTCGTTTATTGTCTGGTCCTCTAGAAAATTTTCATGAGATTCTTCCTGGTACGTGTCATCATAGTTTTCGTATTCAAAGTTCGTATGGTTCTCTTCGCAATTGGGTTCTACTTGTTCATCAAAATGTTCAGTATTAAACAATTCTTCCGAAATTATATTGGGTCGTTGACCATTGTTTTGGAAAAAGTTATTAGGACTTTGTCTCCTATACTGAGGTGTCGTATCTCGGGTCGATATACTCATTGGTGTAGGTGTGTTTTGAGGAACATTCTGGGATGGTTTCCATGCATTTCGGGGTTTTCCGAAAACTTGGGTATTTGAAGGAAATCTTTGGGTAGGTGGGTTTGGGTGTCTTGGCAAATATATTGGCCCTCTTGGAAATTGGGGTTGTTGTGGTGAGGTAAAATTCATTTGTCTGTATTGTGGTGTCGGAAGTCGTTGAATGAAATTATTTTGAGGTTGTCGGTATGAAAATTGAGGATGATTGATCGGTTTTCTCACAGGCATATTTGTATGATTGGATTGGTTAGATTTTTGAAGGTATTTAATATTATCTTCTTCGATTATAAATTGTAAGGATTGAGCGAGCGATGTAGGCCTCATAGCACGTATAATTGGACCTAATGGATCTTTCAAACCTGCCAAAAATGTTTTGAGTGCCTGTTTCTTGAAGAATTGTCTCTTACTTTCACGCTGAGCAGCATCCTCTACATTGAGGTCGATATGATTACAAATTGTATTTAATAAATGCAAAACGTTTTCATGAAACTGAGAAGGTGATTCATTCGGCTTCTGCCTTAAGTTAACTAAGTCCTGATTCAAACAGTTTTCATCCCTTTGATCTCCAAAATTTTGGATCAAGGCTGATTTAATATCGGCCCAACTTTTGATACCATAGATGGCGACAACTTCTTCAGCCCTTCCTTCAAGTTTATTCATAATTCCGTTCAACAAAAGTGTGTTTTGAAAATTATTGACATTTACTGTGTCCCAATAATGAGTGAGAATCGATTCGGAGGAACTAATAAATCTATGAAGTTTATTTGGGTTTCCATCAAAATTTGGAATTATTGATAAATTCTTGATATCTAATGCTGGAGGAGCCATATTTAATTCTGTATTGGCAATTTTTAAATTATCAAATATTTCGACTGAATTTAATTCTAAATCTTCAGTGTTTTCGCAAAATGAAGCACGAGAAGAATTTGACTCTAAATCTTGAGTGTTTTCGCAAAAGGAATCACTGGATGAAGAGGAGTCTGACATGAACTAAAGAAAATCAACTTACAGCATCAGTATTGCGACGTCCGGAACCATGCGTACTCTTTCAGCTATCCTGGCTGGATTCTTGGAAGACACACTGTATATAGAGTTCGGATATTTCGTTTAAGAGTTGAAACTCACAGATTTTCCGCGATGGATATCCACAAAATTATCCTACCGACTGCGACACTTAAATACTCTGAACGTCGAAGACTGTTTTTTAAAAGTTTTATTTTCAAAATTGGAAAAGACAGAAAACATAAAAGTACTTCTGAACAACGTGAATAGTTCGTCAAGACTGAGTAAAATAGATTATAATTACTACACGTTTTGCGTTTCCGCAAAGTTCATTGAAACGGACAAAAGTCTGTGTCAGCATCTCGTCGGTGCTCCGGTACTGGGAATACAGGGTGGATCAGGTGTATAACTCGCGCGTCTTTTCTGCAAAAAAACATGGCGGCGATGCAGCAAAAGGCAAAATAACATGGCGGCGATGCAGCGGAAGGCAAAAAAACATGGCGGCGATGGAGCCGAAGGGGCGGCAATGGAGCGGAAGGCAAAAAACATGGCGGCGATGGAGCGAAACGCAAAAAACATGGCGGCGATGGAGCGGAAGGCAAAAAAACATGGCGGCGATGGAGTGGAATGCAAAAAACATGGCGGCGATGGAGCGGAAGGCAAAAAACATGGCGCGATGGAGCGGAAGGCAAAAATACATGGCGCGATGGCGGAAGTTATGAAAAAACTTTCCCTCACGTGATTCGCTGAGAGCAATTGGCTACCGCCGCCACCTTAATTGACAAAACAAAAAAATTAAATATGAAAAATGTCTACTGTCTTAAAACACACACACACAACAGAAAATTATGATGGACGACTTATTATTAATTCACTCGCTCTCGAATGAAATTCCAAAAGAAAAAAAATACGTCTCTGCGCGCTGTAGTCGTAAACAGCGATAAGCCACATCTGGTGTTTACTCTCTCTCCAATGAAATTCTAAGAAATAGCGATAAAGCACGTATCTTGAATGTTTACTGTCTGCTCTCTCAAGTTGAACGAAATTCTCAGTAAACACGACGATGATCCATTTTTGACCTTGAATTCGTTTTTCAGATTTAATCGCACATCCGGTATCTGTTTACGCTGCTCGAGCTAAATTGACCTTGGAGTTGTTTACTGTTATTGCGCAATTTTGGTTTTCCCCAGATCGACCGTTGTATACATTTGCAGCGTGGGTTACGCGAACTCGGCGTGGAGGTAGACGGCGCGGGTCACGTGACACAGAGAGTTAATACGTACGTCCACAGCGAGCCTGCGTCATTTCATTATCTGCGTTCGAAGCAACAACAAGTGCCTCTCTGCCGCTCATCTGTCTCTCGCTTTTTTTCTATACAAGTGCATTGTTTTTTATTGTGAGTGCCATTTAATTCGTGATTTGCAAAGGTCAGTAGTAGTAGTAGTTATTCTTTTTTTATTTTTCGCGATTGTTTCAAGTGTGCCTATTTCTTTTGATTCACTTTTTGTTGTGTTCCTTTTTCAAAAAAAAATTCAGAAAAGTTCATTTGTCATATTTGTTTTTCGTCTCATACAGAGTGTCTCTCTCATAAAACGTCATATTTTTTTTGTTTTGTGTGGATTGCATTTTTTATCATAATTCCTTCTCATACAGGGTGTCTCTCACAAAGTTCCATTTGCTATATACAGTGTGATTGGAATATTTTATTTTTATCATATTTATTTCTCATCATAAACATAATTTTTTCATTTTGAGTGAGTGAGTGAGAGTTATAATACAGCGTGTATGAATTTTATTTTATTTTTCAAATGATTTCACAGATGTCTCATCTTCTCGACGAAATTAACAAGATTTCGTTGACTTGCAGGAAGAACCTGCGGAAGTTGTCTGAGCTACCGAAGGACGAACCCCATCTAATCCTCGGCGCTGAAGCAAAAACATCCAAATTTGGAGAGTCCATCCTAGTGGAGTTGGAGGAGTGTAAAGTATTCCTGCCAAATCGAGTGACTGGTACATTCAAACCCATCCTCGACAAATTAACCAAGTCCCAGCATATGCTCATCTACAGGGGCGAGCAGAAAATTGCCAATCAAAATCATCCGCAGCAGCTGTTTGAGATCGCTAAAACCTGAAGACGCTGACGAGGCCGCCGCCGCCGTTGAAAACAAAGAGTGAGTTTCTTGTATTTTCATTTGACATTTTCTTGAAATTTTTTGTGCCTGTTGAATAATCATCATCATGTCATCTGACGCTATTGTTGCACACAGTATGGAGATGGTAGCCAAGTTGCGTAAGGCTAAAAAAATCCTCAGAAATGGTTGTACTGATGAATAACGCAAAAATTGGCTGGCCCATTGCAAGTACACCGCCCGCCTGATCAATAGTGCGATCGCGGCAGTGGATTGCATAGGCTCTCTGAGAAAATTACAAACTTTATTGCGGACACTTGAAAATTATACGAAATTCAATCAAAAAGTCAGGTCAACAACAGCCAGGCGTCGACGTGGTGGTGGGAGAGGGAGTCAAATCAAAATTAACATCTCGAGTAAAGTGGGAGGACTTGAAATCGGCATTTTCGTCGCGTTTACGCACCGGTATAATTATAAATTTGAAACATAAAGATATTGGGCAATTTTTTGGTGATGCATTCATTCTATTCAAAAGCAGAATTCAAAATTTATTGAAAAAACATCCAAGCGACATTTTGTGGTAAATTCGTGAAAAATTCCTTGAATCAAGAACAAATAATAAGCGACTATAAATATTTCAACACTGAAAACGTTGTTATTGATAGGGGTACAACTTTGAAAAAGTGGTTCCTAGAAAATGTCATCGATCAAATTCAAAACAAACTGTCGGAATTCGCGGACAAAGAAAGTGGCTGGAGTCTTCAGAAAATTGTTAGTTTGGAAATCAATACGAATAAATCGGACGTGGGAAACGGTTCGTCTTTCATCGAGCTGCCAAAATCTACTGTGAATAAAAAAGCTTGTTTCGGCCTTGTACCCTGTTGAATCGGGTAAACATTGTGCTAGAACATCATCATACCCTCACTATTCAAATGTACTGAACTTGGATGGAATCGACTTTCCTATGAAATTACCAAATTTGAGCAATTGAACAACATATCTGTGAATGTGTACACCTTGGAATTGATTCAGCCGCAGGCAAACAAGGAGGCATTTTTCGTTACTGTTCCGAGCCGACTCACGAAACAAAAATTAGACGAATATGTCAATCTTCTCCTCATTCAAAATGAATATCACCCGAAATTAAATGATTACGAGGCACCACCAATGGAAATCGCCGACGCCGATGATGCCGTCGGCGATGACATGAAATTCCATTATGTTTGGATAAAGGATTTATCTCACCTACTCAGTCGCCAACTCAGTAAAAATGGACATGAAACATTCATTTGCGACAGGTGTTTGAATTATTTTACGAGTGAGGAGAAACTCGACAGTCATACTGTTGATTGTCAAAAATTAAACGAGAGCAAAATTTCATTTCCTTCGTATGATCATATAGAATTTCGGGATTTTGTACATAAAGAAATAGTGCCCTTTGTAATTTACGCGGATTTTGAGTCTATATTGGAACAGTTTGATGACAAAGAATGCACCTCACATACGACAAAGCACCAAAAACACATTCCTTTCAGCGCTGGATTTTATTTCAAGTGTGCAAATGACGATACTTTGTCATTTTATGATAGTCATCGGGGCCTCGACTCTATGGATAGCCAAATTTGTGGAAGCCAAAACTTTGGATATTGTCACCATGATCGTCTCACTTCCAGATAGAGCGACAGCGCCATGTTGCCACATCTGCGAAAAACCTTGGAAAACTGACGACAAAATTGTAATAGATCATAATCACTACACGGGAGCGTTCCGGTGATATGCGCATGCGCATTGCAATTTGAACTACAAAAAGTCGTTCGTTGTGCCAATCATTTTCCACAATTTATCCGGATACGACAGTCATTTTATTATTCGAGATATAGTAAAAAGTGGTAGAGTCAGCCTGTTGCCTGTCAACAAAGAAAAATACATTTTTTTCACCCAGTACGACGGCAACACTGACATTAAATTTCGATTCATTGACTCTTTTCACTTCATGGGCATGAGCTTGGAGCATTTGGTGCAAACACTGACCATCCATGACTTGAAGATATCAAGGCACGAATTTGCCCATTTCGATGCCGAACGGTACGAGTTACTCACTCGAAAAGGGGTATTCCCATACGATTTCATCGATTCGATGGAGAAATTGAAATGCCCAAGTTTGCCGGCGCGCGATCAGTTCTACAACAAGTTGAACGATTGTGGCATCACCGATGCCGAATACGAGCATGCGCAGAACGTGTGGCGGTCGTTCAACTTGACAACACTGGGCGAGTACTCTGACCTATACATGAAAACTGACATATTGCTCTTGGCGGATATTTTCGAAAATTTTCGAAATATCGGTCACGAGATGTATGGGCTGGATCCTGCGTGGTATTACACCCTCCCGGGATATACGTGGTCCTATATGTTGAAGTACATCCAGTGCAAATTGCAGATACTGAAAGACGTCTACATGCTTCTCTTTGTCGAGCGAGGAATTCGTGGCGGCATCAGTCAGTGCTGCAACAGATTCTCCTCGGCCAATAACCGTCCTCCAAACCGTCGACCTATTTGCTATATCTCGACGTGAATAATCTGTACGGTTGGGCCATGATGGAATATTTTCCGTACGATGGCTTTAAATGGATCGAAAATGCAGCCGATTTCGATGTGTCGGAAGTGTCGGACACCTCGCCCATCGGCTACATTCTCGAAGTCGATTTGGAGTACCCCGAACATCTGCATGACAAACACAAAGATTTACCCTTGTGTGCCGAGCACCGTACACCGCCAGGCTTGAAATTACCAAAATTGATGACCACGCTGTACAACAACGAAAAATATGTTGTGCACTACAGGGTGTTGAAACAAGCACTCAAACACGGCCTTGTACTCAGGAAAATCCACAAGGTGTGGCAATTCAATCAGTCGGCGTGGCTGCGTCCCTACATTGAATTAAATACGAAATTGTGCTCTCAAGCAAAAACTACTTTTGGCAAAAATAACTACAAACTAGCCAATAACGCAGTGTTCGAGAAAACCATGGAAAACATACGGAAGCACCGTGTGGTGAAAATGGTCTCCAAGTGGGGGGGACGATATGGCGCAAAAAATCTGATTGCCAGTCCAAATTTCAGGAGTCGCACCATTTTCGACGAGAGCCTTGTCGCTATCGAGATGGCAAAGACGGATTTGTTATTCAATAAGCCCTTGTACATAGGAATGTCGATTCTCGATATTTCCAAGGTATGCGTGTACGATTTCCATTACGGCTTCATGATGGAAAAGTACACGCACGATCAGTGCAAATTGATGTATACGGATACTGATTCGCTCATTTATGAAATTAAGTGCGATGATATTTATCGGGATTTGATTAGCAGTCACATTGAAAAATTCGATACGAGCGACTACCCAAGCGACAACCCATTTGACATCCCCCTCGAAAATAAAAAAGTACCCGGCTTGATGAAGGACGAAACCAATGGTCGTATCATGACAGATTTCGTGGGGCTTCGATCAAAGTTGTACACCTATAAGATACAAGGTGGAAAAACCGTAAAAAATCCAAAGGGGTCAAATACAGCGTTGTCGAAAATCACATAACTTTAGAAGATTATGTGGAATGTCTGAAAAACAATGTGAAAAAAATTACTTCGCAACGCTGTATTCGATACTTTTCACACAAAGTTTTTAATGTAGAGCTAACAAAGATCGCTCTCAACCCCCACGACGACAAGCGCTGTTTGATTGTCGGCTCTCATGACACTCTGTCGTGGGGTCATTACAGTCAGTTAGATATCTAATAGAATTTAAATGTTTTTTCAGAGAGCAGATACCCACACACGCACACACACACACACCACCACCATGGTAGACACTTTGAAAAATTTATGCTGTCTACAAGTAGTCAGATGTACATCATCAATAGTTGAATTCATCGAGGCCTCACCTCTACCATGGACGCTCACTGATCAAATTTTGAAAATGTTTGCCAATGAAAAATGGGTACATATCTATAAGCAGGCTCAGAGCGTCAAACGAAATTTCAATGATTTGAGTCACTTAGAGTACACGAGAGAAATCAGCTTTGAAGATAGGTGTGAAGCTCTCAAAAATCAAGACTGGGAGGGTCATTTGCACGAAGACCAATACTGTGTGTGGGCGAATGCATATCGTATTCCAAAATATAATTTACGATTTTGCCGCACCTGCTATAAAGCATTCAGAAGGGCTATGCAAAACCATCCTGTTCACAGCATCAGTGACCATCAACATATGGCGTTCGGTGTAAAGCACATGGACAATATATATCAATGTGGCAAATTTTGGTGTCATAACAGATTTGATGAAGTACTGTTCACTTTGAAAACGAGCAGCCAATGCTACTGTGACCTACATCTGCGTGGTGGTGGTGAGCCCTACGGATTAGATCTCACATATAAACGCTTCATAGGCTCAGGGGATGAGGATTCAGAATTCGATGAATGAGATTGCCAAACACACACACAAAATTTCAAGAAATATGTTAAATGAAAATGTAAGAAATTGTGCTCTTGTTTGTTTCTTTCCACACACACACTATATATATTATTAATCAAATAATAGTCGATTATGTTTTATATTTATGATTGAATAAAATCAATATGTAATCCGTGTCTGGATATTATTATATTTTTTTTTCACCCTTCCAATCTCCCATTCAAAATCCCACATATTTTTAGAGATCACTTTTGCATCAAAAAAGGGTTACTTTTTTGCGCAAAAAAGGATCATTTTTTTATACGAAAAAGTGACACTTTTTTCTGCAAAAAAGTATCACTTTTTCATGCAAAAAAGTAATACTTTTATTGATATGGTTGAAAAAGCTGAGTGAAAGCTGAGTGATTCACTCAGCTACTCAGCTTTCACTGAAAATGCTTCACTCAGCTTTTACCGCTATGTCAATAAAGGTGTCACTTTTTTTCATTCAAACATACATGTATTCTTATGGGAAAATGGTAATTTTTTTGATAAAAAAAATTATCGAAAATTGACATGGTGGAAAAAGTTGAGTGAATGCTGAGTGAAAGCTGAGTGAATGCTGAGTGACTCAAAATTCACTGAAAATGCTTCACTGAAATCCTTCTACCATATCAATTTTGGGTGTTTTTTTTATCGAAAAAAGTGTCAATTTTTGCATCAAAAAAGAGCACGTTTTTGCACCAAAAATTGGAAGAATAATTCAATAAAAAATGTGATACTTTTTTACATAAAAATTGGCATGTTTTTTGAAGCAAAAAATAGGGAAGGGTATTTTCGAGTAGCAAAATTAAAATCAAAAATATTCTAAGATATATATATTTTCATAAAAGTATTGATGAGTGACCTACAAACTACGCATGTGTCGCACCTGATGGCGCACTGTGAGCAGTACGCCAAGTGTCTACATGGCATAAACAATACATTTAGTTCATTCACAAGACATACACGACACATCATCACCGTGTTCTGTGACTTTGCTGCTCATGTCACCTTTCACTTGTCGTTCTTCTGGAGCAACATCAGCGCCATCTGTCGGTGGTGGTGGTGGTGGCGGTGTCATCTGTCACTCTGCTAATGACATCTGATACTCTTGGTTCTGGAGGGACATCAGCGCCATCTGTCGTCGGTCTGTGTCTGTGCTCAGAGTAATAACTACGAATGAAATCACAATGGGGGCTCCATCGACGATGGTCAGCCATAGGATCGTCATTGGGCAGCCATCTGAACCCTTCTACTTGGCACGAAAGACATGCAACTACATCTTCCGAACCGATATACGTAAAGCCTGCTTCGGCTAACTTACTTGCAGGAAATGTCGAAGTCCAGCTCCGATACGAGTCGAGTCTTGTTTCGTACTGCTGCATCTCTCTCTCGGCATACACACAGACACACTGCACACTGCATACTGAATTAAAACACCAACTCTGCTCTCATTATATACATTTATTTCGTTTCGTAATCAAACATTACTTTATCCGGCAAATAGCATAGGTATTCACGAAAACATAGATGTTTATCATCTTTTGATGATATAGTACACAAGTTTATAGCCTCATCAAATGACAAACCATTGTTTTTAGCTAGAGGTTTTGCACTGCTTAATAAATCGTGATAATATTGACTAAAGTTCATATTCAATAGATATTCAAATCTTGTCGCCATCACAGTAGCATCTAGATGTAGGATTTCTTGAACATCCGCTTCCGTCAGGTAGAAGTAGGTGTCATTCTTGGAAACTCGCACTTGTTGACTCTCTGCAAACGTGTGTAATTCCAAATCCATAACATCGTCCCAGTCGAGTTTGATTCGAATAGTCTTGGCTGCTGCTGCTGCTGCATTCGGGCCATTTCGGCTAGTGTAAAGCAACTGATTAATGGCCCCTACGAATTGGCCCCATTCAAACATGCTGAAGGACAGGCTGGAGCATATGGTGTATTGGACCTTGCACACGAGTTTCACAGGCACGAACCTCCGAGCAAAACTTATGCCGCATTGCAAGCTCAAAACGTCGGTGTTGCGAAACTCGTAGGTGGCGTTGCACGCGAAGAAACGTTCCGCTTTGATGGCCTCCTCGTACATGTCACATATTCGATCTAAATCTGCCATTCGATCTGCCCACTCTCGGTCCGATGATTATGATTATGATGATAATGATAATGATGAAGCCGACGCCGCCGACGCCACCGACGCCGACTCCTAACCAGAGGACTCTTCAGAAGACTCGACAACGACGTTGTTCACTGCACCAAATATGTTGACTGACTAATCTTTCTGCACCGTTTGGCATCGGTTTATTTCTCCGCTGCCGCCGCCACCATCACCCCCCACCCTCACCCCATACACCGGCTCGAGTTTCTAAGTCGTCGAGAGCTGAGAGACGACGACGATGAAAGGCCCTCTCTTCCAGTTGAGATTGTGCCAATTTTCCATTGAATTACATGTGATTTGTCGCATCAATCCAACTATTGTGCGTACTATCAAACCACAGCCATTTCACAAGTACTTTACGACCCTTATGTCTGATGATTTTTTCCACTAGATAGACTTCGGGATTTTTTGTTTTTGTAGTTCTTGTTCGAAGAAAGCGCCGCTGATTGGTCGCCCTTCCAAGTCCTCCAGCAAATACGTGATTGGTTGGGTGATTTTCACTTTGACAACTTTGAATAGTTCCGTAGTCCAATTAGGCGTATACCCTTTTCCGAAAACATGCTTGACCTTGCTAATTCTCACGAAATCGCCAATTTTGAATTTTTTTCGACCAGCACGTTCGGCATAATCATACGTTGACTTATACACCTGTTTTTCATTGTCTTTGGTGACGTCACACGGTTTCATGCCGATCGTTCGATGTATGCGCTGGTTGCAGTTTTTGGCAATGTCCGGCAAAATGTCCAGCCATTTGTAGGTACCGTTCAAACTGAAATACTTGAAGAGATTCTCCTTGAGAGTACGTATAACCCTCTCTGAAATCGCGGCTTTCTTCACGGTATACGTGCTGTAGTGTTTGATGTTGTATTTTTTCAGGAGAGTCTGAAAGCTGGAATTGTAAAATTCAGTTACGAGATCTGATTGGAGGAGCTTGGAACATCTATTCGCTTTCGATAATATGTCACTCATCGCTTCGGTGATGTCTCGGCCAGTTTTGGTCTTCAGGGGGCGCACCCATAGGTACTTGGAAAAGGTGTCAATCACCACGAGAATATAATTGAAGTTTTTATTGGCTTTGGAGTATTTTTGAAGATCAGCCAAGTCCATCTGCCACAGATCGTCGAGTCCTTTGATGATGGTACGTCTGCGAGGAAAATTCCTTCTGGCTGGAGCATGGAGCTCATCAACCAATTGTTTTTTCTCAGATGATGATGATGACGTCATTTCGCTTATGGCGGAGTCAATACCCTAACTGCACTGGGCGTTACACCTTCTACTTAAGAGGCTGCAATATCAACAATATCCAGTGCCAATTTATCCGAGCGTTTCTTGGTATTTTCACGCTTTTTCATCGAAAGTGACATGAATTCCATCACTCGAATATCCAAGGCTGTTAGATTGTTTTTGGTGGTGTCCAGCTCGTCTTTGAGTTTGTGTATGACGTCATCTTTGAGCTTCTGTATGACGTCATCAACGTATTTTTTGTTGCCAACATCATTGAGTGCACTTGGCGTTTCCACATTACATATTTTCACATGTTCAGCATCAATGTCCCCATTTGTCGTATAGTTGAGTATAACACCAGGAAAATGAGCTGCCGTGTACGGCGAGCTGACGAAGTATGACCGAACTTGTTGATGCTCATGATGCGACTGTGGCATGCAAAAAAAGGTCTACGCTTTTATTTATCGAATATAACCTACTTCTCTCAATTCATTGATGATGGCCACGATCTCGTTGTCGGTAGAGGTGCTGCCGGCATTTTTGGCGGCTACCAGAAGCCTATACCTGTCAACGAGCTCGTTCACATCGTCCCAGTACACGTATTTTATGGGTTTCGTATTGTATGTCAACTGATCTGGGATACCACTGCCGTCGGTGAAACGACCTCGACCTCGACCTCCACCACCTCCACCATCACCTGTTTTTGATTGAGGATCTTTGAACATTGGTCGAATCAACTGTTCGTATTTGGCAGTCTGAGAAGGATTCAACTTACCTCGTGCATTTACATGCGCACCTGTAGCTGTCAAAATTTGCTTGTATGCCGCCAAATCGGCTTTAGCGTATTTGGGATTTTTGTAGAAAATCAAACTATATAGTCCCGGAGTGCCCTCGTATGTTTCACCATCAATGCGAATGTCCCCTGTATCTTTGTCGAAGTCCATCAGCTTTCTACCGAGCAACCATTGCCCTCTTGGTTTGTCGTAAATGGGGCCGTAATTCACATCTATTTTGCCGGATTTGGCAAATGGTCATTCACGAATTCAGTTGCTACTTCGGGATAAACTTCCAAGTAGTCATCCTCATCATCATCATAATCACCATCATCTGTGTGGTAGCTTTCTTCGTCTCCTTCCTTTTTCAAAAAGTCTGGAGTCGTTGGTGTCGACGGTTCCTGTTTCTCTTCTTTTTTCACTGTCAGTCGTGATCGCTTGGTGAGTGACGGCACTGACGCACTCAATCTTTTCAGCGGCAACGTAATGGATTTGAATAATTTACTCAGTGCTTCATCATGCTCGGATTTTCCGAGTTCCAGACTCAGATACTTTTTTCGCACAATTATCGACAACTGATTGACTTGACGTTTGCGTTCAGCTTTAGCAATCTCCGTCTCGATGCGGGGTGATGTGGTCGGCGCCATGGCTTCAGTACGAATGCCGTGCCACCTCGCATCACATTTATATATATTTGTCAAAGCCCAGGCGGTAGCGCACTTTGTTCACATCAAAGTCTTTGACAATGACCAGAGATCCGAATTTTTCCTTCCAACAGGCGGCGCACATGCGGCGAAATTCCTCAAAGGTGTAATCCGGAGAGACGTGCTCATCGAAGGCGTGCTTCAAATTCATATCGTCTTGTCGAAAAAGCACTATAATGTTGCAATTGTCCCTGATCAGCTGTTTGGATATTTTCGAGTATGTTTGAAACAAGTAGGTTGGGTCAATACCCTTGTGGCGTGCCATGGCATAGAACTCTCTGATTTTATTCTGTTTGTCACACGCCACATCGTATGGAAAATAACCTACGCCCTTGACTTGTTTGAGTACATCGTGCAGTAGCTGATATTTAGGTTGGTACAGCGACTTTGAATAAACGTAAACATTCTCGAAGCGTGCTCCATTCGGGAGCCGTGTTTACGTATACCGTCGTCGTCACCGCCAATACCTCCTCCACCTATGGTATCCAAATTGACTATTTCCAGAGCCGGCTCTTGTTGCACCACTTTCATGTTTGAGTTGATTGATTTTTAGCTGAAGTGTGTGTGTGTGTGTGTGTGTGACCACGTCCACATCTGACATTCGAATGACATTTTGAGTGGAGTACAGTTATGTAAGTAGGTGTGCAACATCATTCGCGTCAGTGTCATGCTGACTGTCGAGCACGAAGGTCGTGGTGTGGTGAACTCTCTGATTAATCATCTGCCATTCGAGCTTCATTTGCCTGGATACCAGTACTGTGGACCGGGTACCAAACTACAGAAGAGATTGGCACGTGGAGACCCTGGTGTGAACCCTTTGGATTCGGCTTGTAAGACTCACGATATTGCATACTCGCAAAACAAGTCTTTGAAGGAGAGACACAAGGCCGACTGGGCGCTGGAAAATCGAGCTTGGTAACGTGTCAAATCAAAGGAAGCCAAATTTGGTGAGAAAGCTGCTGCTTGGCTGGTCACCACAACCATGAAGGCAAAACGTAATTTGGGAATGGGTCTGAAGAAGAAGAAGAAGACTGCTGCTGCTGCTGCTGCAAAGCCAAAGTCTTTCCGTCGAGATGTGGTTGAGAAAATTACCAAGACTCTGCGAAAAACACTGAAACCTGATCAGCTGATCGATTTGATTGCGAAGGCTCTGCGAAAATCCTCCTTAGTGGCACTGCGTGCTGCCCGTGCTCAAGTGAAAAAATTGGGTTGCCGCAAAAAATCAGAGTACCCCGAATAATACCGTTCGAAGCGAAGAGCGGTGGTGTGCTGTCTCTGCTTCCGATATTCGCCGCTCTGGGAGCGCTGGGCTCGTTGGCAGGCGGTGCCAGCACCATAGCCAGGACCATCATCTCCTCGGCCAATGCCAAAAAGAAATTGGAGGAAGACAAGCGTCATAATACCGCAATGGAGAGCATTGGTGGTGGCGGTCGTGACAACAAAAATGTAGGAGGTTCCGGTTTGTTTCTGCGCAAGACCGCTAAAGGCTACGGTTTGTTTCTCAAGAAGAAATTTTCAAAAAATTCCCGCTGAAGCTGCCCAATAGAGCGTTGTACGAAGAGGAATTACTCAATTATGTGAAACGTTTGAAAATACCTCATTTCATTGGTGTTTTCATGCGAGACAACTTACCTCGATCCTCATCATCATCATCATCGAAATTTCCCAAGTACAGAGAATGCGCAATCATCAATTTGGACTCGAGCAGGAATCGTGGAACGCATTGGGTAGCTTACGTGAAACGCAGACATGTAGTGAAATACTTTGACAGTTTCGGCAATTTGAAGCCGCCGGTGGAATTGGTGCGATATCTGGGTAAAAAAGTGAAAATCTTCTACAACAACGATCGCTATCAGACATTCAACCAAGTTAATTGCGGTTATTTGTGTTTGAATTTTCTATACGAGTACACACTCCGAGTGTGTGTGCGCGCGCGCGCGCGAAAATGAATAGAAAAGTGGTGACCTTTAATGACGAGCGCAATGAGGTTAATTATATGGTGACGTGGCGTTTTGCATACAAAACTTCGCGCAAATCGTTTTGGATGCAAGTGGCCATGGACAGGATACGTTTCGCTAGACGAATAGCGCGAGCCTCACGCGTCTTGAATCCCATACTAGACTCTGAGCACAGAGCGCGCATATGGAATGGTTTAAATAGAAGTACATAACCCCATCCAGTGTCAGTCATGTCTTTGCTGTTGACAGTGACAGGTTAAACGTCGACGCTAACCGCAGACTTTTCTCCGCCGCTCCAATTGGACGAAGATAGCACTTACGGCTTGGCATTGATTGGTTTCCATTCATACAACAGCATACCGAACATATCTAGTGGTTGATTCTATTATTCTGTCAAAGGAGCGCCATCTGTTAGCATCATCCAAATACCAACTGGGTGTTACAAAATAAGCGACATTGCCAAGTTTATACATAAACACATCGAGAGGCAGAAAGAAGCAAAGAAGAAGAAGAAGAAGAGAAGCCGTAGTGTCTAGTGACGTTGGCGACGTCGACGACGATGACGGTACCAACAAAAGCAAGGCTTTGTTCTCTCTCAAACCCAACACCAATACGCTGCAGTGTGAGATATACAGCAAGCTCTATAACATCGATTTTCGTCCAAAGGATTCCATAGGACGAATAATGGGTTTTTTCCCGAGACTATTGGAGGCTGGAAGCGTTCACTCATCCGACTTACCTGTGAACATTATCAAAGTTCGAACTGTTCACATCGATAGTAACATCACATCGGGTGCCTTCTTCAACAATCGTCTGGCTCACACCATATACGAGTTTGCCGTTCGAGAAGACCCCGGCTTTGCCATCGACGAAACGCCCTCGAATTTGATTCACCTGCCTGTGAACAAGACGGAAATACACAACATAACCTTGAATATTCTCGACCAGGATTGTTGCAGTGTGAATTTCCGTGGAGAGACCATCATTATACGACTTGTGCTACGCAAGCTGTCATAAAAATGGGGTTGGTATTTGATCAGAATGATGATCATGATGCCTTTGGGCATAAAAGTGCAGAGGGTGCTGGCATCAATTCAGTCGCGCAGACGCAGTCGAAGAGAGCAGACGCACACACTCTGTCTCACTCCAGCATACACTTTCTCCAATCGCAAGGACATCATGTTATCAAGACAAGTGTTCGACGTGTACAATCATCCAAAGTTCGACGAATCCATCAACAGAGTTGAGACTCGAACGCACCACCCGTACGTCAAGTCCTTTCAAAATAATGACATCATCGAAATTGTCATTCAGCAGAGCGATGTGTGGATACTGATGAACGATGCCTTTGTGTGCATAGAGAGCTCTCTGACTCGTACCGCAGGAACGGGCAATGTTAGATTTATCAATAATGCCAGCGCATACCTTTTCGAGGCCATCTACTATGAAATCAATGGCAAAGAGGTGGACTCTGTTCGATCGCCGGGTATAGTGAGCACCCTTTGCGGCTATACTTGTTACGAGGAAAATGATGTGCGACACTTGAGCACAGCCGGCTAGACCTATCCTGGCGGAACGGTTCACAATGCCCCCGACGGTTCGTTCGCCATGTGGATCCCGCTTAAGCTTTGGTGGGCATATTCCATGACTATAGATATGCCACCATTGGACGACAGTGCATTCGCTTGGTGAGAAGTAGAAATGATAATAATTGCATGCTGATAGAGGAGGTGGCGAATCCAGTAGTCGAAGCCACCACAGCCACACTGACGATCACGAGCGTTGTACTCAGAGTCAAACATGTGGTGCCCAATGACGACATTCGTCTGAAATTGCTACAGTTCATCAAAACAGACAGTCCTGTAGTGATTTCGTATCGCAAGTGGGACATACACGAGTTGCCTGCACTCACTCAGGGTTCCACCAAGAAAGTTTGGGCTGTGAAAACTTGCACGGCCATGGAGAGTCCCCGATTCGGCATTGTGGCCTTCCAAACAAATCGGATTGGCAATGCGGCTCTATTTCGATCACATCGACATCAGCGACATACGCCTAACCATGAACAGCGATACTTACCCGCATGAACGTATGCACTTGGAATTCAACAGAAACAACTTTGTCGAAGCCCATCGAGCCTACACGGAATTCTATCCGAGCTATGCCAATTGTCCGAAGAAGCGCCCTCTACTCGATTACGGAGCATTCAAAAGCAGAGAGACCGTTTTCGTAATAGATTGTTCCCGTTCATGAAATCCTCCACTGTCGATGTCAAACTTGACATCGAGGCCAGAGTCGGATTTCCCGCCAATACTCGAGCCTATTGCATCATCATTCACGACTGTATGCTGGAACACTTGCCCTTGAGCGAGATTGTACGCCGTCTGTCATAAAAAAATAGTGACATACAGTAGTAACAGTAAGTAGTGGGGGGAATCCACTCTTTGTTTGTCTGTATGCATGTAATGCAGGCATCGACAGGTCGAGAGCGTCAGTTGTGAGCCAAACGTTCAATTGTTCAGTCGGTGTTTATTAATCTCGCTCTCTCTCTCCGAGTGTGTGTCTCTCAGTTAATCAAAGCAGTGAATCAGTTCAACAATCATCAAACAAACAAAAACGCAACAAGATGAAACTCTTAGCCTGTGACATTCAGGGTTCCACTGTGGGTGGTGAATTCCAACCCAAAGAGCTTGCCATCACCGACGGGCATCGCACAAACCACTTTTTATTCAAAGCCGTAGTGCCATTCCATGACCTGAGCGAAGTAGATAAACGGCAAGTACGATATTTGGAGAGAAATATCCACGGCATTCCATACTCTGATGGCTATGTCGAATTCAACGAGATCCAGGAAGTGCTGCGCCCCATCATCGAGGCTGATTGGTGGTTTACGTGAAGGGTAATCAAAAATTCGATTTTTTGCTGAAGTGTGTGCTCGATCTGCCTAAGAGACCACACATCGTCGATATTGCGGCTACTACAAGTACAGTCGTCACAACGCCTCCACCGACACTCGAGAAGCAAAGCCCACTCTGTTTGAATCATATAGCATCCGGGGAAATAGAAATGCATTGTGCCGTGAGACACTGTTTCGATATCTGGCAATGGATATCGTCACACCTGATATGGTGAGGCCCCACGGCGATCACGATGACGACGACGACCACGACACTTCTATCAATTGGCACTTGCAAAATTTGCGCGAGCTCAAGGCGCACATAGCAGAGTACGAGCACGAGCTGTGTATTTTCAAACGCTTCAAAAATATGCAAATTAACGATGGTAAATGGATGGGGCAGCAGCAGCAGCAGCATTCACCGATCCACCACGTTCCGCCGCCGTCGCCGCCAGTACCAAGTCCATGACGTCAGCCACACCAAGACTAGCCGAAAACACATTATATTATATATTATATTATTCATATTGTATTATATTATTCATATTGTATTAATAGATGTATAAAACCAATTTTTCTCGATTTATTTTGCGGATCGAATGAATGAGAGAGAGAGAGAGAGAGAGACTGAAAGAAATACGAGTCATGTACATTGAGCAATGGTGTATGTGTGTGTTCCTGTCAGTGTATATATTTGAGTGACATATACGCTGTTTCTCAGTGTACATTGCGTTGTCGTCACGATGACAACAAATTATATAATTCTAGTAGCCGTTCTGTCGAACGTACTGTATATTAGCCCGCCATATGAGTACGGTGAGGTATTGGTATCGTATTTGCACGACGATGATTCGAGTACTTCGAATTGGACGAAAATGACTCAGGCGCTAGCCAATGATGGATATTTGCCTGTGTTGAGAGCCGAAATCCCGATGAACACCTCATCGTACAGTCTGCGGAAGATTTATACAAATCTCACCTATAGCGATACGCAGTGGTTTCCGCTGAAGATGTCTTGCCCCTCTAGCAGCAGCACTTCGAGACCATCGTCGTCTTCGTCGTCGTCCCACCCAACTACCCAACCCGTGGACGTCAAGATGCAAGCCCCTGCTGCTTCTGATCGAGAAAGTAAGGATTCCCAATGTGAGCTGCCGCCGCCGCCAACACTGCACGATTGGTTTATGTTTTACGTGTCAATGGTTCTGAGTGTTCAAATATCCGAATCCATATAGAGATTTATTAAATCCATGCATCAAAAATATTTTTTAATCGATAATGATAATGTATCTTCATACTACGGCACTGGCACTGAAGTGTAATTTTTTATGTGAAAAATAAATGTATTTTTCTCGAACTGATAAATAACTAATAAATGCAAACAGAGACAAAGACAGACATACAATGCCACATGGGTTCAAGTGAGACATTTAAAATGCCTTGAATCGATCAATTTGGCTTCAAACTCGACTCTCTTATCTCTTCCTGGAAAACAAACATCTGATACAGTAAACAACTCCAAGGTCAATTTAGCTCGAGTAGCGTAAACAGACACCGGATGTGTGAGATAAATCTGAAAAACAAATTCAAGGTCAAAAATGGATTATCGTCGTGTTTACTGAGAATTTCGTTCAACTTGAGAGAGCAGACAGTAAACAAGTCCAAGGCCAAATCGAATTTCTTAGAATTTCATTGGAGAGAGAGTAAACACCAGATGTGGCTTATCGCTGTTTACGACTACAGCGCGCGGAGACGTATTTTTTTTCTTTTGGAATTTTATTCGAGAGCGAGTGAATTAATAATAAGTCGTCCATCATAATTTTCTGTTGTGTGTGTTCTAAGACAGTAGACATTTTTCATATTTAATTTTTTTGTTTTGTCAATTAAGGTGGCGGCGGCGGCCATGTTTTTTTCTCTTCCAGCCAATTGCTCTCAGCGAATCACGTGAGGAAAAGTTTTTTCATAACTTCCGCCATCGCGCCATGTATTTTTGCCTTCCGCTCCATCGCGCCATGTTTTCTTGCCTTCCGCTCCATCGCCGCCATGTTTTTTGCGTTCTGCTCCATCGCCGCCATGTTTTTTTGCCTTCCGCTCCATCGCCGCCATGTTTTTTGCGTTCCGCTCCATCGCCGCCATGTTTTTTGCGTTCCGCTCCATCGCCGCCATGTTTTTTGCGTTCTGCTCCATCGCCGCCATGTTTTTTTGCCTTCCGCTCCATCGCGCCATGTTTTTTTGCCTTCCGCTCTATCGCGCCATGTTTTCTTGCCTTCCGCTCCATCGCCGCCATGTTTTTTGCCTTCCGCTCCATCGCCGCCATGTTTTTTTGCCTTCCGCTCCATCGCCGCCATGTTTTTTGCGTTCCGCTCCATCGCCGCCATGTTTTTTGCGTTCCGCTCCATCGCCGCCATGTTTTTTGCGTTCTGCTCCATCGCCGCCATGTTTTTTTGCCTTCCGCTCCATCGCGCCATGTTTTTTTGCCTTCCGCTCCATCGCCGCCATGTTTTTTGCGTTCCGCTCCATCGCCGCCATGTTTTTTGCCTTCCGCTCCATCGCCGCCTCTTCCGCTCCATCGCCGCCATGTTTTTATGCCTTCCGCTGCATCGCCGCCATGTTTTTTTGCAGAAAAGACGCGCTCCACTTAGGGTGAAACGTTTTGAACCCCCCCACCCCGAAACTCTTCGGCGAACACGTCATCTTCTTCAGCCCTAACCCTCCACCAACGGCAAGAACTCGATGGACGAGCCATCGAGAAATTCACCGTGTGGAGCAATGCCGATTTTGGGACACTCTTCGGTCCCAGCTTCGGCATTGTTTATCTATTATTCCAGCATTTCTTTATAATCTTCAAATGCCTCATCCTCGTCCTTTAGACGAAATAACCGAAGTAATTTTAATTTACGCTGAAGCTGGGCGTAATTACCATGAAGCAGAAAGAATATTTAATGAGCGCTTCCCAAATAATCCAATCTTTTGTACCTTCTTACGGGAATTGGTCAGTAAATTTCAAAGAACTGGTTGCGTAACGAGGGAAAGAGGATCTGGAAGAAAATCCATTTCAGAAGATCAGCAAATCGACATTCTGGCAGCTGTTAATAATCCGCAACAAACAACGAAAACGGTAGCAACGCCTACGGTATCATAGGTCCAATATTTATGGCAGAAAATTTAACTGGGCATCTGTATTTAAATATGCTTCATAATCAGATCCATCACAGTATTCAAGAAGTAGTTGGGGCAAACCCAAATGAGTTTACCATGGATGTTACCTTTCAACAAGATGGTGCGCCCCCTCACTACTACAGACCTGTCTGAGAATGGCTTAATGAAAATTTTCCGGGACGGTGGATAGGCCGACGTGGCCCCATTGAATGGCCAGCTAGGTCACCTGATATGACCCTTGTGGACTTTTTTCTGTGGGGGTACATGAAATCTAAGGTGTACGTCACGCAGCCACAGTCACTCCAAGAACTTATGAACCGAATAACAGATGTGTGTTACGGTATTACCCCGGAAACATTTAATAACGTTCGGAATGCATTCCACAACCGACTTTTTTTCTGTCAAGAAGTGAACGGTGAACATTTTGAGCACTTGTTAAAATAGTTGCATTGTTACTTGAAATTTTGTTGAAATTAAAAGTTATTTAGGTTTTTAATTTATTTGTAAAATATTTGAAGCAAATTTCAAACCCTTGTCAGTTTGAAATGTCTTGGCAGATTTTCACAAACAAAGAAGTGTTGGATAGAGAATAGAAAGACCTTCAAAACCAGTAGCCACGTGACCCACTTTTACATTTGAAAAAAAAAAGTTGATGGTACCCTTTTGACACTTGGCCACGTGACCACCATCATTTTTATGCCACAAAGTAGTTAACGTGGTACCTTTTTACCTTAATTTTACCCTACCTCGATTGCTTGTTCCGTTCAAAAGTTAAGGGGGGGAGGACTTTTTACGTCCTCACTGTATATATGTGTACGTTGATCATCTTATCTGCTACTGAAAAGTGTGGCGTAACGTCCCGCAGCACAGTTTCAACCACTTAGATTCTTTGGTACAGTTTGTCACCAACCATGCATAAATATTCAATACATGAACCTGAGATCATATCCTGAGCACTGATACCTATTGGACAGTGAGTGAGAAAGCAAGGAATAAACTTTTAAAAGATACAGAGAACATCATTCTAGGAAGTGTAATAGATCCAAAAGTAATACAGCTATTTTCAACTTATTTTTCCAGTCATTACGACCAAAAGTAAAATCAAAAAGAATGAATTTGAAAAAATGCCATTAAAAGCTTTGTGATTGATGGAAGGGAAGGAAGAAGAAATTGATGGTGATACCGATCCTGATTTCTAAAGCACAGTATGTACATAACGTGTGTTATTTCCATTGAAGAAACTTATTTATTATCAAAATTTTCAATTCATAGTACCTATCCGCAATTCTCATTCCGTGTTTTTTTTATGCATTAGTTTTTTAATTGGCATCATTGTACCTCATACATGAATGAAAAAATACTTTGTAAGGTGTTATACCGTTTTCTGATTTTTTGACAACTTTTTTGGATATCTTGCCCCACTGTGCGACGTTTGTTTAATAAGGTAGGTAATATTGACGTATGTTCTTTGGCTTTCATAAGATATTAGCATGGGATATATTCCATACCTTCATACCTGAAGTGCATTGACCTCAGAAACTATTTTTGGATTTTTTCCAGCATTTGAGAATATATTTCAGTTTTAGGGTTCTAGATAATGTAGCAGTACTCTAATTTGGATCTGATGTATGAATTGAAAAGCATTATAAATGTTGGGTACGAAATATCTTTGAAAGATCTCAATATGAAACCAAGTTTTCTATGTGATTCTGAACTACTCATAGCATGACGATTGCAGTGCGTACCGCAACCCGTTTTAAATAATTCCGTGCTCTTTCTTCAAAATTACAAACATAGGTTCAAACTTTATCACTTTCGTGGTATTCTGAAAGTTTGCACGTATATTTCAGATCATTTTCATATATTGGAATCCAGTTACCTATAGAATGTACCTGTCGTGAATTGAGAAAATATTCCATAAAAATGCAAAATTTTACAATGTCTAGAAGATTAACTGTTCAACATAATGTAGTTTGAACTGCGGAAGTGATGTGAGGTTATGGTCAGATTCGATTCAAAATTGGTATGTGGGGCATTTCGGGGTTTGAAATTATGAATCTTTTGACAAAATTGTTGAAGTCAGAGATCATATATTTTCTGTAAAAAATCGGGAATTCGAGATGGTGGTCACCTATACATGTAATGGTTTCTAAAAATTTAGGAATACAACATGGCGGACGAGTTCAAAATCGCTGATTAGTAGTTTTTAGAGTAGAAGATTATGATTTTTCTCTGAAAATTCCAGAATTTAAGATGACGGGCGCATTTTATAAAAGATTGGTATTTTGGGGTTGGAGACAACGAATTTTCATCAATTCAAAATGGCCCCCAATATAACTATGGGTTTTGTGATTTATGGCCGTATCCAATTCAAAATTACCATATAGGTGTTTTAGAAAATGATTTATTTATTTAAATTGTTTGAAAAATATTAACAGGGTGTTTAGAAAATGAGATGTAGAATTCAGAATAATAAAAAATCGAGAAGTCAAGTATCTGAATTGAAATGCATTTTTCAGATGTTTTCTTTCAAATTAGGGGCCTTTCACGATACAATTTTTCCGCATCATCTTGGGAGGAAGGAAATATTTCGTGATTTATAGTATAAATCTCAAAATAATATACCTAATCTAGGACTTTTAGGGGTAAATTATATTTCTTCTCAAATTTAGTGAATACTCTAATCATGAAAAATGGTGGATAACGTAATCCGAATCTTCCGCAAAAAATCATATAAAATGGTCGTCGGCAAGAATTCAACAGAAAGCAACCACCGCCCCTTGAATTATACCGGGTGGCTACGGAAGTATTGCCTACGGAATATCTCAGTTATTGTATGAAGTAGGTTTGTGAAATTTGGAGCGTCGATATGATGACATAAAAGCTAGAATTTGAGCATATTGACATGTCGAAGTTAACTTCCGGTCTGACCGGAAGTAACATCAACTTTCTTATTTTAAATGGAAACCCAATTTTTTTTTCTTCTCACTTTATTCAGCATTCAATTACCTTTCTAATGACATATCACAAGTTGGCATCTAACCAGAAACTAGATCAGAAAAATTATTATTGAAATTCATCGAGTAGGCCGTGGAATCAAAATGAGAGCCAAAAATTGAAAAGTTGGCTATGTAAACCATACGTCACTTGATAACAGTTGCTACTACTGTGATATTTCATTTTCATTCGTCGGCGTTATAAAAAGCCGCCATAAAAAATATTGGAAAAATTGGGAAAAAAACAATACTCTGTAGGTCCATTACTTAAATAGGAACATACAACTTTTTCTTGCCTGTACTATTCAGCATAACCATTCCTTTCCAATGATATAATAGAAAGTAATTTTTTGAAATGAAATACCAAAAAATCCAATTATTATTATTCAAATAACAAAAAAACAGATTTATCGAAAAAAATTCAAAACAAATGTTCGAAATGCATTCCCTCAGCGTCAATACATTTATTGACTCTGGTGATATTTTCATGTAAAACGTTTCTCAACATTTGGGGCGTGATATCTTGGAAAGCTCTACGAATTTTTACTTCTAGCTCATGTAGAGTTGTAGGCTGTGTGGAATACACCCTATTTTTGAAATGCCCCCATAGAAAAAAGTCGAACGGAGTAAGATCAGGTGGCCACCAAGGTCACCTGACTGGACCATGGGTTGTTATAAGTCTCTCTTGAAAGCGATTTTGAAGATAATTTCTCGCTATTCTTGAATTATGCGGAGGGGCGCCATCTTGCTGGAAGTACATTCTCTCAGTTATTTCCGCTGGTAGGTTGTTAATGAATTCCGAAATTTCATTCGTTAAAAAATTAAAGTATCTCTCTCCGGTTAGTTGACCTTGAAAAAGAATGGGGCCAACAATATGAGTTCCAACTATTCCTGCCCAAACATTCACACCAAATCTCTTCTGGAAGCCACCTTGTCGAAACCGGTGCTCGTTTTCTATCGCCCAGTACCTGAAACAAAAGACCGTTCACACTTTTAGCACTTTACACTTCGACTATCGACAATAATCCAAATAAAGTACAGTACCTACCTTGTATTATTCCTGTTAAATAATCCATTGATGGTAAATCTTGACTCGTCCGTAAACAAGATATAATAGTTAAATAGGTGATTCTCAGCATTTTGTCGAAGAAACCAATTACAATATTCCAGGCGTCTTTTACCGTCATTTTCATAAAAATAATGATGCAACTGATACTTGAAGGATTTAAATCGATGTTTTTTCAAAATGTTCCTAGCAGAGTCCTTACTTATAGCTAATTCGGCGCCAATCTGTCTTGAGGAAATTGTGCTATCATATTGTACTAAAGCTAATACATTAATTTCAGTTTCCTCATTGATAACAAATGCTTCTTGGTCTTCGTGAACATCAGGCTCAGTTCTTAATTTTTCTTCAAGCCACTGGAAATACCTTCTTGACGGTTGCTGCCTCCCTGGATATCGCTCTAAATACAATCGTTCAGCGGCATAAGAATTTTTTAAACATTCACCATAAATGAGAAGCATGTCAATTTGTTCGGTTCGTGAATAACGGAGCATTTTTTGAATATTCCACTAACTGATTTCGATTTCCAAACCCTTTTAAAATGGCAGAATAGAAAACACTACTTCGAACGTCAAAATAATATGGATAGCAGCGTTCGTGAGAGCTCTCGTTTCTTTTTTGTTTCATTCCAAAATACATCTTAATCAGCCTACTTGTTGATATTTTGGTTCGAATGATTATTGCAATGGCATGATTATTCTGAATGGCACAAACATCGTCCATAGGTAGATATTAGAATATCTATGGACGATGGCACAGACCAAGTACGTTTATGTTCCTATTTAACCTAGAACCTACAGGATATAATTTATCATTCCACATTATTTTTAATGTTATTTTTGCGTATGGCGATAATCTGTTTTGTTATTTGAAGAATAATAATTGGATTTTTTGGTATTTCATTTCAAAAAATTACTTTCTATTATATCATTAGAAAGGAATGGTTATGCTGAATAGTACAGGCAAGAAAAAGTTGTATGTTCCTATTTAAGTTATGGACCTACAGAGTATTGTTTTTTTCCCAATTTTTCCAATATTTTTTTTAGCGGCTTTTTATAACGCCGACGAATGAAAATAAAATATCACAGTAGTAGCAACTGTTATCAAGTGACGTACGGTTTCCATACTCAACTTTTCAATTTTTGGCTTTCATTTTGCTTCCACGGCCTACTCTGTGAATTTCAATAATAATTTTTTTCTGATCTAGTTTCTGGTTAGATACCAACTTGTGATATGTCATTAGAAAGGGAATTGAATGCTGAATAAAGCGAAAAGAAAAAAAAATTGGGTTTCCATTTAAAATAAGAAAGTTGATGTTATTTCCGGTCAGATCGAAGTTAACTTCGACATGTCAATATGCTCAAATTCTAGCTCTTATGTCATTATATCGACGCTCCAAATTTCACAAACCTACTTCATACAATAACTGAGATATTCCGTAGCCACCCGGTATATGTTTAATACTTGGCAAAGTTTTCTACGAAAACAACTTTGCAATGCATTTTATATATCAAAACTGAAATTATTTCTTGATTCAATTGGGGGAACACATCCGTACCGGTTTCATGGTCCTTGCCAATCATCAGCGAAGGCTAGTTTGCCCAATCGATTCGAAAAATCCTTTCAGCCTGATTGGAAATCCCTGTGACAAATACTTAAGTATGAATTCAGCGCTATCTCTGGGTTCCAGAATTAAAATGCAATCCGATTGCGCGTCGACTTCAATATAAAGCCAAAAACATCATGAAGAGGTGCGACACTACTTGATGGAATACCATTAATCTAATCATGAAAAATGGAGGATTACGTAATCCAAATCTTCCGCAAAAAATCCTATACCATAGGTATGGCCGTCGGCAAGTATTCAACAGAAAACAACTACTGCCCCCTACGCAAAGTTTTTCACAAGAACTACATTGCAACTCACTTTGAATATCAAAGCTGAAATTATTTTTCGAATTAATTGGGGGAACACCCCCATACCGGTTTCATGGTCCTTCCCAATCATCAGCGAAGGCTAGTTCGACCCAAGTGATTCGAAAAATATTTTCAGTCTTATTGGAAATCCCTGGAACAATTACTGAAGTTTGAATTCAGCGCCATCTCTGGGTTTCAGTTTTTTAAATTTTGGTATGACAACGGCCCTGCTAAATGGGATAATGCAGCCCCGTAAGCTCTGGTAGAAAACGACACATGTTTTGTATAGTTGACCCTCTCACTGCCAGATATTTTGGCAACCGAGCACTTTTTATCAAAACAAATCAAACAATAATTAACACTATTTAACAGAGAAATAGTAACTATAAAGTCTTGATAATAAAAACAGAATAACGACCAAGAAAAATAATACCCCAACCTGAACAATGAACAATTCACGAAGGTCTGATACTATGGCTATTTTGCAAATACAATAACATATAATCTATAGTTGATACAAATCTTGGCTGGAGTAGATAAATTTTAATGATTTTAAATCCTAATATAAATGCCGCCATAAAAAGAAAGCTGTAATAATCCCCTAGTATTCGGTTTCCATTGTAAAAGTCAATGTTTTGTTTGTCTACCTTGCCGCAGTTTCCCCATCGGAACATTCATGAAAAATCCAGTGCGGCTCTTCCACTTCAACGGAATATCAAACACGCCGCCCAAAAAATATTTCATTCTTGTAAAAATTTCTCGTAAAAATCTGCCACATATGCGAGATTCTCCCTGAATAGCCCTAACGAAGTGGAAACTATATATGTAGATAAATGTTAATATAATCCAGATTATTTTATTTGTTTTGTTTTAGTTCATTCATAAAATATGCTATCTTGAATGACATAAAACTCATCTCCTACCCTAAAAACCCCTAGTCCGGTGCCATTCCGGAGCAGTTCTTTCAAATTACCAAACCTTCGAGTGATGAACACCTGCTAAATTTAGAGTCGACTGGATGCGGATGATAGACTTGCGAGATTTGACATACTATACACCCGCACACGAAAACACGCATATACACATATCAAGTTGGATAAAAGCTGGTAATAGTTTGAATAGAAGTATTTCAAAGTTCCATTCGACCAATGAGTTTTACCCTTTCCCGATCCGACCTTGTGCCTAAATTCACACTGACTTCATGGTACTCTCTCTTTTCCTCACCGACTATGTGGCAGGAGCAACCTGAGCGGCGTGTCATTTGAAAGAAACTCATTTCCAAGTCAGAATCCAGATTTGTGAGAAATATTTGATTTCCACCAATTGACTGCTAAAACGAACCATTATTAGTTATCGTGGGCAAATTTAGAAAATGAACATTTTGGATGGAATACATTCTTGTAGAATTATTTCCAAAAAAATTGAAGTCGCAATAAAAAAAGGTGAAATGATGTGTAACTAAGTAAGTAAATACTGCAATAAAACCATATAAAAATATTCGTTTTTTTATGGTGGGATGAACAAAAAGTACCAAAATTGAGGGGAAATATACTGCTCATTCATTAAATACTTGAAGAATCTTTTTTTTATTATTTTTATCTGTATACATTTACACATCTTTTCATCAATCAGAGAAAAATATCGTTTCTGATTCCCTTTTTTTCAGGAATGGTGACCCTAAAGTTTTTAATGACTGAATCACAAACTCAAAAACTTTTGAACTATTTATTGATGAATTAAATCAAAAATTCAACAACTTTTTCATGACATATATTTTTCTGAATGTACAGAGGGAACAAGATCCAAATTAACAATAAATGAAAAAATAATTGTAACATTTCCTCCACCCCGTGAAGAACTTTAGTCTTCACCACCTATTGGCAGAACACATAGCTTGGAGATTGGTCGTTTGTAATCGCCTTTACTCATTGTCACCTCAGCAAATCTAATCACTCCATCTTTTCCATGGTGAACTTTGAATTAGCCCCTGATTTCTTGGAGATTTCTTGTCGACTATAATACATATATCACCAACTTTAATTGGATCACTTTTAGTAAACCATTTTCTTCTACTTAATAATGTTGGGCGGTCTCCAATATGCGTTAGCAAGACTTTCTGCAATCTTTCATTGCTTCTTGCTCAAGAGTTCGTGTCGAACGATGTCTAGATTTTGTACGGATCGGATCCTGGTCTCAGTAGAATGAAATGATTCGGAGTCAAAGCTTTGGGTTCACTAGGATAAACAGAAATGTAGGTCAGTGAATTATAGATTTCGACTCAGAAATCGTCTTTTTAAAAGAGAACACAAGTTGCTTTCAGGAAGTGATTTATTTAACGACTGACTTATTTTCTAAACATTCATGTTTTTATATAAAAGCATAGTGAATAAAACATTCACAACAAAGTTCTTATGGAGCAAACAGATAGTAAATGAAACATTCACAACAAAGTATTTATCAAGTAAACATGTTGAGATAGTAAATGAGCTGAAGTGCCATTGATCTCTTCTATCTAGGTCTGATTCCTTAATTCCTTCCCCTTTAGGCTTGGATCTCCTGAGACAAGCAAGGGCTGACTTGAACGGCTTGGAGTGGCATGACTTGTTCCTTTTTAGCTTCAAATTGTCTGTTTCTCTTCCAGCAATCCCTAATTTTTGTTCTATATTTATAGGCGAAAAACATTAAACAAAGCAAAAATATTATCTATAAACTGAAAGATACAGAACGATAATCCCATTTTAAATTGGTCAATGTTACATTATTATTCAAACTTTCTATTTTACGCTTAACAGTGTCGTATGTGTAAAGGTGTAAAATTGATTTTTTGTACATTGAAATTATAAATAAAGTTTTTGTTAGGAATTATTATGTTATTATGTTATTGAGAGTTGATATCTCACAAAACTTGCTAATTATTTTAGATTCATCAATTACAATATGAGTTTTGTTACAGTGGTCAAATAATAAAATTTTCTGATTGGTATTTACTAATAAGTCATTATTATTCATAAACTCAACATGTGAATAGTTAGAAACATGAACAATTGGGCAGTTAGTTAATGTTTGAACGTTACATTCATTGTTTATTATTTTATAACATAAAAATCGATTTATACTTAATTCTATACATGCTTTTTTTAAAAGTTAATATTTTGTCTGCTAATATATAAAGAGTTGGTATAACAAGTAGATTTGTTTTGTTAAACAACACTAGGTACAATTTTTGATAGTAATATATGATTCTATAAATAATAGGCATTTTTAGTACAAAGATTATTTCGTAATCGAAAACGATAGTATTCAATCTACAGCGATTCATGAATTCAAAATAAACGAGTTTAGAAAAAGGGATTGGTTCTTCGTGAGGAAAAATAGAAATTAGTAATCTTTTTATTTCGGTTATATCTGAAGTGTCTAAGAGCAATAGTTTAATTTCCTCTGTAATACTAAATGAAATAATTTTTCATATTCTCTTGATGTAATCCTCAAGATTTTTAATATTGAAAATCTCTTCGAAAATGAGTTCTTATATTTTTATTCCTTGGTTGAGTTTATTCAAGTTTTCTGATACCTTTGAAAATTGCGAGTTTATTCTATTAGCAGTATTTTCGAATTTATTTTGTAGAAATGACAATAGTGAAAGGATCTTTGTATTTTGTATTTCTATTTTATCCTCATTGTTTCGTAGAATTTGAATATTTGACATGATATCGTTAAGATTTTGGTCCAAATTACCTGTAATATGGTAAACGAAAAAAAAAAATACCCACTGTAAAAAATACGAAAAAAACCCGGAACAAATACCTCTATATGCGATAACAATGGACAGTACACAAAAAGTAATGAAATTTCATTTTAAACAAATTTTATTTTAAACAAAAATTAATTTTATTTTCAACTATGTGTCATGTTGAAGAAACTAGACCATATTTGATTTATTTCACAATACAGAGGGGTGGAACAACAGATTTTCCAGCCTTGCAAAAAGGCGAATCTGTCACCAGGTTAGTTCGTTCAGGAACAATCGAGTCATAAGAATATACAAAAATTAAATATTTCGTTTACGACGCTGAATATATCTATAAAAATATGTTCTAAAGGTTATTTGGCTATTAAGGGTCCTTTGAAAGGTGTTTTGAATGGATGTTTTTCGTATTTTGACAATAAACAAATCTGACATTCATTCATGTAGTTTGTTATACATTTCTTCATATTTGGTGTGTAAGCTAACTTTTGAAAGTGATTATATGTTTCATTAATGCCGTTATGCGTTTGACTATGGTATAAAGATAATTCTGCTGTAAATTTTTCTTTATTCAAAAGGCAGATTTAACGAATTTTATATTTATAAAGTTGTTCTTGAGTATGTTTATTAGTTTCAATTCGGAACTGTTTTCTTCGTAATGAATTCCGTAAGTGAGATTAGGATTTATGTATTCTTTTATAAATTGTGTAATGTTTGCATTTTCATTTTCATGTCTTAAGGTAACTTGAAATGAGTTTTCACCTAAATTTTTCACAAAGTATGAATCTTCTAGCTTGAAACTAATGTGGGTTTTAAAAGTGTGCCCAAGATAAGGATGGGATAGCATCAGTATCTCGGTGACGGTTGCAGATACAATGTTGGTTAAATTAGAGAAAAGTTGCACAATCCAAAGGCCTTTTATATGGAGTTTGCACAAGTGGGGTATGTTTTTCGAATTTCGAGATAGTTTGAATAAAGTAAAATTTTCGGTATTTTATTTCATTTATTTCTGACATTATTTTAGTTGTCACCTTTCAAGTTCAACAAGATGACGCTCACCGATTTTCAATACAACGTTTTGTTTCCGAGGAACCGTCATCAACTTTTTTTTAAATACGGCCCTGTTCATTTTATTTCAGAAATCAAAGCCATTATTAATTTTTTATTGCGTCATATACTATTTATACTTATTTAAGAATGTTTCCAGCTCATTTCAGATATTACTCAAAATCATCCATGAAAAACCACGTCTCTCTCTCAATTACAAAAGATGTTCGAGCAAATGACCATTATTTTCTAAGCACAGGTAACTTGTCTAATAGGTACTACCTGTGTTTATCATTATTCATAAATCTATCAACTCATATCACTAATAATTTACACTATTAATTGTATGGATCTAGGATTAATAATTATAGGTAGTACCTTAATTATCAGAATATATATTTAAGTTAAAAATTCAATGAATATTAATTAGGTGTTTAGAAGTTATTTGTGTACGTGGTCTTTTAATTTGTTTAAAACATGTGGGTGGGAATTTTGGGATTAAGGATAATTAGGCCATTTCTTTATCATGGGTCCCTTACTGACGAGCGATATCGAAATTTACTTCAGGGCGATTTGGAAGAATGGTTCGATTATAATTTACCGCTAGCAGAAGTCGGTAACATTTGGTTTCAACAAGATGGGGCCCCCGCTCATAATTCGAGGATTCTTCGGGAATATTTATCGAACAGATTTCCTGACAAATGGAAAGGGACGCATTCAGCAGTTGCCTGGCCTCCACGATCGCCAAATCTGACACCTCCTGACTTTTATCTTTGAGGGTACATCAAAAACTGTGTGTATCAATGTAATTTTCAAACGGAAGAAGAATTACGTCAACTGGTTTTAGAAGCAATTCAAACCATTACACCAAATCGCTGGTGACCTGGCAATATCTCCTAAGTGATCTAACCTAAAGTTTACAGTAGACATAAGAAACTACTTAGTTTTCGCATTAAGGATAATTCTCATAATTTTCTCTTGCAGAATGGATTAATTAGGCAAAGAACAAAATTATTTGAGCAAAAAATAAGTCAGCCGTAATTGTGTAGATTTCGGTGTAAGATAAGAGATATTGCCCTTAACGTTTTGACTCATAGGAGATTTTGAACTACACCGCGTTCACATTTGGGAGAAGTTGCTTTCTAAATAAAATTACCAACTCATTAGGAAAATAACGGACAGTACCTATGGCGTCGCTTGAGACCACCCCCTCTACTACCACTTTGAGTTGTGAGTGGCCGTCCTAGGCGGGAGACTGAATTTTGAATCTGAAAAGAAAAATGATTTCCGAGAAAGAGGTTTGAACCATCGTCCTTTTGCTTGGTAGCGAGTGACGCTAGCCTTGTCTCCACGGAGACTTCGTTCAAGTTGATGTACAAATGTGGGATATATATTTCTCCAGACGCAGTTTGAATATTAAAAAAAAATATTGATAATATTAATGATGTTCGGAATAAATGTGAAAAAATGGCGGTTCAACGGTGGTCTGGCGTTTCAACAAGCTATGTGTATAGGGTGTCTCAAAACCTACCATTTGAGAGAAAAAAAACATAGGGGTGCTTGTCTCATTTAGTATACAGGGTGTCTCACGTATCATTTAAGAGAGAAAAACATGGCGGCTGCTCGTTTGATTTAGTATACCAGGTGTACCAACATATTATTTAAGAGAAAATAACATGGTGGGTGCTTGTCTTATTTAGTATACAGGGTGTCTCAAAACGTATTATTCAAGATTAAAAAAAAATGGCGGCTGCTTGTTTGATTCCTTATACCAGGTGTACCAACATATTATTTAAGAGAAAATAACATGGAGGTTGTTTGTCGAAATTAGTATACCAGGTGTCAATATATAATTTATGAGAGAAAAAAACATGGCGGCTGCTCGTTAGATTTAGTATACCAGGTGTCTCAAAATATATCATTTAAGGGAAAAGAAAACAAGGCGGCTGCTCGTTAGATTTAGTATACTAGGTGTACCAACATACCATTTAAGAGAAAAAAAACATAGTGGGTGTTTGTCTTATTTAGTATCATTCAAGAGAAAAAAAATGCCGGCTGCTCGTTAGAATTACAATACAGGGTGTCTCAAAACGCAAAGTTTCAGAAAAATCACATCATTTGAGAGAAAAAAACCATGGCTGTTTGGTGCAGAGAAAATGGTATCATTGGGGACATGGGGATTTAGAATACGAATCATCAAAAAATAAACACTTCCGGTTTGAAAAAATAGAAGTAGAACAAAAGTAATGGTGAATTCAGATTGTCCACATCGAGGAGAGTTCAAATATGTAATAAAATGGCCACTTCCTGTTTTCCCTTCCGGTTGTCCGAACTCGGTGATTTTGGCATCAATGGATTCGTTTCGATGTCAAGAAACATTTTTAAGCATTTTTCAATGCCAAAAGGGCATAGGAGGCTATCTTCTTATTAGTAAAGATACAGAAACGTGAGGGTACCCTAATAAGACATCTTTTATGTGAGATCAAAAAAATAATAGAATTTCCTCCTGTCAATTGCCATAAGTACCATAAACCTCACATTTTAAAGCGTTATGTACTCATCGCTCAAATGTTAGAAGTTGGTTCGTTAACGTTTGACATTTTTCATTTAGAACGTCGCTAAATATATCGGTGATGGAGATAGACAGATCGACAGACAGGCAGAGTGACAGACAGTCAGTTTGATCGAAGCAGAACGAACTAACCTTATAAAACGTCTCTTTTAGTCGCATTTTTTGCATGTTTTAGCGTTTCAAATTTTAGCTGTTTTTCGAACGCGAAAAACAGTTATTGTGGTCGCATTTTTACGTGTTCTAACCTTTTCAAATTTCAGTTGTGTTTTTGAACGCGATTTGAGCAATTTCAAAATGTCAAATATCCATAAGAAATACATGTAAACATACAGTTTTTCGGTTTAATTTCAGGTTGTTTTTCAGAACGCGAAAAACGTTTCTTGTGGTTGCATTTTTGCGTGTTCAGGCGTTTCAAATTTTAGTGGTTTTTTGGGACGCGAAATGGTAATATCGTTGAAGAAAAAATATAAGACAAATAAATGAACATGGTTGTACAGGAACATGAAAAAACATGGGTGCTGTGTCAAATATCAGATGGAAAATGGGTCATTGGGGATAGCGAAGTATTCAGCAAAAGTATATGCAGGACACACATTATTCAAGAGAGAAAAAAAAAACAACAGGTCGTCTGAAAATGCAGCAACAACTTGCCTATGCAGAGAGAAGAAATTACATCAGACTTTCAAAACTACACCGTTTCGTTTTTTCAAAACGCTTCGTTTTCAAAATAGCACACCGTTTCGTTTTTTCAAAACGCCAAGTTTTCAGAAAATCACACCGTTTTGCGTTTTTCATCATCAGGTGAGGTTGTATAAAAAAATATTTTAAATAGAAAAATTTATTTTACAGTTTTATTTTGGAAACATATCACAAAGCCATTTGTATAGAATATCTACGTTTCGAAGACTGCAATTATAGTAGGGTTGATTATCAATGTGATGCATACAAGGTGAGATACCATCATTGTTTCCGAATGCTGGAACCATCCATGACGTATTATCATAGTCCTCCAAATCCACAACACGTGTAGGTAGGTCCAATTGGTGAAATTTCTCCGTAAGATAGTCACGTTTTTTGAGTCCTCGTACATAAATGATATTTCACATAGCCAGAGGAATACCTCAATCCATGAACGTTTCGCTCCAAGAAACAGGCAGTACGTTTATCTGCTCTATTCAAAGAGGAAAATGGTATAATTGGCAGCAGCACATTGATAATCGTTGAAAATATTCAAAAAATGTTTGAAGGGTATGAGCATGTTGAATGATAGATTAGTGGTGTTGATAACCCCAGCGTTGCTGGGGAAAGTCCAACTTGAATTGGCCAAGTGCTTGATATCTTCGTCGGTGTAGGTGAGAAAGCCTCTGACAGTTCATAACTAGCAGATTGAAACATGAAAGCGCCAACATTGTTCACGAATGTTACACGATCATCTCCTTTGGTTTTCCCAACTTTTCCACTGATGAATAGCAGGCTATCGTACAAAGCATCGTAAGCGTCAGATTGATTGATGTTGATTTCAATGACATCATTGTTGCGAAAGGGCTTGACATATGGGTAGTAAGTCCGCCATTCCACCGTTGTGTGGTTTTCGAAAAATGTTGAACACTTGATTGGACATGATAACCAAGAGATTCCAAAAATAGTTTATTCTCCGGTGACATTAGTTGACGCACGTTGACGGTCTTGGTGAAGACTGAGGTGGGGTATGGTGGTGAGTTATTCTTATGAATAGTAAGCACCATAATTCCAATCAACTAGTTGAGAATGCTGGTCCAGCACTCGCAGCGTAATATTGTTTATTTCGTCTCTATGAGCAATGAGTAGATAAATGAGGTGGTTGGGCGTTTCATCAATTGCGTAACCAGGATCAACACCAACAGCAAATTCGTATATCGTATGCGACGGTGAGTCTTTATAGAATGCTCCGAATGTAATGTTATGTATGTTATGTATGGTACGTACTTTAATGATATCTACAGGTAGATCTGATGCGTAATGCAAGTTGGGTTTGAGAAGAGTAGACGAAAACCCTAAAATGCGGACCAAACTGTTTGCAGGTCAGAAATCAATTGAGTATTTAAGGCAGAATAATTTGCTTTTCAGCGTATTATTATTAGGTTTGAGGTAGAAAAATTCCTCGGGGATTTCCTTGTACGTTTTGGGTGTGATGTGTTTGCTGATCAACACCTCAATATCACCAATTTCGTAAGAACCAGTAGGGATATCGATACTCTGTTTAGTTTTGCCACCGTTTTCAAAGTAGTAGAATTTTGTACCTTCTTCAATGTTGGGTATACTGTTGTACGAATGGAAGGTGAGCAAAGCCAAACTGTATTCTGAATCAGTATCCAATTGAATGGGCGGATTGAAATCGATGGATAGTATTGAAGAACGACTCGTTAACGTCAATATCATAGACATGACTGATATAGTGTCGGAAGCGACCCACCTTAAATAATGAACAACAACCTGGATGAAAAATTATTTATTATTACAATAATTACATTGAAATTGTGCGCTAACTGGTCCATGATACTCTGCTTCTTTTAGTGATGCCATTGACAGTCCAAACTCATTTTGATAATGAATGAAACATGGTAGACGAATCTGCAGAGCAAATCGATTTTTGTAGTCCTTTGGTAACCTATGCCATACATCTAGCAATTCCCAAGGTCCTGCGTTCCCAATCAAATATTCGATTGACAAAGCTCGCAGTTGAGTATCAATGAAATCTCGCAATGATTCATATTTATGCATTTCAGCCAACGAAAAATGCATCTCAGCGGTGGACATTATGAAGTAGAAACTTTAGGCAGAGATGTTCGCAGTTACTCTGATTGTAATTTTGATATTGACTATTATTAAATGTAATTTTCACACCCCTCCCAAAATATCTATTCCATTGGAGGTTTGAAATTGCCGAAACTATAGAAATATTGTGCGACATTGCCGTTTTTATTGTAAGCTACCCAATCAGTGCCCGCATTCAAGTGGGAATCCAAGTTCAATACAGCGCATTCTCGCAGCCAAGGACCAGAAGTTGGCAACGTATCACGTATAAAGACTCTACGATAATGTGGTATTTTCATCTGACGAGCACACTCCTGAATTTCCGAATCGAATAATGCTTTATGGGGTAGCTTATCTAGCAGTTTTTTGCTTTTTCAGGTAAAGACCTCATCATTTGCGTTGATGTTGTTTTTTCAGGAACAGTCCAAATCCTCGAGGGGTTTTCCACAGGTACAAACCCGAACCCAAATGCTCCATGGATTTATTGTGACGCTGGTCTTCTTCGAGTTTATTTTAAGCATTTTTTGCGTCTATCACGGTTGATGCTATGGAGCTCGCTCCACCTGCCAACGCACCAAAAGCCGAAAGTGCAGCAAATTTGGTATGAGGGGTAGGATTCCTCCAGATTTTGCATCGAATGGAATTATTCTAGGCACTCGTATTTTCTCACGTCCTCCAGCTTGACTTAATGCCTTTTTAGTTGCTCGCAAAGCCGAAGCACTAGATTTCCTAATATTAGTAGGATTGTGTTTCCAATTTTTAATAATTTCTTGAAGCAAGTCACGTCGAAAGGATACGCCCATACCTAGCTTACGTTTCGCTTTCATGGTGAAAGAAACAAGTCAAGCTGCAGTCCGTTTCCCAAATTTAGCGTCTTTAGATTTTACTCGTTTCCAAGCTCTATTTTCCAACACTTGATCTGCTTTATGATGGTCTTCTAGAGAGTCGGATTGAGAGTATGGAATATCGTGGTCTTTGCAGCTTTCGTCCAAAGGATTCACGCCAGTTTCTCCGCATTGTAATCTCTGTCTCAATTTGATGCCAGGTCTGCAAAACGAATAACCTGGTAGATGTAATTCGAACGGGAGCTTATTGATGAGCGAATTGACAACACCTGCACCAGAGTAAGTCAACATTGATAATGATTGTTGTTGTTAAATTGTTTTTATTGTTAAAATTGTTTTTTCCGTCAACCAGCTGCACACCCTTAAGAGTAGAACCCTCAAAAGTCTTCGAAAGACTTGTCCGAGCTAGGGAAGACACAGCCCTTACCTTTCAACGTGTGATGCCGTGCCCGAAGATACCTTCAATGCGTTTATCTATAACCGTGGCGCGCTCATGTTTTTTCATCACATCATGGAAGTCGTTTAACAAGACAAGACACTGCCTATTGAAAATTCAGATTTTCTGAATGGAGACCTCAATAGCAGTATAGTTGGGAAGCACGGTAAATTATTACCGAATTCGTTTCGTGCAATTATTTGTGGGCCAAGTGGTTGTGGAAAGACAAATGCCATCTTAACTCTGTTATTCCACCCGAATGGAGCAAAATTCGAAAACACCTACGTATATTCAAAATCTTTGTACCAACCAAAATATCAGGTGGTTCAAGAAATTTTGGGGAAAGTCAAGGGATTGGGATATTATCCGTTCAGGGAAAATGAGGAAATCATAAGCCCTCACGAGGCCAAATCAAATTCCATATTCATTTTCGATGATGTTGCATGCGATGGTCAACAGAAAATTCGAGAATATTACTTTTTTTGCAGACACCGAAGCATACCTTTGTCAGACATATTCAAAAATTCCCAAACAATTGATACGAGACAATTATAATATGATTGTGCTTTTCAAGCAGGATGAAATGAATTTGAAAGATGTATTCGATGAACACGTTTCCCCAGACATGTCGTTCGATGAATTCAAGGCAATGTTGCAGAATGCTGGCGACAGCATCGGTATGGAACCGTTGTGATTATGAAAGATTTTGATATAAATGCTGGACGTTATCGTCAAGGATTCGAAAAATATATAAGTATACAGAGGGATTGATGTATCCCACAGTTATCATCATGAGACCGTTGAGCAAAGAAGTTGATGTTTTTCAAAAGACTAAAATCAAAGAAATTGCAAAAGCTATTCGAAAAAAATATTTCGCTTTGAAATCTACCCAATTTCAAAGCCAAATATTTTTTTTGAATAGCTTTTTCAATTTCATTGATTTTAGTCTTTCGAATAATATCAACTTCTTTGCTCAACGGTTTCATGATGATAACTGTGGGATACATCAATCCCTCTGTATACTTATATATTTTTATTTATTTATTTATTACATAGGTTACCCAACAGAGTATTGAAACTCCAATTACAGGGTTAAACATTTTACTTAATAGAGTGTATACTTTGAAAATAAAGTAAGTGAACAAAAATAATAATATAAAACTATAAAGCACTAAGTACTAAAAATAATTTTATGCCAATTGTGATGATAATTACATTCCTAATCAAGAGAAATTAAGAGAGTAAAATGAAGGTTAATCATTTATCAATACGAGAAATATGGAATTGGGTACATGAATTAAATTGAATCAAATTCAATTAAATTGAATACATGTGTAGCTTCATTCCTAATTTTATGAAGACTGCTATTGAACAGATCAATGTGGCTGAAATACGAGATATATGATTTTTGTATCATATAGAGAGGTGATCTACTTGCATAGTTGGTCGTCTGATTTGGAAGGTAGAACAAATTAGGTGAGCGGGTAATGTGGGTGAGTACATTGAATGAGAGTTTGTTGACTATGTAATTACTGTCTACTTGGTTATTAACAATTTTGAAAAGAAATATAACGTAGTTGATAATCCTCCGAGATAAGAGTTTGGTGAGGTTATAATGTTGTAAGCGATCCTCATATGATAAATTAATTTGAGGTATTTTTAATCTATAGAACAATATATTCATGAATTTTATTTGAACTCTTTCCACTCGTTCAGTGTACTTATGATAGTAAGGGTTCCAGATTATCGATGCGAACTCGAGATGGCTCCTTACTATGGAATTATATAATATAAGTAACGAATTTTGAATGACTTAGTTAATCTTGTAATAAATCCCAAGTTCCTAAGAGCTTTTTTACTATTTTCTCAATATGAGCTTCAATAGTGAGTTTTGAGTCGATCATCACTCCCAGGTCTTCAATTACTTCTACTTTGGATAATGTTGTATTGTAAATTCTAGAAGAAAATGGTATTTCATTAGGCAGTCGGCTGAATCTGATATAATGACATTTTTTATACTCGAAGATAAATAATTCGTCACACAGTAATTATGTAGATGATCTATATCCTGTTGAAGTAGTTGGCTGTCTGTCTGACTGGATATCGATCTGAACATTTTCAGGTCGTCAGCATATAGAGAATGGAATGAGATTTTGAAGCATACACCAATGTCATAAATAAAAAGGTTAAACAGCAAGGGACCCAGATGGGAGCCCTGCGGAATTCCCGAAGTGACTTTGACGGGTGATGATGAAGTGTTGTTGATTTTAACTACTTGGGATCTATTACTAATGTAGGATTTGATCCACTGAAGTAGATTACCGTGTATACCGATATTTTCCAGCTTAACAATGAGAGACGCATGATTTACCTTATCAAATGCTTTGGAAAAATCGGTATTCACAGCATCTACCTATATTTTATCGCTAATAATTTCTACAGCTTCTTGTGTGAATGTGACTAGGTTAGTAACAACTGAGCGATTTTGGAAAAAGCCATGTTGATTTTCACTGATTAAGTGTTTTGTTTTGAAAAATAATTCGGTTGTTATAATTCCCTCTAATAACTTACCAGGGATGGAGAGCATGGATATAGGGCGATAATTTTCAACTAGATTTTTTTTCCACTTTTATATACTGGAGTAACTTGCGCCTGGCGCCAGATGTTAGGAAAGATACATTCAGAAATAGATTTGTTGAATATGATGGAAAGAGGTTGAACTATGGTCTCAACACAAGACTTGATAAATATTGGGGGTAGGCCATCTGGTCCGGCACCCTTTTTTATGTCTAGCATATTAATCTGCTTGATAACTCGGTCAATAGATATATTATTCAATGATATTGACACTTGAGAGTTGATATGTTCTACTAGGACTGGCGTATCAGACGGCTCAAAAACGGATGAGAAGTACTCAGAAAATCCTTCGCAAATATCTAGATCATCCGAGATATTTTGGCCATTGAACTCAACGAATGTTGGGACAGTCTTGGTGTTATTTTTCCTGGCAAAGAATGACCAAAATACTTTTATATTGTCACCATGCCTTGCTCGGTTCTCATAACATATTCGTCGTAGTCTGTCTGTATTGCAATTTTAACTTCCTTGCGAAAATTAGAGAAAGCAAGGTAGTCCAATTGGCTTCTGAATTTCTTACGTTTTTTGTATATTTTTCATTTTTCTTTGATAAGTTTTTTTGTTTCGAGTGAAAACCAATGAGGAAAAGAGTGATTACAAGTTTTTTCAGTAATGTGTGTACTTATTATGCCATAAACAATATTATAGAATAATTGTACAGCTGCTTCACAGCTTAAGTTAGCTAATAGATTGTCCCTATCTACATTTCTGATTTCATTGTTGATGACTTGATAATCAACTCTGAAAAAATTTCTTTTACGGTATGTCTTCTTATGTTTGAGGTTATTTCCGAAATGGAAACTGTGCATGATATTTCAATTGGTTTATGATGAATATCCTCTAACACAAATGGATCTGCCAGTTCAAAAATTTCTATTTCTCTCATAGAGCTAAAAGCAAGATCGAGCAACTTACCATTAGAATTTAGGATTCCATTGTATTGATAGAAATCCAGGAAATTGTAAGAATCAACCAGGCTTTCCCCAAAACTATCAAACGAAGTTGTCGCCACAAAATGATTGGTGTCTGGTGACCAGACAATTTTAGGTCTCCTAACACTATAAATTCATCATTTTTATTAATCTGAACAATATTACTGACTTTGGTCAAAAGTGACTCTAAATTTGCAACACTCGCGTATGGAGGCACATAAATACAGCACAAATTGAGGTTTGTCGAATCCTTGACGATAACGTATCAAAATCTTTCGTAATCACAACGGTTCCATACCGATGCTGTCGCCAGCATTCTGCACCCATTGCCTTGAATTCATCGAACGACATGTCTGGGGAAACGTGTTCATCGAATATATGTTTCAAATTCATTTCATCCTGCTTGAAAAGCACAATCATATTACAATTGTCTCGTATCAATTGTTTGGGAATTTTTGAATATGTCTGACAAAGGTATGGAGCATCAATGCTTCGGTGTCTGAAAAAAGAGTAATATTCTCGAATTTTCTGTTGACCATCGCATGCAACATCATCGAAAATGAATATGGAATATGACTTGTCCTCGTGAGGGCTTATGATTTCCTCATTTTCCCTGAATCGATGATATCCCAATCCCTTGACTTTCCCCAAAATTTTTTGAACCACCTGATATTTGGGTTAGTACAAAGACTTTGTAGATGTATAAGTAGATGTTTTCGAATTTTGCTCCGTTCGGGTGGAATAACAGTGTTAAAATAGCATTTGTCTTCCCACAACCACTTGGCCCACAAATAATTGCACGAAACGAATCCGGTAATAATTTACCGTGCTTCCCAACTATACTGCTATTGAGGTCTCCATTCAGAAAATCTGAATTTTCAATAGGCAGTGTCTTGTCTTGTTAAACGACTTCCATGATGTGATGAAAAAACATGAGCGCGCCACGGTTATAGATAAATGCATTGAAGGTATCTTCCATCATTATCAATGTTGACTTACTCTGGTGCAGGTGTTGTCAATTCGCTCATCAATAAGTTCCCGTTCGAATTACATCTACCAGGTTATTCAATTTGCGGACCTGGCACCAAACTGAGACAGATTACAATGCGGAGAAACTGGCGTGAATCCTTTGGACGAAAGCTGCAAAGACCACGATATTGCATACTCTCAATCCGACTCTCTAGAAGACCATCATAAAGCAGATGAAGTGTTGGAAAATAGAGCTTGGGAACGAGTAAAATCTAAAGACGCTAAATTTGGGAAACGGACTGCAGCTTGACTTGTTTCTTCCACCATGAAAGCGAAACGTAAGCTAGGTATGGGCGTGTCCTTTCGACGTAACTTGCTTCAAAAAATTATTAAAAACTGGAAACACAATCCTAACAATATTAAGAAATCTAGTGCTTCGGCTTTGCGAGCAACTAAAATGGCATTGAGTCAAGCTGGAGGACGTGAAAAAATACGAGTGCCTAGAATAATTCCATTCGATGCAAAATCTGGAGGAATCCTACCCCTCATACCTATATTTGCTGCACTTTTGGCTTCGGGTGCGTTAACAGGTGGAGCGAGCTCCATAGCAAAAACCGCGATAGACGCAAAAAATGCTGAAAAGATAATCGAAGAAGACCAGCGTCACAATAAATCCATGGAGCATTTGGGTTCGGGTTTGTACCTGCGGATTTGGACTGTTCCTGAAAAAACAACATAAACGCAAATGATGAGGTCTTTACCTGAAAAAGCAAAAAAACTGCTAGATAAGCTACCCCACAAAGCATTATACGATTTGGAAATTCAGGAGTGTGCTCGTCAGATAAAAATACCACATTTTTCTGGAGTCTTTATGCGTGATACGTTGCCAACTTGTGGTCCTTGGCTGCGAGAATGCGCTGTATTGAACTTGTATTCCCACTTGAATGCGGGCACTCATACAAAAATCGATTTGCTTTGCAGATTCGTCTACCATGTTTCATTCATTATCAGTATGAGTTTTGACAATCAACGGCATCACTAAAAGAAGCAGAGTATCATGGACCGGTTAGCGCACAATTTAAATGTTATTATTGTAATAATAAATAATTTTTCATCCAGGTTGCTGTTCATTATTTAAGATGGGTCGCTTTCGACACTGTAACAGTCATGTCTATGATATTGACGTTAACGAGTCGTAATTCAACGCTTTCTGTCGATTTCAATCCGCCCTTTCAATTGGATTCTGATTCGTACAACAATATACCCAATATTGAAGAAGGTACAAAATTCTACTACTTTGAAAACGGTGGCAAAACTAAATAGAGTATCGATATCCCTACTGGCTCTTACAAAATTGGTGATATTGAGGCTTTGATCAGCGAACACATCACACCCAAAACGTACAAGGAAAACCCCGGGGAATTTTTCTACCTCAAACCGAATAATAATACGCTGAAAAGCGAAAAATTCTGCCTCAAACACTCAATTGATTTCCGACCTGCAAACAGTGTGGCTCACATTTTAGGGTTTTCGTCTACTCTTCTCAAACCCAACTTACATTACGCATCAGATCTACCTGTAGATATCATTAAAGTACGTACCATACACATAGATAGCAACATTACGTTCGGAGCATTCTATAACGACGCATCGTCTCATACGATATACGAAATTGCTGTTGGTGTTGATCCTGGTTATGCAATTGACGTAACGCCCAACCACCTCATTTATCTACTCATTGCTCATAGAGACGAAATAAACAATATTACGCTGCGAGTGCTGGACCAGCATTCTCAACTAGTTGATTTTCGAAACGAAGAAATAATCGTTCATTTGGAATTGAAGCGGAAGTATGGTGCTAACTATTCATAAGAATAATTCACCACCATACCCCACCTCAGTCTTCACCAAGACCGTCAACGTGCGTCAACTACTGTCACTGGAGAATAAACTGTTTTTGGAATCTCTTGCTTATCATGTTGTCTACACGTGTTGTGGATTTGGAGGACTATGATAATACGTCATGGCTGGTTCCAGCATTCGGAAACAACGATGGTATCTCACTTTGTATGCATCACATTGATAATCAACTACACTATAATTGCAGTCTCCAAAACGTAGATATTCTATACAAATGGCTTTGTGATATGTTACCAAAATAAAACTGTATAATAAATTTTTCTATTTAAAATATTTTTTTATACAACCTCACCTGATGATGAAAAACGAAAACGCAAAACGGTGTGCTTTTCTGAAAACGTAGCGTTTTGAAAAAACTAAACGGTGTGCTATCTTGAAAATGAAGCGTTTTGAAATAACGAAACAGAGTAGTTCTGAAAGTCTGATGTAATTCCTTCTCTCTGCATAGGCAAGTAGTTGCTGCATTTTCAGACGCCCTGTTGTTTTTTTCTCTTAAATAATGTGTGAGCATCCATGTTTTTTTATGTTCCTGTACAACCATGTTTATTTATTTGTCTTATATTTTTTCTTCAACGATATTATCATTTCGCGTTCAAAAAAACTACTAAAATTTGAAACGCTTAAACACGCAAAAATGCAAGCACAAGAAACGTTTTTCGCGTTCTAAAAAACAACCTGAAATTAAACCGAAAAACTGTATGTTTACATGTATTTCTAATGGGGATTTTACATTTGAAAATTGCCCAAAATACACGTTTTCGCGTTCAAAAACACAACTGAAATTCGAAAACGTTAGAACACGTAAAAATGAGACCACAATAACTGTTTGTCGCGTTCACAAAAGCAGCTAAAATTTAAAACGCTAAAACATGCAAAAAATGCGACTAAAAGAGACGTTTTATAAGGTTAGTTCGTTCTGCATCGATCAAACTGACTATCTGTCACTCTGCCTGTCTGTCGATCTATCTGTCTCCATCACCGATATATTGAGCGACGTTCTTAACAAAAAATGTCAAACGTTAACGAACCGACTTCTAACATTTGAGCGATGAGTACATTACGCATTAAAATGTGAGGTTTATGGCACTTATGGCAGTTGACGGAAGAAAAATCTATCATTTCCTTGATCCCCCATAAAAGTTGTCTTATTAGAGTACCCGCACGTTTCTGTATATTTACTAATAACGGAGATAGCCTCCTATGCCCTTTTGGCATTAGAAAATGCTTAAAAATGTTTTTTGACATCGAAACGAATCCATTGATGCCAAAATAAACGAAATCGGACAACCGGAAGGGAAAACTGGAAGTGGCCATTTTATTGCATATTTGAACTCTCCTCGATGTGGACAATCCGAATTCACCATTACTTTTCTCCTACCTTAATTTTTTCAAACCGGAAGAACTTATTTTTTGATGATTCGTATTTTAAATCCCTTTGTCGCCAATGATATTTTCTTCCCCAAGCAGCCATGTTTTTTTCTCTCAAATGATATGATTTTTCTGAAACTTTGCATTTTGAGACACCCTGTATACTAAATCTAACGAGCAGCCGCCATGTTTTTTCCATAATGATACGTTTTGAGACCCCCTGTATACTTAACAAGACAAGTACCCACCATGTTTTTTTTTCTCTTAAATGGTATGTTGGTACACCTGGTATACTAAATCTAACGAGCAGCCGCCATGTTTTTTTCTCTCATAAATTATATATTGATACACCTGGTATACTAAATTCGACAAACAATCTCCATGTTATTTTCTCTTAAATAATATGTTGGTACACCTGATATACGAAATCTAACGAGCAGCCGCCATTTTTTTCTGTTGAATGATACGTTTTGAGACATCCTGAATACTAAATAAGACAAGCACCCACCGTGTTATTTTCTCTTAAATAATATGTTGGTACAGCTGGTATACTAAATCAAACGAGCAGCCGCCATGTTTTTCTCTCTTAAATGATACGTGAGACACCCTGTATACTAAATGAGACAAGCACCCACCATGTTTTTTTTCTCTCAAATGGTATGTTTTGAGACACCTTATACACATAGCTTGTTGAAACGCCAGACCACCGTTGAACCGCCATTTTTTCACATTTATTCCAAACATCATTATTATTATCAGACTCACAATCATTATTTTTTTTTTATATTCAAACAGCGTCTGGAGAAATATATATCCCACATTTGTACATCAACTTGTACGAAGTCTCCGTGGATACAAGGCTAGCGTCACTCGCTACCAAGCAAAAGGACGATGGTCAAACATCGTTCTCGTAAATCTTTTTTCTTTACAGATTCAAAATTCAGTCTCCCGCCTAGGACGGCCGCTCACAACTCAAAGTGGTAGTGGAGGGGGTGGTTTCAAGCGACGCCATAGCTACTACGGAATTTTATTGACATAAAATTAAGAAACCAAGAAAAAAGTGAAAGAGTTATGTAAAAAAAATTGAAATAAAAAACCTGTTTATTAAACTGGAGAAGGATTATTATATTTTTTACTACAGTTCAACGAATAATGGAAATTAAAGCAAACATTGAATGGATACCATTCATTTAAGTATTATTCTATAAATGTAAAAGACTGTCATAAAAAGAATGTGTGTCCTTTGGTAGAACAGATTTCAACTCTTGCAAATGCTGCCACTTTTCGGTTTTAATTTTAGGTGGAACATTGAACAAACGTTGATGATTGGTTATTGGAGGTATAGTTTTAGGTCGAGTGGGAAGTTCGATGTAATTATTCTGATAATCAGGTTTCACTTAATTTGGTTCATACTTGATACACTTTATGTCAGTAATTACTGGATCAGAAACTTTTTTTACTGGTCGAAGTGACTTATACCTTAACTGCGATGAAAAATCTCTGAAAAGTGTGTATTCTAGTACTTTCACACCAATACGGTTGAGGTGTTTTTCTGGCTTCGGTGGTAACTGACGCGTAGTCACTAGACAAGTGAATTCCTTTATATCTAAGACTTCTTTCTATAACACTGTGAACCGAGTAACACTCCATTTGAATGTGACCCGGTTCAAGATATTTTTGATATACTATAATATCATACTTAATAGCGAAGTTTAGCAATGCGTTGGCCAAAGTGTTATTGCGGTTTTGGTAAACGCATCCATCTGAGTACATAACGATGGGAGTTTTGGACGGAGTAACACAGTTCTCTTCCAGATAATCGATAATACAGCTAGTGAAGGTGGACGCTTTCAGATCATTATTCTGATTTTCGGAGAATCAATAGCACATTACATTCCGAGATTTTATGTCATACACGGTAAAATTGTGACAACAAAGTTTTGTTTTGAAATACATTTTGTTAGCTGGAAGATAGGGACATAATTACACAGCCTGTACGTCCATAGTTAGTACTAAGAGTTTACTTTTTTCTGCTTTCAGTTTGTCATTAATCTTAGATTGTCTGGCAGTATCTTTCCTCTGTTTATGTGCTGTATATTCTAGTTCTGTAACATTTCCGCACTTGAAAGAAAAGCAAACATTGCACTGATATTTCTTTGGGGCGTATAAAGCTAGGTTATTCTCTTTGAAGGTTTTAACAAAAACATTGCGGCCTAACGGAGTTAGGCAGAATGTGTCTCTATAAACCCCATACAATTGACTCATTGTTTGAAACGAATACTCTAAATATAATTTCGATATATCGCGACGACTGAAGTGTGATGGGACCAAATACTTGTAGCTCTCAGTGTTTCTCCTTATAATAACATCCTTGGTGGAAGTTCTTGTAGAAGTATCTTCAACCATGCCATAAGAACTATTATCTACCCAATACTGAATAGTCTTATAGCCAATATCTACCATGTTGAGACACATGGTACGGCATACCTGTAGGTTTTCATTTCCATCGCTGAGGTAATAGCTGTAAGTGCCTACCCTTCTTGAGTGCTGTTTGGTTTTTTTGAAAGTTGGGGTTTTGAACACATGCGATGCTATATAAACCTTTCGCTGATCCCAATTCATATTACAGAATTTATTGAAAATCACTTTCCTGTACTGTAAACTCCTTACGAGTTCATAAATTTTTTTGATTTAAATGTTTCTTTTAAAGTCCTTCCTCTTCTTGGCATGTTTTGCTTATTTTTTTCACCTCGTTTTCTCGTGAACCCTAAATACGCTTCACCTTTCATTCTAAGTCTTTTATTTTTAGTCCTAATCCAGTCATTCTTATTCGCTTTCCGCTTTCTTTTTCTAGTACTGTTTATTGCATTATTTTCGGTTTGTATCCCCGTTTCATCTTCTTGTTTCTGTTCCGTTAAATTATTTGGGCAATTTCTGTTGAAACATTCCTGACTACCGTTTGCATACTTTTCTGAAGGCTCATAAGTTGTGTCTTCCTCATCGCTGGAAAGTTCATATGGCACAAGAGGTTTTGTTTGTTCAGTCTCTTGGATTTTCATTTTTATTCTTTGGTCTTTAACATAATTTAGAATAGAAGAATCGAGAGCTGCTAAAAATTTCGTCAGAAGTGAAAGCGACATCTTTGATTCAACAACAACAGGAAGAACTAACCTGGTCAAACACAGAATCGATACTGGCCAAGCCCATCCGATTTGGCAACCACCAAGAAGAGTTCCATTTGCCAAACAACAAGAGGTGGAAGAGCTTGTTGACAAGATGATGAAAGATGGTGTGATTGAAGAATCATCGAGCCCTTGGTCTGCACCTGTTGTGTTAGTTTCTAAGAAGGATGGATACACGAGATTCTGTGTGGATTATAGGAAATTGAATGATGTTACGAAGAAGGATAGCTACCCTTTACCAAGGATAGACGACACATCAACAACTTTAGCAGGTTCACGTTGGTTCTCAACCCTAGATCTGAAGAGCGGGTATTGGCAAGTGGGCATACATGAAGACGATAAGGAGAAGACAGCATTTTCGACTGGAAGCGGACTTTATCAGTTTACTGTTATGCCTTTTGGATTGTGTAATGCTCCAGCAACATTCGAAAGACTTATGGAGCTGGTCCTGCGTGGGCTCACTTGGAAGACTTGCCTAGTATACCTCGACGACGTTTTAGTCATGGGAAAGACGTTTGAAGAACATCTGCACAATTTGCTAGCTAGATATACTCCAACGATTCAGGAATGCCAACCTTAAAGACAAACATGAAGTGAGGAGCTTCCTAGGTCTCTGCACCTACTACCGTCGGTTTGTAAAAGGATTTGCTAATATTGTGGCATCCCTACATAAGTTGACAGAAGACCGAGTCAAATTCGTCTGGTCCAACGAAAGTTAACGGGCATTTGGAAAATTGAAAGTTGCTTCATGTTCCAGTTCGATTTTAAGTTTTCCACGTCAAAGAAGCCTGTTCGTTTTGGACACAGATGCCAGTAATAATGGGATTGGAGCTGTACTATCACAAGAGCAAGATGGCCAGGAAAAAGTAATTGAATTTTACAGCAAGGCACTGACCAAACCAGAAATAAATTATTGCGTAACGAGGAAGGAACTACTGGCAATAATCAAGGCTGTAGACCACTTCCACAAATATCTATATGGAAAAGAGTTCCTCATTAGAACAGATCATGCAGCTTTCAAGTGGCTACTCGAGATGAAGACCCCTGAAAGATAAGTAGCAAGGTGGATTGAGAAGTTGAACTTCAAGATAAAACATCGACCAGGACGATCACACAATAACGCAGATGCCTTGTCCAGAAGACCTTGTTCGAATACCTGTGAGCATTGTGAGCGAATTGAACGTCGCGAAGGAATCAACCAAATGAGATTAATGGTTGACGACAATTGGACCACAGCGAAAATGAGGCAGGACCAAAAAAGTGATCCAAATATTGCAGATTCTCTACGATGGAAGGAAAGCGGAGCGGAAAGACCCACCTGGAAAGAAATCTCCTTACGATCACCAGGTTTCAAGGCATTGTGGGCACAATGGAATTCCCTGATTGTTGAGAATGGTCTATTAAAGATAGCTTGGGAATCGGTCGACGGCAGAAAAGTGATTTCTCAATTGGTTGTGCCTAGATCGAGGATAAGTGATGTCTTGGAGGAGATCCGTGGCAGCAAATCAGGTGGACATTTTGGAGTGAATAAGACCTTGGATAAAATACGGCAGAGATTTTACTGGGTCCAATGTCGTGAAGATGTAGAGAGATGGTGCCGAAGATGTCTGAAGTGTGAAGCAAGCAAAGGTCCCAGGACAAGATCGAGAGGAGAGATGAAACAATACAATGTAGGTGCTCCCTTCGAACGAATCGCCATCGATGTAGCAGGACCGTTTCCGATGACGAATGATGGCAACAAATACATCCTCGTTGCCATGGATTACTTTAGTAAATAGGTTGAAGCTCATGCCTTGCCTAATCAAGAAGCATCCTTAGTTGCAAGAGCTCTGGTCGATAACATGTTTTCAAGATTTGGTGACCCAATGGAGCTACATTCCGATCAAGGAAGAAATTTTGAATCAAATTTATTCAAGGAAGTTTGTGAATTGATGAGAATTAGCAAGACAAGATCAACGGCCCTCCATCCACAGTCTGATGGCATGGTTGAAAGGTTCAACAGGACTATGGAAGAACATCTTTCCAAAGTAGTAGAGGAGCACCAAAAGACCTGGGATCGACATCTTCCACTATTCTTGATGGCTTACAGGGCTTCTGTGCACGATTCCACAAAGCTCACTCCAGCTAGCATCATCTTCGGGAGAGAACTTCGGTTGCCCTGTGACTTGGTGTTCGGATCACCAAGTTCTGAAGAAAAATAGGTACAGGATAATGCAGACGAACTGCGAAATAGCTTGAATGGGATCCACGAATTTGCAAGAAAAAGATTGAAGATAACTAGTGACAGAATGAAGGCTCGATACGATCTTAACGCCAATACTGGTGGATTTATAGAAAAAGATCGAGTATGGCTGTACAACCCTCATCGTGAGAAAGGAGTGTCCTGACCCTATACGATAGTAAAGAGAACAAACGACGTGGTCTATAGGATTCTACGCAGCCTGAGAGCGAAAATGAAGGTCGTTCACATAGAAAGAATCAAACGTTAAAATGGAGACAACGACCCATTTTTTGATCGAGACGATCAAAATTGAGAGGGGGATAATGTTACGAGATTGATAAAAATGCTACGCCGCTGAGAGATCCATAAAAACAAATCGCATACAAATGTGTTGACGAAGCGCCGCAGGTAATTAGGAAATTTCGCGAAAGATCCAGAAGAATGAAGATTGAGAAGATTGGGAAAAAGTTATAATAAGCAGTTTTTGAAGAAGCATAGAAGTGTTTGGAATATTTAGCTAGTTGTATTGTTGCATAGATCTAAGTGTTTTATTAGTCAGTGAAGTGTTTTATGTTTGTTTATAGTGAAGTTAGAAAATAAACAGTTTAGTAGTGTGCTCGGCCTATTATTTAGCAAAAACGTAACAATATTTTGCGTTACTAAGTCGGGCTATTCGATCAGAAATAAGAGGTAATGAAAATTCATCATCTATAGTGTTTTGATTTAATTCGCGGTAGTCTACGCCTAAACGATCAGAACCATCCCTCTTTTCTTTATAACATTTTCATTCAGCAATTTTCAACTCTATCTTGAACTACCTGCCTTTCTTTGGCATTAAAACGGTTCCCGTCGCCTTTGTACAGTTACATTAATATTTCCAATTACTTTTAAGATTACAAAGTTATTTTCTCTTTTACTCGCAACTCTGACTGCCAGACTTGCTTCAATTAATGAGCATTCCGCCCCTGAATCCAATCAAAATGAAAACGACTCACCAAGTCATTCCAAAATAAAACTCGTGAGACAACAAGACGCCGATCCTTGAAGAGCTTCTAAGTGCAGTTATAAGCGCACTATACCTTTAAGAAACGTTCCACTACACACTGTTGAGCACCAGGCAGCAAGGTCCGCACTTGAACTTTCCGGGTTGAATTTTGGTAGTGAAACACTTCCGACTAGTAGTCGGTGATTTTGTCACGACTTTCATTAGTCCTACAAGATTTCGATTTTACATTTCCAATAAAAGTCTAAATTGTTCAAGAGAAAATTCTGAATACGATCCAGATCCCACTTCTGATGTTGTCCTTTTCTTGAGCGTTGAGAGTATTATACAAAATATAACCAGCACTTATAACGATTGAACCTTAAGTTCGATAATGAATCCACGGTCAGCAGGAGCAAGTCTTTACTTCTTCGTGATCTACCCAGAACTGTACCTCAGTACCTTCTTACCTGCCCTTGTGTATTCTCAGGTCAAAATTATCAAAGGCCTCCCCAACTATCTACGTCATACTTTCATCATGAAAATCCACCATCCATCCTGTGACCGTGACTACGTTTGGTGTCCAGATGTGTCACCTCGGACTCAAGCCCATCGTCATAAACCTGGGAAAACGTAATCGGCTCAAATCATAAATTATTGCCATACTGTGATAAAAAATGTCTAGACGAAAGGTATTCAATAGAAAGTCTCAACTATTATTTCGTCTCCGACATATAAAACTTTTTAACGAAAAAGAACATACATTTTGAAAATTCCTTGCTTTGTTTAGATGATTCAAAATTTTTTGAAGTGGATATTTCGTCGGCTTAGTGCAAGAAGTTACTATCCAACAATCTGATGTCCAAGAAAATTTAATGAATAGTCAGACTGAAAACCATTCTGACTTCATTTATTTTTAATAATTACTTTTTGATACGAAATATTTGAAGCAATTATATGAAAAGTAAAATAAATAAATAAATAAATGAATGAATGAATGAATGAATGAATGAATGAATGAATGAATGAATGAATGAATGAATGAATGAATGAATGAATGAACGGAACGGAACGGAACGGAACGGAACGGAACGGAACGGAACGGAACGGAACGGAACGGAACGGAACGGAACGGAACGGAACGGAACGGAACGGAACGGAACGGAACGGAACGGAACGGAACGGAACGGAACGGAACGGAACGGAACGGAACGGAACGGAACGGAACGGAACGGATCGGAACGGAACGGAACGGATCGGATCGGAACGGAACGGAACGGAACGGAACGCAACGCAACGCAACGCAACGCAACGCAACGCAACGCAACGCAACGCAACGCAACGCAACGCAACGCAACGCAACGCAACGCAACGCAACGCAACGCAACGCAACGCAACGCAACGCAACGCAACGCAACGCAACGCAACGCAACGCAACGCAAAGCAACGCAACGCAACGCAACGCAACGCAACGCAACGCAACGCAACGCAACGCAACGCAACGCAACGCAACGCAACGCAACGCAACGCAACGCAACGCAACGCAACGCAACGCAACGCAACGCAACGCAACGCAACGCAACGCAACGCAACGCAACGCAACGCAACGCAACGCAACGCAACGCAACGCAACGCAACGCAACGCAACGCAACGCAACGCAACGCAACGCAACGCAACGCAACGCAACGCAACGCAACGCAACGCAACGCAACGCAACGCAACGCAACGCAACGCAACGCAACGCAACGCAACGCAACGCAACGCAACGCAACGCAACGCAACGCAACGCAACGCAACGCAACGCAACGCAACGCAACGCAACGCAACGCAACGCAACGCAACGCAACGCAACGCAACGCAACGCAACGCAACGCAACGCAACGCAACGCAACGCAACGCAACGCAACGCAACGCAACGCAACGCAACGCAACGCAACGCAACGCAACGCAACGCAACGCAACGCAACGCAACGCAACGCAACGCAACGCAACGCAACGCAACGCAACGCAACGCAACGCAACGCAACGCAACGCAACGCAACGCAACGCAACGCAACGCAACGCAACGCACCGCACCGCACCGCACCGCACCGCACCGCACCGCACCGCACCGCACCGCACCGCACCGCACCGCACCGCACCGCACCGCACCGCACCGCACCGCACCGCACCGCAACGAAACGAAACGAAACGAAACGAAACGAAAAAAAAAGAAAAGAAACGTGTAACGTGTAACTATACAGTGCAATATACGTTATTTTCCCATGTAGTCGGAGGAAAAATAATTGTAACACCACCCCTTGATCCCCCAGTTGAGACTACCCCACGATGACAGTTGGCAGGTCCGTAGATACTCAAAGATAAGGCTGATTACAAGAAGAATGCAGGCCTACCTCAAAGCTCATGCGTGGGATTTTGGAATTTAGTACACAGATTGGACGATAAATATCAATGGAACCGGTAGTATAATGTTAATTCCATAAGAAGCTAACAGCAAAGAACCGGGTTTAAAAATTGTCCGTACTCATACCATTGGCTACCTTTCACAGGTCTGGTTCATAACTTTTCTGTTATGAATTCTGAGCTTGATAAGGCACTCGTGTTTACGGTGGCATAGTCAAATACCCTGGAGGTAGTGAGATTGCTCGTTAGTTGGATTTTTAGCGAGAAACATTATTTATGAGAAAACTTTTTCATATACGTTGGAACTGAATCGACGTCGCATATTTTCCAAAGGATATTGAGGCGAGTGTATCTGTCACTGTTTGTGATCATACGAAGCACTTTGATCTACGTCCTCTCAAGCTTCGTGAGAAGTGTGATGTCCATAGCGGCCCCTGCCCTCTGGATAACCAGGTTGATATGTTTGTAGAATATCATGACCCTGTCGAGTTGAACACCCAGATATCTGACAGATACTGTAATGTATTTGTCTTTGACCCTCAACCCCTGAGGTGGTAGCTCAGAAAAGCGTATTGCCTCCATGAAGTCAACGATCTCTGTTTTTATCAATTTCACTTTCATCTCATTACTCATCATATATGGCATGATGTCACGATGCTTATTCTTGCCGGGTTTTGGTATTGGTATTATCAAAACTCGATTGAGATAGTCCGGATATCACTGCCATTCAGAAATGGAATTGGTAATGTGAAAAAGCTAGACTAGGGCTTCACGCGTGAGGTCCCTCCTTCAGGCTCATTTTATGTTGTAATCTTTTCAATGACCTCCTTAATGTCTACTAATAATTTCGCGAACAGATCAGAGCTCAGTATTATGGGTTTTACTCTCGATGTGTTCACTATTGAGTTGACTTTAAATTTTTACACCAGTTCTCGGTATAATCAGTGTTCGTATAGTCAAACATGAACCATACCGTGCTGATTCGGCTCCTGTTGTTTAACTCGAACATAAACGGATCGTGTTCGGAAGTTAGTTCATGAGACACCTCAACTCCACCCAGATTCCTTACATTTTTATTTACCACCAAGTCTATTGTAGTGGGTGTAGATTCATTTCCAGGGTAGTGGGTTGACTCTCCCGACTGCACCTTTATCAACTCGCTGTCCAGAGAGTAGCACTAGAATAGAGTTTTCCCGTTGGCATTGACCTAATTGAAGCAGTTCCACTTGCATGGTGGTCCAGTGAAGGAGCCTACAGAGTGACAACTTTTGAACATTATTCTATAGAGGGGTACCATCCCTTCCTGACTATACAGTGATCTCGCTACAATTTAAGTGGTGACCCATCATCAAGGAGTGCTTCGGCATTGCATTGTATTTTGGACTGTTAAATGCCTCCCTTCAATCCGGTGTATTTCCGGAAAATTTAAAGTTTGCATTAATAAAACCATGTTTGGAGAAAGGTGATCCAGAATCCCTAGACAATTATAGGCCTATCAGCCTACTGAGTGCTTTCTCAAAACTCTTTGAGTTAGCTGTTGCTTGGCAAGTTGTAAGATTCTTCCAAAATCACAACCTCCTTAGTATGAGCAAACACGGGTTTATTGGTGGCAAGAGCATTGAAACTGCACTGTTTGAACTTACTCACTTTATATACAACTCTCTCGATAGAGGAGAAATTGCCTATGGAATTTTTTTGGACCTGTCCAGGGCGTTCGACTGCATTGACTCCAAAATATTCCTGATCAAACTTGAACACTATGGTATTCGTGGTACTGCTCTAAACTGGTTCAAATCTTCCATTGAAGGAAGAAAACATGCAGTAAAAATAAGAGATGAAAGTGGTAACTATATGCGGTCGAGTGCTCTGGACATGTCCATGGGTGTCCTTGGGCCATTAATTTTTAATATATACTTAAACGACTTTGCATTACATGCTGATCAAGATAAGGCTATCATCAACTATGCTGATGACAGTACTCTACTGCTAACAGCTTCCAATCATCCCGAGCTTATATCTAACGCAAATTCATTGATAATTGATACTGAAAAGTGGTTCTCGAATTCCAGGCTCGTTATTAATCCTGAAAAAACAAATATGATCTTGTTTAAAGTTAATCAAGCTTGGGCTACACCAGTCTATGCTATGCTCAATCAACATAAAATTGAATTCTCTGACCACGTTGAATTGTTAGGAATTACAATTGAAGAAACATTAAAATTTAATTACCATATTAATTATGTATGCTCAAAATTGAACCAGACTTGCTATGGCATTAGAGTTTTAGCTAAACACGCTAACAGCAATATGTTCAAAACATTCTACTATTCCAACTTTTACTCTCATGCTCGCTTCGGTATTATCCTTTGGGGAGGCTGCAGCGATGCAGACAGGGTTTTTAAAATTAAAAAAAGGGCCCTCCGTATTATGACAGGTCTCAGATACTTAGATTCATGCAGAAACCATTTCAAGTCACTTGGGTTATTCACCATTTCGGCATTATACATATTTGAATGTATCAAGTTTATCTTCCGCAACAATCAGTACTATTATTTTTTATCCGTTAGGAATTACCCAGTTAGGACCTGTCTCCGGAGCTCCGACACTTCCGGAGGGCGCGCTGGCGTGCCCTGAGTAGGCGGAGTGAACCAAGAATTATGGCCTTCTGCATTCGCCCGGCTAGGATTTCTGTCATGTCACGGCAAGCCGGTATGATTTTTAAGTTTGAGAGCAGTGTGTCCATCATTCCACCAAGGACCCCTATTATCAGAACCACCATCTTGACAGAATGGTTTGGGTAAAGCCTGCGGAGTTCAAAGAGAAGATCTCGATATTTAGTCCGTTTTTCCTCCTCTTTTCGGACGATGTTCGTTTCGCCAGGAGCTGAAAACTCAATGACGAAAATCGTCCTACTTTGATGGTCGAGGAGTACTACATCAGGCTTATTGGCTTGTATTTGCCTGAGGGTGATGAATGAATAGTTCCAATAGATTCGGCACTTCTCATTCACCACCACGGACTCAATATCCCCCGGAGCATTAGGCAACACTGGTGTCTCGTCTACACCGTACGAGTGTCGTAGATGGTAGTACAACACTCGTAGGGCCGCGTTATGTCTGTGGATATAGGCTGAGACCGCATAATCTGGACAAGCTGACAGCAAATGCATTATGGTCTCAGCTGCCCCACGACACGCTCTGCATCTAGTGTCAGGGACCTACATACCCATCACGCGACTGCGGTAGACGAGAGTGTTGAAGACACCATCCTGGCAGGCCATTATGAATTCCTCGGTCTCCGACTTCAGCCCACTTGACCTGAGAAATGAGAAGGTCAGGTCTCTGGATAAGCCTAGGTCTTCAATGTTCTTGGAGAAGACCCCATGCATCGGCTTATCCATATGTAGCTGCAGGAGCCTCTCACACTCCGCAGCTTTTACGTGGGCTTTTTGCTGAACGGGTTCCAACTCGGTGATAGAGTTTGGGTTTGTCCATTCAGTGTCGAATACGAGATCGAGTTCATCGGCTGCACGGGTTGCTGCCTTGAAAAGAAATGCTCCAATCCCTGCCTTTTCATGATCACATACCAAGCAGAGAAGGGGATCTGAACTCCTGATGACTTTACAGGCTCCATCCAGTACCATTCTGTTATGTAGACACTCCAAACTCAAAAGTCCACGGCCTCCCCGTTGTCTGGGGAAGTATAACCGTGGAACAGACGACTTAGGATGCAAGCTTCTATGAAGATGCATCATTTTGCGAGTTTTTACGTCGAGTTGTCGCAGCTCTTCCTGAGTCCATTTCATTACTCCAAAGGAGTAAAGTAGAATCGGAACGGCAAGCATATTAGTTGCAGCAACTTTGTTCTTCCCCGACAGTTCTGAAGACCAGATCTGTCGGAGTTTGTGCTGATACTTGCCGCGGAGAGAGCTTTTGACAGTAGCTACCTCTTGGGTGTGGCGTTGTTCCACCCCTAGGTAGGTATACGTCTCTCCGGCATCCAGATGATGTAGGATGCTTCCGTCTACGAGCTGAACGTCCTCTCCGTATTCCTCGCATCGTCCTCTTTTGAGATGAACCGTGGCACATTTGTCTATCCCAAACTCCATTCCGACAGCATGCGTGTACTCTTGCACCACCCTTAAGGACTGGTGAAGGTCCTTTTCTCCGGAGGCATAAAGTTTAAGATCATCCATGTAAAACAGATGGGTGACCTTATGCCTCCGGTTGCTGGGGGTGCCGCAGTTGTATCCGCGGGTTTTCCGTAGTGCAACGGACAATGGCAGTAGTGAGATGCAGAAGAGAAGAGGGCTGAGGGAGTCTCCCTGAAACACGCCTCTTCTAAAGATAACCTGCTCTGTTTGGACTCTGACTTGACCAGATGTTATGGTAAATCGAGTCCTCCAGAGCGGCATCAGCTGTTCAATGCATCTCACTATTTGATCGGGTACCGCAAGGCATCTGAGCAAATGCATGATGAGTTCATGCGATGTTGTATCAAATGCCTTGCGATAATCGATCCAGGCTATTGAAAGGTTACGCTTATACTGCACGGAGTCCTGCGTGATGCATCTGTCGATCAGCAGGTTCTCCTTGCATCCAGCGACCCCCTTTTTTGACCCTATTTGCTCATATATCCGTTCATACACCGGCTCAACTGCGGAGAGTATTCGCATGTACAAGATGCGTGTAAACATCTTATAACATGCGTTCAAGCATGTTATCGGTCTGTAGTTCTTCGGATCAGATAAATCTCCGTTTTTGGGGATTAGCACGGTTCGCCCCTCGACAAACCAATCCGGAATCTGCTGCTCCCCATCTAGCTACGAATTGAAAACCCTTGCTAGATGGTGGTGGGTACTTGGTAATTTTTTCCACCAATAGTTATTCAGGCCATCAGGACCTGGAGCAGCAAAATTCTTCGAGCCTTTGAGGGCCCGTCGAACTTCTTCCGGGGATATCGGATTGCGCAGTTCATTGAGCTCAGGCTGACGAAGCCTCCTGCAGAAAGCTTCGAACTGCGCTAGGGCTGGAGTATCTACGTTGAGTGGTTGCGGAAACTCGTAAATACCCTTCCAGAAGGTTTCTACCTGATCAGCCGCCGGCGGGTTTTCCACAACACGTGGAGGCTCTTGGAATAGGCGAGAAGGTTTATCGCGGAACTTCATGTTTTCCGCGATGCTTCTCGCCCGCCTCACTAGTGACTTTTTTGCAGCCACCAGCATTCGTATCCTATCAAGACAGTGCTGTTTGATGGTTGACAGCACGCCTTGATTTAGTGTGTGGTGAGCTCGTCTTAAACTTGTGGCAATTCGCCGCACTGCGGGCGTGAACGGCCTATTGGCCGCCACGTAGTCCGCCACACACTGGATACGAGACGCGTGTTGTCTCGCTGACCTGATCTTAGCTTCCATCTTGTGAATGCGTCGCTCATGCCTCCCAATCAGAGGGTTGGTATCCCTTCTCTCCGTTTGGGACAGGGCCTGAGCGGCGTCATACACGGCAGAGTTGATCTGCCAGATGTCAGCCTCTTCTGAAAGGACGTCGTGAATCGTCAGCCAGTTGTTGTGTCTTCAGGGGCTTGGTGTTATGCAGCGCCCTGCGGGTTCTGATGCCTTCCGTTGGTGGTATGATGCGGGCCTCCTCTACAGCCAGATCGACGCGTGGCATATCTGCCACTTCTGCCACTGCGTTAACCGGCTGAGGAGGGGCTCTAACATAGCCTCGAACCCGAAGGTGGGATACATAATCCCTTAGGTTTTGTGCGGAAAAGGCAGCATGCTCTGGGTATATTTCACACCACAAAGCATGCATTCTCGCCATGTATCCTCTTCGGGCGGACTCACTGCTCTCATAGCAATGCAGAAGACTGTCCCTTAGTTCATCCGTCCACTCAAAGCGTCCATTTTCATTGCGGTCGTTATACAGTGGCAATCCATCGTTCTGGACCCCACCACCTTGCCTATGACCCCTAATCCGAGGGAGTCAGTTGTGGGGGCCTCTTTCTCGTCCATCGTGAACCGAGTAGTGGGGTATACTGGGGGGTTAACCCAGTATACCCACGGCCGACATCAGAAGGAATGAGCATTCCCAGGGTGCGCCATGGCTGCCGGTCTGGTTTTGCACCGGTAGCTCAGGAAAGTGGTGTTGCAACTCACCAAGGCCTTGGATGATGGTTATTATAATTATTATTATTATTATTATCTAGATCACACAAGTCTGAAATTTATGATTTATCATAATTTTTCTCTTCTTCACTTGTGCCAATTTCTGCAATGGCTTAGGACGGCTTACACAAAGCAAGTTCACCTGCAGTTCAATTCAAGTGGGTTTAGTTGCTAAGGAACTAGAAATTTCATTGGCGAATTCCTAGCAACAGAAGGAAGTTCACTTAAACTGTTGGTGAACTTGTTTTGTACAATTCAGCCTTAGTAGTTGGGATTTTTTGATTTTGTGTGTTATGTTCGCTCTCATACTATTAGTAACACTTTGCAATTCTTCGGTTATAATCCTCACTTGTATTCATTGTTAGGTCTTTCTGCTTGAAGACTTGATGTTGGCATTGATGTAATTTTTTTTGAACTATTAGTATTATTCAATAGGCTTAGTCTATTTGATCTATCAAACCGCATTACGGATACGAATTGGAGATGATACAAATTGGATATGGATGATTTCGAACTCATCACACTTACAGTACTAATTACAATTCTTCATAGTCGAACCGACGTAAGTGGATGAACAATACAACTATGAACATCAAAAAAGTTACATAACCTCACTTTCGACTTCCGCCGACTGGCCGTGCTTTTGTGGGGCCCCCATTGAGTTCTCGGCGCCGGAGCTGGTGCTGCAGGACGGGGGCCCCATCGAGGAACGTCCCCACAGAAGAGGGGGTGCGCTAGAGCCCAATGGGGCCGAGTTTTCGACAATTTAAATTCTTGATGGTCATGGTTATATAGAAATGGGTAACTGGGATCGGCTGGGAAAAAGTGCGGGGGGCTGGGGGCGTGGGTGAAGAACGTCCCCAGAGAAGATGGGGTGCGCTGGAGCGCCGGGGGCCGAGACATTTCGAATTTTATTTATTTTTAATTTTTCGTTGATTTTATAGTTGTTGACGCTGGCACTGGTGATACGCCGCCACTGGACCGACTCGCTGGCGATACGCGGCGGCACATCAAAGGAAGGTTGTTTACGTATAGAGGCTGTGACGTCACATTCTAAGAATTCGGTGAGTGTTTTCCATCAAGACTCAGTGTATTGTGTCGGAAATAGGACATGATTGGCATCTCACCCAAACTCATCGTTTTTTTTTCTGTCTTTGTCTTTGAGAATTACGCGGTTAGCTGCGGGCTGGGTGCTACGGGCGGGGTGGTGGGAGGAAGGAGGGGAATTCGAACGCTAGATATTGAATGAACAAACAAATTCGAGGAATTCAAGACTGTTTTGTTAGTGTTGAGAGACTTGAAATAAAAATGCAAAAATACAGTGAAAAATCATTTATTTTTTTGCTTGGAAATTACACTTCAGTGCCATCGTAATATTCACCATCTTCTTTCGAATCGATGAATATGTATCTCCGTCGAATTGAATGCAATAGCTTGTACAATAATTCGCCTAGTTGACATATGAGTGCTACAGATACAAAAAACATGAATCCATCGTATGCGTCTGTAGGGCATTTTGACGTCGTTGTCGTCGGCGTCGTTACTAGGGACACTGCAGGTATCGTGCGAGAAGTCACCTCCTCCACTACCGGAGATGCTGGCGGTTGGAGAAAAAACCAGTCGGTTTCTTGGCAAGTTTCGTTGCGAAAGACTTTCCTCAGCTTGTATGCACTCGAATTCGGTGGAATTTCGGCCTTCAAAACAGGCAAGTATCCGTCGTTTATTGAAGCCTGGGACATTTTCGTCCAGTTGGAGGGCATTGAGCGATTTTTCTCATCCAAAAAAGAGACATGAACCTCACCTGCCTCGTAAGATGGGCTGATGTACAGTTCGTTTGACAGAACAGCTGTCAAAATCACATATGTTGTTGTTGTCAGCATGATGAATGACTGTACACTGAGAAACATTGCGTATATCGCTCACATATATACACACTGAGAGAAAAATATACGCAATATCAACTCAGCGTACACTCATACATATATTTTTTTATTTTCAGGACAAGTCATTTCGTGGTTGAACAGGAATTGTTCTCTCGCCCACGAAAAGTCTTTGCCTGCTTTCCATCCCGCCTATCTTGCAAACTGATTTCATTTCAAGGTTTAAAAAAATTGTGTGTTTTTCTCCCAAAATGAAATGAGTTTGAAACATAGACTCTCTCTCTCGCGCTCTCTCAGCCATTCATTCATCATCATAATAAAATTCGAGAAAATTCGTTCTATACATCTGTTTATACATGAATAATAATGAGAACAATAATAATAATAATTATAAGCGTCTCCTCGGCAGCTGTGGTGAGCTGATGTCGGCTCCTTTCGTATCGAAACATTGCGGGCTGGTAAAGACGGTGGACCATTTGCCATCGTCGATTTGGATATTTTTAAAACGTTTAAACATCTGAATTTTTCGCTCGTAGTCCGCCACTTGGGATTTCAATTGTCTCAGTTTTTCGAGGTATGAGTCTATGGTGGCACTCATTTGTGGTGCCGGATTCACCAAATCAATTGATTAGACACCCACGACCATATAACAAAACAATGTCTTAGCGCACAATGGACTTCGCTGCCTGCTGCTGCTGCAGTATGATTCAGGCACAAAGGAGGCTCCTTCTCGAACATTGGAGGTGGGTGGGCGGAGGCGTTCGAAGTAGTGGCAGAGGCCGACCCAATATCGACTATGCGGGGCTTCCTCGTTGAAGTTAAAGTGTCGACGTACCTTGTCAAGAGATCGAATTTCTGGTGCCCCTTCACGTAAACCAGGTCGGCCTCGGCGATGGGCTGCAGCACACTCTCGACGGATTCGGCAAAATCGATGCACCCGGCCGAATAGGACACTCCGTGGAAATTTTTTTCTATGTATCTTACTTGTTTTTTGCCTGCGGCACTCAAAGCGCGGAATGGCACAACTGGTTTAAATATAAAATGATTGGTGCTCTGCCCGTCGGTGATTGCGAGTTCTTTCAGTTGAAATTTACCACTGATACAGAAACCTACCTTGGATGTCGCACGCTAAAAGTTTCATCTTGTAGGAAGTCTGACTGCGAACTGCATTTCACACAAACAGAGTGGATTCCCCCACTACTCACTGCTACAACTGAATGTCACTTTTCATGACAGATGACGTACAATCTCGCTCAAGGCAAGTGTTCCATGATACAGTCGTGTATGATGATGCAATAGACTCGAATATTGGTGGGAAATCCAACTCTGGCCTCGATGTCAAGCTTAACATCGACTGTGGACGATTTTAAAAATTCCGCTCTGCGGGAACAGTCTATTACGAAAATGGCGGCGCGATCCTTGAATGCCGTGTAATCCAGCAGAAGGTGCTTCATCGAACAATTTGCAAAGCTTGGATAAAATTCCGTATAGGCACGATGAGCTTCCACAAAGTTGTTTCTGTCAAATTCCAGTCGCATGCGTTCATGTGTGTAATTGTCACTGTTCAAAGTCAGACGTATGTCTCTGATGTCGATGTGGTCGAAGTATGTTGCATCACGAGCCAAGTTATTTATTCTATCAGTTTGAAATGCGATAATGAAGAATCGAGGACTCTCCAATGCCGTACAAGTTTTGACAGTCCAAATTTCTTTGGTGGAACCTGGCGTGAGTGCAGACAGTTCGTGCATTTCTCACTTTCGGTAAGAAATTACCACAGGAGCGTCATTTTTTATGGATTGCAGCCACTGCAAGCGAATGTCATCACTGGATACGACGTGCTTGACTTTGAGCACGATGCTGTTGATCGTCAATGCGACTGTGGTCGCCATCTGCGGATTCGCACTGTCTTCCGATTGTGGCATATCTGTAGTCATGGAATATGCCAAACAGATGCTCAAGCGGAATCCACATGGCAAACGCTCCATTGTTTGCGTTGCGAATAGCTCCGGCGGGATACGTCCATCCAGCAGTGGCCAAGTGTCGAGTGTCAGCATCTGCATAACAGGTGTAGCCTCGTAAGGTGCTTACTATACCTGGCGAGCGAACAGAGTCCACCTCTTTGCCATTGATTTCATAGTAGATGGAATCGAAGAAGAATGCGCCGGCATTATTGACAAATCGAACATCACCCTCTCCTGCGGTTCTGGTTAGAGTGCCATCTATGCATATCATGGCGTCGTTCATCAGTATCCATGTGTCACTCTGCTGAATGACAATTTCCACAATGTCATTATTTTGGAATAACTTGACATATGGGTGGTGCGTTCGTGTTTTCACTCTTTGGATGGATTTATCAAACTTTGGATGATTGTACACGTTGAACACTTGTTTTGACAACATGATGTCCTTGAGATTTGAGGAACTGTAAACTTGACAAAGAGAGAGTATGATTATGAAGAGTGTGGTGTGCTCTCAATGACTGCGTCTGCGTGACTGAACTGACGCCTGCGTTCTCGATACTTTTATTCTCGTGAACTTGATCCTGATCAAATACCAATCCCATTTGACAGCTTGCGCAACACCAGTCTTATGATGATGGTTTCTCCGCGGAAATTCACGCTGCAGAAGTCCTGATCGAAAATAATCAAGGATATGTTGTGTATTTCGTTTTTCTTCACAGACAGGTAAATCAAATTTGGTGGAGTTTCGTCGATGACAAAGCCAGGGTCCTCCCTAACGGCGAACTCGTATCCAGGCAGATGCAGCTCGAACGGTAGATGATTAATCAGAGAATTCACCACTCCACGACCTTCGTGTTCGACTGTCAGCATGACACTGACGCGAATGATGTTGCATACCTACTTACATAGCTGTACTTCACTTCAAGTATTGCGCCCTTACTTACATAGCCGCACTCAAGCACTCAAACTGTCAGTCGAACGTCAGATGTGTGCGTGGTCACATGTAACACATAGCTAAAAATGAAAGTGGTGCAACAAGAGCCGGCTCTGGAAATAGTCAATTTGGATTTCTTTGGTGAAAATGGCTTCAATGGTGTGATACGCAAACACGGTCCCCTGCTACCGAATTCATTCCGAGTGATATATTGTGGCCCCAGCGGATGTGGCAAGACCAACGCTGTACTCAGTCTGCTGTTCAGCCCGAACGGAGCACGCTTGAGAATGTTTACGTTTATTCAAAGTCGCTGTATCCACCTAAATATCAGCTACTGCACGATGTACTCAAACAAGTCAGGGGCGTGGGCTATTTTCCATACAGGGACAATGACGAGATAATCGATCTGTCAAAGGCGAAAGAAAACTCAATTTTCATATTTGACGATGTGGCGTGTGATAAACAGAATAAAATTAGAGAGTTCTATGTAATAACACGTCACAAAGGGATTGACACAGCCTACTTATGTCAAACCTACTCAAAAATACCCAAACAGCTGCAATATTATAGTACTATTCCGGCAAGATGATATGAATTTGAAGCACGCTTTCGAAGAGCACGTATCCCCGGATTACACCTTTGAGAAATTTCGCCGCATGTACACCACCTGTTGGAAGAAAAAATTTGAATCTTTGGTGATTGTCAAAGACTTCTATGTGAACAAAGGGCGCTACCATCTGGGCTTTGACAGATATATTCAAGTGAAATTCTTTGAGTACGTCATTCTGTCCGGAGCAATGGCGCCGACTACATCACATGTCGACACTGCAATTTCGAAAGCTGAACGAAAACGTCAAGTCAATCAGTTGTCAAAAATTGTTCGAAAAAAGTATCTGACTCTGAAACTTGGAAAATATGAACAGAATGAAGCACTGAGTAAAATATTCAAACCCATTACGGTGCCGCTGAAAAGATTGAGTGCGGCAGTGCCGCCACTCCTCAAGCGATCACGGCTGACAGTGAAAAAAGAACAGAAACAGGAGCCGCCATCGACTTCAGACATGAAGAAGGAAGAAGATGAAAGCTACCACACAGATGATGGTGATGATGATGATAAAGATGACTACTTGGAAGTGTACCCTGAGGTAGCATCTCAGTTCGTAGATGAACATCGTGCGAGGTCCAGCAAAATTGATGTGAATTACGGAGCCATTTACGATAGACCAAGGGCTCAATGGCTACTCGGCACTAAAGTGATGGAATTCGACAAAGATACGTGGGGCATTCGCATCGATGGTATAACATACGAGGGCACTCCGGGACTATATAGTTTGATTTTCTACAAAAATCCCAAATACGCTAGAGCCGACTTGATGGCATACAAGCAAACTTTGACCACAGGTGCGCATGTAGATGCGCAAGGCAGGTTGAATCCATCTCAGACTGCCAAATACGAAAATTCAATATGACCAATGTTGAAAGCCCCTCTTTCAAAAATAGGTGGTGGAGGTGATCGGGGTCGTGGTCGTGGTCATGTCGGCGGCAATGGTATCCCACTTCAGTTGAAATACAACACGAAACCTGTGGAATACGTATACTGGGATAACGTCAACGAGCTAGTTGACAGATATAGGTTACTGGTTGCTGCCAAAACTGCTAGCAGCACCTCTACCGACAACGAGATCGTGGCCATCGTCAATGAGCTCAGAGAAACAGGCTTTATTCGATAAATACAAGCGCAGACGTTTTGCACGCCACAGTACCATCATGAGCATCAACAAGTTCGGTCAAACTTCGTCAGCTCGCCGTGCACAGCAGCAGCACTACCATTTTCCTGGCGCCATACTCAACTATACGGCCAATGGGTACATTGATGCTGCACATGTGAAAATTTCCAGTGTTGAAACGCCAAGTGCACTCAATGATGTTGCCAACAAAAAATACGTTGATGACGTCATACAGAAGCTCAAAGATGACGTCATACACAAACTCAAAGACGAGCTGGACACCACCAAAAACAATCTAACAGCCTTGGATATTCGAGTGATGGAATTCATGTCACTTCCGATGAAAAAGCACGAAAATGCCAAGAAACGCTTGAATAAATTGGCACTGGATATTGTTGATATTCCGGCCTCTCAACTAGAAGGTGTAACGCCCAGTGTAGTTAGTGTATTGGCTCCGCCATTAGCGAAATGACGTCATCATCTGAGAAAAAACAATTGGTTAATGAACTCCATGCTCCAGCCAGAAGGAATTTTCCTCGCAGACGTACCATCATCAAAGGACTCGACGATCTGTGGCAGATGGACTTGGCTGATCTTCAAAAATACTCCAATCAATATAAACTATAATTATATCCTCGTGGTGATTGATACCTTTTCCAAGTACCTGTGGGTGCGACCTTTGAAGACCAAAAATGGACGAGACGTCACCAAAGCGATGAGTGACATATTGTCGAAAGCGGAAAGCTCCTCCAATCAGATCTCGGAACTGAATTTTACAATTCCAGCTTCCAGGCTCTCCTGAAAAATTACAACATCAAACACTACAGCACGTATACCGTGAAGAAAGCCGCGATCGTGGAGAGAGATATACGTCCTCTTAAGGAGAATATACTCAAGTATTTCAGTTTGAATGGCACCTACAAATGGCTGGACATTTTGCCGGACATTGCCAAAAACTACAATCAGCGCAAACATCGTACGATTGGCATGAAACCGTGTGACGTCACCAAAGACAATGAAGAAAAGGTGTACAAATTTGCGTATGATTATGGGGGACGTGCTGGCCGAAAAAAGTTCAAAATTGGGGACTTCGTGCGAATTAGCAAGGCCAAACATGTGTTCAAGAGGATTTGGAAGGGCGACCAATCAGCGGCGCTTTCTACGAACAGGAACTACAAAAAACAAAAAATCTCGAAGTCTGTCTAGTGGAAAAAATCATCAGACGTAAGGGGCGTAAGGTTCTAGTGAAATGACTTGGGTTTGACAATACTCACAACAGTTGGATCGATGCCAAAAATCGCTTGTAATTCAATGAAAAAATGACACAGCTGCCACTGGAATGGGGGGCCTTTTTCACACTCTTCGTCAGAGTGAAGAATCCGCGTGCGCCGCTGTGAATATTTCAACGGAAAATCTCTGCGTTGGTGAGTTAGTCTGTCGCTATGCTTGGTGGAATGCAGTTCGAATCTGAGGAGCCAACGTCTGAGTACGAGTCAATATCTTCGTCACTAGTGTCGGTGGAATACGATTCCTCATCATCTGCATCATCATCATTAGAGTGGGCAGAACGTACTGCTGAATTAGATCAAGTTTGTGACATGTACAGAGAAGTCATCAAAACTGAACGTTTTTATGTGTGCAACGCCACGTACGTGTTCCGAAACACTGACATTCTCACTGTTCAATGCGGAATAAGTTTTGCTCGGAGATTTGTACCTGCAGTGAAACTCGTGTGCAAGGTCCACACCATATGCTCCAGCCTGTCTTTCAGCATGTTTGAATCGAGCACCTTGGTCGGGACCATTAATCGTCTGTACAATAGCCGAACTGACCCGAATGCAGCCAAAAGCACCCGAATCAAACTCGACTGGGACGATGTCATGGATTTGGAATTAAACACTCACGAAGAGACAACAAAAATGCGAGTTTCCAAGGATGACACCTACTTCTACCTAATGGAGCTCAAAATCCTGCATCTATATGCGACAGTGTTGGCGGGAAGATTTGAATATTTACTCTTTATGAACTTTTGTCAATTTTATCATAATATATTAGCTAGTGCTAAAGATCTTGCTAGAAATAATGATTTGACATTTGACGAGGCTATAAACTTGTGCACTATGTTATCAAAAGACGATAAACATTTATATTTCCGCGAATGTTTATTTTACTCAAAGGACAAAGTATTGTTTGATTACTAAATGAAATAAACATATATTGGACAGAGGTAGCGTTTCAATTCAGTATGCAGTGTGCAGTGTGTCTGTGTGTTTGCAGAGAGAGAGAGAGAGAGAGAGAGATGCAGTACGAAACAAGACTCGACTCGTTTCGACGCTGGACTTCAGCTTTTCCTGCAAGTAAGTTAGCCGAAGCTGGTTTTACGTATACCGGCCCGGAAGATATAGTTGCATGTCTTTCATGCCAAGTAGAAGGGTTCAGATGGCAGCCTAATGACGATCCTATGGCTGACCATCGTGAATGGAGCCTCTATTGTGATTTCGTCCGTAATTACTCTGAGCAAAATCAGGTGATCAGACACAGACCGACGACAGATGGCGCTGATGTCCCTCCAGAACCAAGAGCGTCAGATGTCATTAGCAGAGTGACAGGTGACACATGGATGACACCACCAGTGACAGATGACACACCTCCCACAAAATGGCGCTGTTGATCTTCCTCCAGTAGTGACACTTGACAGTCGACCACCGATGACAGATTGCGGCGTCGCAGACTCACAGAACACTTTGATTTGTCGTGTGTGTCTTGTGAATGAGCTCTGTGTATTGTTTATGCCATATAGATACTTGGTGTACTGTTCACGATGTGCCGCTCTGTGCGACACATGCGTAGTTTGTAGAGCACCCATTATGACACTTCTCAAAATATATGTACCTTAGCTAAATTTTTGTTGTATTCCCTGTTCGAATAAAAGTCAATCTTTTCAGCCTCAAGAATGGATCGTTTTTGATCGTAAAAAAGTACTAATTTTTTGGCTCAAAAACGATGCTCTTTTTGAGTGAAAAAATGCTCATTTTCAGTCTCAAAAACGATGCTCTTTTTGAGTGAAATAAGTGCTCATTTTTAGAGTCATAATCGATGCTCTTTTTGAGTGAAAAAACACACCAAAATTGATATGGTGGCGGTTTTTTTTCAGTGGCTGAGTCTCAGTTGAGTGCCACTGAATTCATTCACCCATCATTCACTGAATTTTCAGGCCTCATAAGAAAAGCATGGGAAATTTCAGTTGAGTGAAATTTTTCAGTCGCCGAGTCTCACTGAATTCAGTGACTGAACTTTGACTGAACTTTTTACTCAGTTCGACCACCATGGCAAATTTGGAGTCTCTTTTTGATAAAAAAAGTTATGTTTTTTTACAAAAAATATTTGTACTTTTTTTGATAAAAAAAGTGCTGTTTTTTTTACTAAAAAATTAGTACTTTTTTAATCGAAAAACGTGCTGATTCTTAAGCTAAAAATAGGTACTTTTTTGATCGAAAAAGCACTAATTTTTACTATCGAAAACGATGCATTTTTTTTTAGTTGAAAACTTAACACACACTCTCTCATTCTTTCAACAAAAGAAAAGTCGAGAAAATTTATTTTATACGTCTATTGATACAATAATGATAATAATAATCACAATATAATAATAATAATACATTTATAGTTTTCCACAATTCCACTATTCATTTTTTGCATATTTTTGTATGTTTTTGCATTTATTCAATCGAGATCAGAATCCTCATCACCAGAGCCAATGAAGCGGTTATATGGAGGAGGCGTTTCGAAACGATGACCTTTGTAATCGTATGAATGTAAGTCATAATGACAGGAATCGCTTGTTTTCAGCGTGAATAGTAGCTCGTCAAATCTGTTGTAACACCATGATGAAGAATTTCGATACAATTCACTCAAGTTATTTGAATTGTGTACGATGTGTTTATGGTCTCTGATACGGTGAAATGTATGGTGTTGCATTGCCTTTCTGAATGCTTTTAAACAGGTATAACACAGACGTAATCCGTAGTTCGGAATATAGTACTAGTTCAACCATACGCAATAGACATCTTCAGTGAAATGTATAGACCAGTCTTCGGTGGCGAGTGCGTCTTTTCTGTCTGTGGCATCAAGTTCTCGTGTGTACTCCAAGTGCGCTAAACTGTAAAAAGGTTGATCGCCTCAAGCCTGGTCTACTAATTCTCCCCATTTTTCGGTGGACCACATTTTGACAATATTCTCCGTGATGGACCACGGCAAAGGTGAAGTTTCAAAAATTGTGATAGTGATGATGCGGCTCTGATGATTTATTGATAACACAAATTTTGCATAGAGTGTGCCATGGTGGGGGTCTGAAACAATTTTACATATTCATAAAACTGTAATGCCCCCATGGCAGAGTATCATGAGAGCCGGCAATCAAATACCGTTTGTCGTCATGTGGACTCAGAGCGATTTTTGTTTGCTCAACACTAAAAACGTTGTTCGCAAAAGAGCAAATACAGCGTTGAGATGTGATTTTCTCACGCTGATTTTCCAAACATTTTACATAGTCGTCAAAAGTGATTTTATTTCGGACAACGCTGTATTTCACTCCTTTGGATTTTTTGACGCATTTCCCACCCTGTATCTTATAGGTGTACAGCTTTGAAGGGAATCCCACGAAATCTGTCATAATTTGACCATTCGCTTCGTTTTTCATCAAGCCGGGTAATTACTTGTATCGAATTTTTCAATGTCTAATTTCAATAAATTTTGATGAATGTCATCTGATTTGATCTCATAAATCTGCGAATCAGTATCCGTGTACATCAACTTACACTGATCGCTCGTGTATTTTTTCATCATGAAGCAGTGATGGAAATCATACACGTACACGTCAAGTAACGCCATTCCGATGTATACAGGCTTATTGAACAACAGATCCGTCTTTGCCATCTCGATAGCGACGAGGTCCTCATCGAAAATAGTGAGATTCTTGAAATTCGGGCTGGAAATTAAATTTTTCGCGCCATATCGCCCCTCCCACTTTGAGACCATTTTCACTATACGATGTTTCTGTAAGTTCTGCATCGTTTTCCCGAATACTGCGTTATTGGCTAATTTGTAGTTATTTTTGCCGAAAGTAGTTTTTGCTTATGCGCGTAATTTCGTATTTAATTCAATGTATGGTTTGAGCCAGGCTGATTGGTCGAATTGCAGAACTCTGTGAATTTTTCTAATTGCAAGTCCGTGCGTCAGTGCTTGTTTCAACACGCTGTAGTGTACAACATAGTTTTCCTTGTTGTACAAGGGTGGTCATTAATTTGGGTAATTTTGAGCATGGTGGAGTACGATGTTCGGCGCACAATGGAAAATGTTTGTGTTTGTTATGTAAGTGTTCGGGGTACTCCAAATCGCCTTCGAGAATATAGCCAACTGGCGAAGTGTCTGACACCTCGAGCACATCCAAATCGGCAGCATTCTCGAGCCATTTGATCCCCTGTACGGAAGATATTCCATCATGGCCCACCCATATAAATTATTAACATCGAGATATAGCAAATAAGTGGAGGGCTGAGTGACGTCATACCTGTCACCCATGTATTTATTATTTGCCGTGGAGCACCTGTTGCAGCACTGACTGATGCTCCCGCGAATTCCTTGCTCGATGAACATGAGCATGTCGACGTCCTTCAAAATCTGCAACTTGCACTGTGTGTACTTCAACATGCACGACCACGTATAGCCGGGTAAGGTGTAATTCCACGCGGGGTCCAGGTCAGATGTCTCTAGACCGATATTTCGAAAATTTTCGAAAATATCAGCCAAGAGCAATATGTCCGTTTTCATGTACAAGTCGGAGTACTCGCCCAGTTTTTTCGAGTTGAAAGTTTGCCACACGTTCTGCGCAAGTTCGTATACTGTCTTGCTAATGTGACAATCGTTCAACTTGTTGTAGAAATGATGGAGCGCCGGCAAACATTCAACTTCCAACTTTTCCATCGAATCGACGAAATCGTATGGGAATACGCCCTTTCGAGTGGGTAATTCGTACTGCGAGGCTGTCAGATGTGCAAATTCGCGTTTGGATATTTTCAAATCGTGCACTGTCAAAGTCTGGACCAAATGGTCCAAACTCATGCCCATAAAACGAAACGAATCGATGAATCTGAACTTAATGTCTGTATTGTCGTCATACTGGGTGAAAGATATGTACTTTTCTTTGTTTACAGGCAAGAAACTGACTCGCCCCCTCTTTGCTATATCTCGAATAATAAAATGGCTGTCGTATCCGGATAAATTATGGAAAACGATCGGCACCACAAAAGACTTTTTGTATGACAAGATGCACTGCGCATGCATATATCCGCGAAAGGCACCAGTGTAGTGATTATGGTCTTTAACAATTTTGTCGTCAGATGTCCATGGTTTTTCACAGATGTGGCAACACGGCGCGTTCACCTCATCAGGTGATGTGGTCATGGGGACTATGTCCAAAGTTTTGGCTTCGATAATTTTGGCTTTGTCCCCCATTCGCTGCGCAAACCAATCCATCGAATCTAAACCTCGATGCCTATCGTAAAATGACAAAGTGTCGTCGAACGCACACTTGAAATAAAATCCGGCACTGAACGGAATATGTTTTTGGTACTTTTCCATTTGAGAACTGCACCCGGCACCTTCGAACGGTTCGAAATCCGCATATATTACAAATAGTACCTTTTCTTTATGTACAAAGTCCTGAAATTCCACGTGATTGTAGTGGGGGAACGGAATTTTGTATGTGTTTGATTTTTTCTCAATCAACCGTATGACTTTTTAATTTTTCTTCACTTCTGAAATTATTCAAACACCTGTCGCAAATGTATTTTTTATACTTATCCTTAGCAAGTTGTGTATTGGGCAGCCGAGATAAATTCTCAATCCAACAAAAATGATAGCGTATGTTACTTTCGTCGTCTATATCTGGTACCGCTTCCTAATCGTTCAATTTTGGGTGATATTCATTTTGAATTAGGAGTAAATTGACGTGTTGATGTAATTTTTGTTTAGTGAGTCGACTCGGAACTGTCACGGAAAATGCCTCTTTATGCGGCTCAGGCTGGATTAATTCCATAGTGTACACATTCGCAGGAATGTTGTTTAATTTCTCGAATTTGGCAATTTGCCTCAATGTCATCGGAAATTCGATACCTGTCAAATTTAGAATACTTGAATAGTGGGGATGAGATGACGTTTTATCTATATTTATTTGTGTCGGATACAATGCCGAAACTATGGCCCAAGCAAAACATGCATCATCATCATTTTTTATGTTGATGGAAGCTCTTTTTTTGGCAATGGATTTTGGCAACTCGATGTAAGACGAACAGTTGTCGATTCCGGATTTGTTGGTGTTTATTTCCAAACTGACGATTTTTTGGAGACTCCAGCCGCTCTCCTTTTCGGCGAATTCGGATAATTTGTTTTGCACCTGATCTACAACGTTTTCGAGGAACCACCCTTTCAAATCAGTACCCCTATCAATCACAGCGTTTTGGTGTTGAAATATTCATATTCAGTTTTATGTTCCTCGTTCAAATTATTTTTGACAAATTCTCCGCAAAATGTCGCATTAACTTTAATCATATCCTGTTTTTTCAATAAATTTTGTACTCGTTTGAATAAGTTATAGGCATCTCGGAAAAACCGCCCAATATCTTTATGGACCAAATTTATGATTATACCTGTATGCAAACGAGTAGCAAATGCAGACTTCAAATCTTCCCACCTGACTCGTGACGATAATTTTGATTTAACCCCTTCGCCCACATGACGAGCTCCCAAATTTTTGATGGAATTACGAATTTTCAAATGGCCCGCCAAAGTTTGGAGTCTGCGTAGAGTCCCAATCGAGTCCTCAGCAGATATGGCACTAGTCAAAAGACGAGCAGTTTTTTTGCAATGTGCCAGCCATGTTTTTTGTTCATCGGCGCTGAATTTTTCTAACAAAATTCTTTCCACATTCCTCAAAGCTTTTGATCATATCAGCGGCCAAATTGGCAATAGCATCAGAATTCATCTTTATTCAAGAAATATAACACACAAAAATATGCGAAAAATGAATGAAAAATCGAGAAAACTCATTTTGTGTTCGTGGAAAAGGAACACTACGCTTTGGCTATCTCGAACAGCTGCTGCAGGCTGGACTTGTGTTCGCCCCTGTAGATGAGTTCGTGCTGAGACTCTGTCAATTTCTTCAAGTTGCTCTTGAGGGCAGTGGTGGCACTGTTTGACAGGAATACTTTGAATTCTGCCAACTCGACGAGGATTGCCTCTCCGAATCTAGTCGTTTTCACCTCCGCGTCTAATATCAATTGAGGCTCGTCCAACGGTAGCTCGGCCAACTTCTTCAACTCCTTTCTGCAGGCCAAACCAACCTTGTTAATTTCGTCAATGTGATACATCTGCGAAAGAGCGACATACTTCACTCAAATATTCAAACAATATATTTATGTTCATTCACACTGTATATGAAATGGAAAATTTGATACGCAACACTTTGCAAAAAAATTTATAGCAAAAAATTCACAAGGCGAAATGAACAGTATCAAAACTCTCAAATGATTTCTATTGACATGCATACAATTACTCTATGTACAGACAAAAACTCACTTTTGCAATTAAACCGGCAAAATCACGAGTACAATTTCACTGAGCACCAGCAGGTACGTCTGAACTTTAAGCGTGCGATCTTCAAACTGACGTATGCATCGCGTTCTCTCCAACAACTAGTGTCCGAATACCCCCCTCCCCCCACCACCCCGCCCGTAGCACCCAGCCCGCAGCTAACCGCGTAATTCTCAAAGACAAAGACAGAAAAAAAAACCGATCAGTTAGAGTGAGATGCCAATAATGTCTTATTTTCGATACAACATACTGAGTCTTGATGGAAAACACTTACCGAATTCTTAGAATGTGACACAGCCTCTATGCGTAAACAACCTTCCTTTGATGTGCCGCCGCGTATTGCCAGCGAGCCGGTCCAGTGACGTCGTATCACCAGTGCCAGCATCAACAACTATAAAATCAACGAAATTTTAAAAATTAATGAAAATCGAAATATCTCGGCCACCGGCGCTCCAGCGCACCCCATCTTCTCTGGGGACGTTCTTCGCCCACGCCCTCAGCCACCCGCACTTTTTCCCAGCCGATCCCAGTTACCCAATTCTATACAACTATGACCATCAAGAATTTAAATTGACGAAAACTCGGCCCCCTTGGGCTCAAGCGCGCCCCCTCTTCTGTGGGGACGTTCTTCGGTGGGGCCCCCGTCCTACAGCACCACCTCCGGTGCCGAGAACTCGATGGGGGCTCCACAAAAGCACGGCCAGTCGGCGGGGGTCAAAAATGAGGTTATGTCACTTTTTTGATGTTCATAGTTGTATTGTTTATCTACTGACGTATTTGTTTTAGCCCCATTGGTAGAATAATGGGTTGAACATAACTCTTTGCTGGCTATTTGAGGGGATCGGATTTACCTGGCGCCCTCCCATAACTTGCATATCAATCAGTGATTGCTTTATGGATTTCTCCACCTCTACTGATACTCAGACGCTAATACTCCGAAACTACTACAAGCTAGTGCGTCGTTGTATAGTTTCAGTTTGGTGCCCAAGGTCGCGACTAATTTTGGTACATACCGCTTGTTCTTTTTTTTTGTTTTCTCTTCTTCAGCTTTGAAAAATTGAACTCAGATCGTATTTGTGAGTAATTTAGTATCAATGAGCAATGGCTCTCTGAAATTTCAACAAATCGGATGACTCAAGATTACCTCATTTACGAACTGGACATCAATTATATCGCAACGGGTATGGTGAATGAGATGATTCATGCGTCGTCGATGGCTTTCAGGATGAAGAAAAGTGGAGATAGTATGGAGTACCGGAATAATCCTCATATTGTGTGAAAATATATAAAGGCTTTCACTGTTGCATTAAAAGAATTGGAACCTCTCAGTGCTTTCCTCGAGCTTCAGTGTGAGCTCAGCCACGTTCTACATAGGACAGACGACATAGAAGCGGATACGCTACTAGAACGTTCAGGTCTTCTAGCCAAAACATCATCATTGGTGGAAATGCTTCCGGATAAGGCTGATAATTGTCAGGAAGATGTTTTACTTTGTCCCATTATTCCAGCTCGTATCTCTGTCCCCAACATAGAACAACATTTGAATTTCCTCGAGTGCATTCCTCCTGGAATGGGTCGAAGAATTGAGGATAGCACGTGACGTTTCTGAGGAAAAAGAAGTAACAAACAAGGCCAGAGTAAAATTTATTGTAGTGTTGGGCGTGGTAAATTTTATTCAGATGCAAAAAAGAAAAGGTTACTGTGAGGAGTTGACTGGATTGTAGATCCGGGTAGGGGTGCGATGGATTAAAATTCGGTCGACAAATATCAGGTTCTCTAGGATTATGGTCGAACAGGAAATTGAGGTTTTAGGTGAATTGCTATTATGGTTATTAGATTCAGTGGCTTTAGGGATCATCCTTAGTAGGAAAGGATTGGATGTTCGAATCCTGAAAACCGAGCGAATTTTTCCCAATTCCATAGTAGTCGATAGGCAATGCTAATGGTCTAGATACCAATTCCTACATCTGGTGCTTGCTTGGAGTGCGTGTCGATCACCCGGGGTGGTGCTGTAGATTTTTCGGGTTTTCCTACAGCTGAAAAGTAAATAAACCACCAAAAATTAGTGGCCCTAGAGCGCCACAGCAAATAATAATAATAGACGTCTTCTACCACAGGCTATGTCTTTGAGCACACTCTTTGAGTGTTTATGAGGAAGTATTATTATGACGTTGATCAAAACGATATACACGTTAATCCAGATAAGGTGAAGGTGATGTTTGAGTTGGCAACTCCTAACACTATTAGTGAGGTTCGTAGAGTTGTAGGAAACTTTTTATGGAATCGTCGTTTTATTCCGTATTTCGCTTCTGTCCTGGAAAGGGTTCAATGTTTCTTTGGACAGAAGAGTGTGTTCAATTTAGTTCAGACGTATCAAGAAATATCTTGTGACTGCACCAATACTCAGCTGTCCTGACTACTCGAAACCGTTCGATGTACAGACAAGCGCCACAGGGTCTGGCATTGAGGCCGTCATTTCGCACCCCAGCGCGGATTCTGATAGTGATACTGTGATACAATGTAAGTGTTTTTGTTCTTATTGAATTTGAGAGTGGGCTGAATTTAGGTGGGCTATCAAATAAAAATTTAGGAATTTGGCCATAACATTTGGAGATGGGTGTTGGAAGTGGGGAAAAAGTAGTTGGTTGTTGAATTCGAACTCAGGCTGGATGCGGCGGAATCTTTTATTCTGAATGAATTTGGGTGGCCTATCGAATCAAAAGGACTTGCACATTTACTACGTAAAATAGCTTTCTCATTACATGGTCGAATTAACAGATCGATCCTATGACCAGTTTTCGAGCTGCAGGATGTCAAAAATTCGAATTTTGCTATTTTGGTTATTATAAACGATTTGAATAAAAAATAATATCTCATATGGGGTGTTGCATTACATGGCAAGACAATGTTCATAAAAATAGAGAAATATCAATACCATAATCGTTTTGATTTTCATGCAATCCTTTGCAACTAGAAAACAAACTGTTAGGGTCCCGCCCTAGTGTTTTGTGCTTATAAATCAACTAATAAGGCACACCAATACTAATCGTAACTTTTATTTCAAAGGTAACAAATATGCAGATATAGCAACATTAGCAGACATGTGTCGCATAGATGTCACTGTCACCAGTGTTCATTGCACACTATATAAGGCAGAGTTCAGTCCTAAACATTCCCCCAACCTGGAAAGATACTTTCAATACAATTATACGATTGACAACAAACAGCATAAATACCATCTAAACTTGTGATAGTAAAGGTAGAGGACAAAATTTGGAAATAGAACTTTTGAATTCACCAACTTGAGTTTTAATTTTTGCAACCCGCACTTTGCCATCGGGGCCACCATATGTATCAACAACTCTACCGATTCTCCACTGAAGAGGAGGAATTTTTTCCGCTTTTATTAACACTAGTTGTCCAGTCGTTGTTTTTAGTTTCTTTAGTCCATTGGCAAACAATGGGGGTTGAGACCCAGCATTGTCCATTGGTTATACAATGCGGTCGTAAGACCCACACTCATGTATGGATCATCAGTATGGTGGCCAGCCCTATGTAAGGAAGTCAACCGGAAAAGGGTGGGAAATGTACAATGACTAACTGCCGTTCTCATGACGGGTTGTCTCAGGACAACCCCGACTAAAGCCCTGGAAGTGATCCTACATCTGACTCCATTAGACCTATATGGGAAGGAGTGCGCGGCTAGCGCTGCTCTCAGACTCAATGCAGTCTCATCATGGTCTAAGGTAAACTAAAGGAATTCAATCTCACTCTTAATAACACAGACTACACAAAACCCTCCCCGATGTTCGACCGTAAGTTCTCGGTGGACATCCCGTCCAGAGAAAAGTGGACGGCGAACTCAGTTAAGCCAAATGGGATGCTCTTTTATACAGATGGCTCAAAACTAGAGGAGAAAGTAGGAAGTGGAGTCTTCTCAGAGTCCCCACCCCTCAACCTATCATTTCGTTTGCCGGACTACTGTAGTGTATTCCAGGCAGAAATGGTAGCTATAAATGAAACAGCCAAATGGGTACTCCAAACCGGACTTGAGTCCAAGGAAGTATCTATTCTAAGTGACAACCAAGCTGCCATTAAGTCTCTAAACTCAGTCTACCTGACCTCAAATGCTATACAATGCCGTAGAGCCTTAGATGAGCTGGCGACTAAAGTAAGAGTCAAAGTTTTCTGGGTACCCGGCCACAGGGACATAGCAGGCAATTGTATGGCGGACGAGTTAGCAAGAGCTGGTACGACGCTCACAGCTATATCCGCTAGTACAAGACCAGGGACACCTATCGCTGAACGGCGGTTGCTCCTCCGGAAGGAAGTACTCCGCCACACCAACCTTAGGTGGCGGGAGGAGCTTCTTTGCACCTCGTCAAGACAGGTATGGCCGGAGCTTAACCTGCGACGTACAAAAGATATTTTATCTCTTTCCAGGAACTCCATTGAAAATGCGATTGCGGCCATCACTGGACACTGGCTTGTAGGATGCCATGCTGCACGTATGGGAATCCTACAACGTAATGACTTCTGTAGAAGCTGTCAAGATGAAGAGGAGGAAAAGATTTTCTGCTCTGGAATAGCCCCATTTTGACAACCTAAGTGATCTTCAGTTGGCTGTTATCAAAAGCCTAATGCTGTTCATCAATAGCAGCAACTGGTTCTCACGGTGGTGATGGGGGTGATAACCGGCATCACAACGGGCCTCTGGCCTATGTGGGTTCCATCCCGGACCACCGTGTTAACCTTACCCTAACCATAGTCCTCTTGCTTCTTTTCTGAAGTTCCTAAAGGTACTCCTTCGACCATTTTGACCAAAAATTCTGATGTGACATTTGAAGATGTTGCCAGCGGGATAATTTGTTGACTGGAATGTGGCTGAGATTCGGATCAGGCAGAGAAGTCAGCTTTCGTCCAATAAGGAAGTGGGAAGGGCTTAGGATATCAAAGTCATTGGGATCAGAGGACATTGGGGCAAGAGGTCTGCAATTCAGAACTGCCTTAATTTGAGTGACCAGAGTAACAAAATCTTCGTAAGTGAGCTTCATCACCCAAAATGCATTTCAAATGATATTTACAAGATTTTACCCCAGCCTCCCATAATCCTCCAAAATTGGGAGAGTTAGGGGGTATAAATTGCTATATTATGCCTTTATTGCCAAGGTTTGTGCCTAAATTTTTATTTCCTTTTTTTTAGAAAAGTTGCCAATTCTTGTAGTTCCCGATTTGCCCTAATATAATTTGTGCCATTATCAGATTATAAGATACCTACCGTACCAAACCTATACGACCAACCTACCAAATGGTAAGGAAAAAAAAACACTTGAGATGTAGTACAATTTATTTTTTGGTCACGTCACATCAACCATCTATCTGCGACATCAATTTGTAGAGCTTGGTAAATTATGTCTACACTTGAGAAATTAAATCTCTAAAGATTAAAAAAAAAATAGCCAAACCGAATATCAGAGCAGTGTAGCAATTTGACAAACAAAAGCACTGGGAAGCAGTATCCCCAGCAATTGAACACTATCTTAACACAGGCCAACACCAATTGATTCAAATAACACCAGCTACTCTGGTGGTAAGCAAATCCATAAGCGCAAAAAACACCGTTTGTAATACCAAAACTACCACCAAATAAGCACAATTTTAAAGACCAGAGCGCAGCGCAGAAATCGAAAGGTTTGCGAGGAAATCATTAGAGAGGGCGTCGCGAGAGCTCAAGCGCAGGCCGCAATATATACACCAAATATATATATAGGCAAATAGTATTGAACGCATTCCATTTCCGCTTGACAAGTATTTTTCAAAAAAAACGCATAAGCAAGATGAAGCTAGTAAGCTAGTAAAATATGAGCTAGTAAGCGTTTCGATAGTGAACCGGCTATCATGTAAACTGAGTAAGCTATACAATTATAACATAGTGAAACTATCATCTGGTAAATCAAATAAGCTGTAATAGCAAATAAAGCAAGAAGCTATGAGCAAGCAAAGCAAATACGCTTGCTGAAAATAGCAAACGAGTAAACTAAACAATAATAAGATAGTGAAGCTATCAGCCAACAAATCAAATAAGCTGTATTAGAGCTATAACATCATAAACCAAGAAGCTACAAGCAAACGAAGCACATAAACTTGTTGAAGCTGAAAAGCTATAAGCAAGCGAAGCAAATAAGCTAGTTGAAGCTAAAACCTATAGGAAAGCGAAGCAAATAAGCTTGTTGAAGCTAAAAAGCTATAAGCAAGCGAAGCAAATAAGCTAGTTGGAGCTAAAAGCTATAGGCAAGCGAAGCAAATAAGCTTGTTGAAGCTAAAAAGCTATGAGCAAGCAAAGCAAATAAGCAGGCAAAACAAATAAATTTGTTAAAGATAATCAGCTATAAGCTGTTTAAAAAAAATACTTGCGTGCGTTCCATCGGAGGTCGTAGGCACCGGGTCCATTCTAAAGTTGCAGTCTGGCACAGTCGACGTTCTAGGAGTAGTACCACCGAATGGCAAAAGGACCACCAGTAACTGAGGACTTCCAAGTCTGAGCGTTGCTACCAACAAGGCAGACGAAACCCCAACAAAAAAAAGCCTAGGAAAGGAAATTTATATAAATATGCGAACCATACTAACATTCCCCTCCCAGTAAACATTTGATTTATCTGACAATTGCCCTACTAACAAAATTCATCGTTTTGATAGAAGCACCATTTTGGGACAACCTGTACCAATTTCTTAATTAAATCAACTGAACGCACTTGCAACATATCAACACTAGTTTCCCCTTAGTCAATAATAAGTGTAACATAATATAGTTTGAGTTTCCAAGAATATTCTCTGTGGGAAAATATGTACCATTACCATTAATAAGTCAAAGTAACTAAATGACGAGGTACAGCGCAGATGCAACGGTATGTATCTGCTTTATCATAAAATAGCTAGAAAAATCAACGAAATAATGAAATATTTATATGAAATAAATCCTTCATGGAAATTTGAAAGAATCTAGATTGTGATATCACATAATTGAGTCGACTAGACGAGTCAACTTGACTTGCAGCAAGCCCATACTGAAAATACACTTACCCTGTACAAGGGGTTTTCCTTAGTAACGGATCCGTGTGGGATACCTCTGAATTCGCTAGTCGGGGGGTCTTGGCGACAAGGCTCACTAATTTACCTAACCTAACCACAAGAAAAATACTTCAACATGGAGAAATGTATATCGTATAGGTGACAAGTAAGTAATAGCTTTCATAATCAACTACAGCTTACCGTGCCTTAGACCGGACTCCGGGGCACTCTGGATGCCGGGGTGATAATCACAAAAATCCTCTCGAGGAGACTAATAATGGATTGAGACCAAAAATATCACTACAGACCAACTGCTCAATCCAAAACCAATGAACACTGCCTTGCAGGAATATTCCCAATGAAGGATGATTAAAATATTCAAAAATACTGCAATCCAGCTAGAGTGATTTCGACCACGATAACGACACTTCAGAATCTGCCTGACAAGACAATAAAACCGACAAAGAGCCAAGTGATGGAGACCAAAGCTAATCTTCCGGTGACCGTCTTAGGGTGCACAGTTGCCAACTATGGTAGCGAATTCTGACACCTCTCATAGATGTCACTATACCATCACCTATATCGGAAAAATAATGTCCAGCACAACATCTGCTGGATAATTAAACACTAACGTACACTACTTACTATATTTACATGCAATGTACACCTAACTTACACAACTAGTTACAAATTCGATGAATTGTAATTCCCATAGAACACTTATATCAACAAAGTACACCAGAAACAACTCGAATCGTCAAGCGAACGCACCTCGGTAAGGTATCGAAACAAAACAGCTCAATGACCTTCAGCACAACAAGGTTAGCTTAACTGTCAAACTTGGTTATGTTTACTGTTTCCCTAACAATTTTGAAAGGCTCAAGATATCAAAATTAGGCATTTAACTCAAGGAAACGATATTCAAACATAAGATAAGTAGTCCAAACAATTGACATAACATATCAATTATAGTAATATCTCGGTTAAACCATTCCACGAACGCAAACACTACCTGCTAGTGTTTAACCTATAACATTTTCTTATTTTATAGATTTCTCACTTTCTATCCAGAAAGGAATCATGCAGGAGCTCCATAGACAGAAGGAAGAGCCATAACAACTAGTCACAAGTACCCATATCAGCAAATATGAGGAACAACTCCAGAAATAGCTGGCAGTCGCTGCGAAAGAATGGCTGATGGTTTCTGACTGATATGGATGTCCACTAAAATTGAAATTGAAGGTAGCGAGAATCATCTTCCACCTGCAGCAAAACTAATGAGACGTTTACTGTGTTTTTTTTTTCAGGTAGAGCTTACGATAGAGTGAGGAGTATCGATGTTGTGTGATCAAAATATCATTTTGTTATTGAGTATACAGTGTGAATAAGCAATCAATAAATGAGTACAACGTTTATACCAAGTGTTGGATCTACTGAATTCACTTTGTGCTCAGGTACATGATCGAAATATTCTTTATTCGTTAATAATTAATGAATTCACCGTTTATACGAGGTGTTGGTTATACTAGGTCACTTTGGGTTTAGATTAAATTTTAAACGTAACACTTATTAGATTCGTTACTACATCTAAATGTACCGTTTTTGTTGAACAACAAACAAATAAACAAATGTAACATTTTGACGTTTGAGAACATCGGCCATATTTAGTTTTTTGTGAAAAAGTTCCTGCATAGTCTGTTCCAGTTACGTAAAAGGGAGGTGTGGATTGGACCCGTTCTTCTGGAAGAACGCCCATAATTTGCTCTAAAGGAAAGGGTTTTGCGCGAAAATATCTGACACACCTCCGAGTCATTTTTCGCACCAAATTACGCCTACCTATGATCCAAAAATGTTCACTTATTGTACTCAACAGAAGTTGAGGCCTACAATGTAATAATCGACGATGCTCCATTTCAATCAGTAATTCGGTAAACCGATGATTTGCACTCAATAATATTGGATGCTTTTTGGACATAGGTAAGTCAGTCAATCAAAGCCTACCTTCAACCCTGATGAATCCCGTTTTATCTAGAAATATACTAAGACTCTGAAGTTTTTTATTTTTCAAAGGGTGTCCTTTTTTCAGCTCTTGGATTTCAACAGAGAAATCGAAGTTAGTGCACTCATTGCACGTTCCAACTCAATATGGGAGTCAGATGGCTTTCCTTTGTACCTTGTTTCGTCTTTACCATTTTTACGAACTCAAAACACCATTCGACTGCTCGTTTTAACCCATTCAAACAACTGAATTTATTCCATTGAAATGTCTCATTATCACAATTAGTTGCCAATATTGAAGTTACCATCTTTACTTCAGGAAACTCAAAGACTTCTTCTAAGCTCAATCTTGGCCAATCATCTTCTTTCATTTTCAACCAGTCTGGCCCAAACCACCAACTTTCTGCTTCAATCAGCCTAGATGGCAGTACACCTCTAGAGAGCATGTCTGCTGGATTATATTCGGATCGTACGTCTCCATCCACACCTTTCAGTCAATGCTCTAATTTGAGACACCCTGTTAGACACAAATACATTCAATTTATTGGCGTCAGTATTCAACCATCCTACCACTACAGTAGAATCAGTCCAATAATGTGTCTTCTGGATTTCCAGAGACAACCCTTTCTTAACCTTCGATACTAAGTTTGCCAAAAGAAGTGCTCCACATAATTCAAGTCTGGGGATTGTTTAGATTTTGAGAGGAACCACCTTTACCTTCGAACATAATAAGCTGACCAATACAACCCCATCATGATTCACACTCCTCAAGTACAGACATGGATGTCAACAAGACCTACAGAATTATAACATATCACATGTATCTCAATTCTCAAACTATTCAAAAAAGAAAATTCTTTTCTCAGTTTTCTTCACTCACTTTCCAAACTGAATGGTAAAGACTCATTCCAATTAAGCTTTTGTTGCCAAAGCTTCTGCAGCAAGATTTTTGCTACTATCACAGTTGGACCAACCAAACCTAGGGGATCATAAATCCTTGATACTTCTGCCAGTATTGATCTTTTCGTGTTTCTCCTCTGCTCACATCCAAAATTTATCGAATACATCAATAAATCATCAGTAAAATGCCAAAATAGACCAAAAGTCTTATTTTCTTCTTTTTCGCTAAAATGAATAGGGTCACATTTGGTAGTTGACTCATTCAATACGGCCAGTACTTTTGGGTCATTTGAAACCCACTTTCTCAACTCCATACCAGCTGAGCTAAGAATGTCATCTACGTAAAATTCCTTGAGAATGACCTCTGAGGCCCCAGGATTTGATTCAGCATGCTGAAATCCAAGTTCTTTCAAACAACTTATTGCCAATTATGGTGCGGACTTTGTTTGATACATTTCTCTATTCAGTTCGTATTCTTTCAACTCATCTGATGGAGAAAGTCGCCAAAATATCTTTTGAAATCTTCCATGATCAGGGGTCACCCAAATCATTCTATACATTTTTGTAACGTTCCCACAAACCACAATCGAATGGTGCCTATACCTCAGCAAAATGGAAAATAATTCTTTTTGTAGCTTGGGCCCAATATTGCACATACATTTCTCGCAACTTAGAATTTCTTCCTAATCTTTTTTCCATCCTATAGAACCTATTCAATGCATACTTTCTGGATTCACCTAGAAGATTTTGTGACTCCTTCATGGGAATGTTCACCACAAATTTACCATCCACACTCCTTGTAGTGCTCTCATAAAATATTTTCTCACATTCCACATCCTCTCCTGATAGACCACATTCATTTTGGTGTACTTCTTCTATACTCCAGAATTTTTCCAATTGTGTATATATGTCCAACAAACTCAAATTACACTGCACTCTTTCAGATAGAGGACCACTAAAAACTACACCTCCTAGCACCACCCAACCTAATTTGGTCTTTTGCAGCGTTGGTAGGCCTGACCCCAACTTGACCTGCCCTACACACAGAATCTCCCAAAAAACTTCAATACCCAAAAGAAGATCAACCTTCTCAGATTTGAAATATCCAGGATCTGCCAACTGTATATGTCTAGGAATATCCAGGTGTGATGTACGCACATTTTTACCAGGAACCATCTTACAAATCTGTGGTACAATCACACAAGAAATACTTTTCTGATAGTTGTTACGATTCGATGACATTTTCACCTCACATCTACCAAGTATTGATGAACGATCGTTTCCAACACCACATAAAACCATATTTACTAGTAGTTCGGATAATTTCAATCAATTCACCAACGCAGAAGTTATCAAATTTGGTTTAGAACCCGTGTGCAATAATGCCCTACAAGTATGGAGTTTTCCCTCACTATCAACTACTTGAACCAACGCAGTTGCCAATATAACCTCTTCAGGTACCTCTTCTCCTTTTTCCAACCAGACGGAGTTTACCTAAACTGAATTTGAAGCACTACCACCACTTGAAAGCGTTCGAACAACTGACATATTTTCACTCACTTCTGAAGTACTCACACCAGTATCCACCTTATTCGACACATTCGAAATCACTTGCTCATCCTCCGAGGAACTATAATGAGCGAGCGTGTGATGTTTTTCCCCACATTTTTTGCATCCTTCAGGAGTACATGTTTTACTAATATGATTAGCCTTAAGGCCTTTTTGCTTGTTGGTACCTACCATATATTCTAAGTTTCAAAAACTCTATACAATTATAAATCAAATGCTTCCCTTTGCAGTTGTTGCAAAACAATTCCCCTTCTGTATTGAGAAAAGATTTTACAGATTTGTTTTGCCAAATTTTATTTTTATTTTCAACTTTATAATCAAATTTCTCATCTGTTCTATTTTTTCCAAGGTCTTTTAGACTATCTATCCTACTACGGAGAAATGTTTTGAATTCATCCAATGAAACCAACTTCTTTTTTGGTCGAGTCTCTTCCCACTTAGCAAAAGTTGCCTGATCTAACTTTTTTGTCGTTAAATGAACAATAACAGGATCCCAACTTTGTATGTCAATTTCTAGTTTTTCCAGAGCAAATAAATTCTCAATCAATGTATCCAGCATATCTCGTAAATCAGACGAAGATTCTTTATTCAAGGAACGGAACAATATGATGGCGTCTAAATGAAGCCCAACCAATGAGGGGTTATTATCATACCGATCACATAACAATTTCCACACAATCGCATAATTCTCTCCAGTCATTTTTCTCGATCTCGCCATTTTTCCGTTTAACCCTGTAATGACCTTTTCAAAAAATGAAATTTCTGAAAATCTGCCAAAGCCGAGATATTGTGTACTAACGATTCAAAGGTTTCTTTAAATTCTAACCATTGATCAACATTACCGGAAAAATTAGGAATGGGAATTGCAGGTGATTTAGGAGTGCCTTGATGGTCCACCACCGAACTAGAACCACTATGAACCGAGCATCTATCATTATTTTGAACATATTTTTCTTGTTTCATCAGGATTGTTTTTCCTAAAGTGAGTAATCTGAAATAGTATATTGTGTATCTAGTAGTAAAAGCAATACATTCCCGGATGACAATGTAAATTGTTGGCCGATGCGATAAGCCGAGGCCAACAAGCATTGAAGTCTGGGAATGTGCTTTTACTACGAGGTACACGTACTATTTTTTCTGAAATCGCAATCAGCATTATCATAAATTAAGGAATTATACTTATTGTTTGCGTGCATTCATTTATTGTCTAAAATGTATACAAGCCGTACAGTTTAGTGCCGAAAATGGTCCGGGAAAGTTCGTTGCTTAGCAACGGACTAAAATACTAGATTAGTCTATCACATCAATTCTTTGAACTACCATCAGTGATTCTCCGTTGGAAAATTCAATTAAGAATTTTTGGCAAGTTGAATCCGTACCTAATGTGATTTGTTTATCGTCAGAGGATTTAGATTGTGATAAAATTTTCAACGAAACTTACACTCGTGATTCATCTGGAAAATATTCAGTTGCATTTTCTTTTCGTGGAGCATTGCCTCGCTTTCTTGGTATGCGTTCTTTGGCTGTGAACCGGTTCTTATCATTTGAAAAAAGACAGGCAACCCGGGATACATGAAGATTACTTTGATTTTATGCAGGAATATATGGATCTAAAACATATGCAACCTGTTTCGGAAGCAGAGGTTCCTTCTCAGTCATATTATATACCTCATCATTGTGTCATCAAACCTGAGAGTATTTCTACGAAACTCAGGGTGGTTTTCAATGCTTCAGCGAATTTGCCAAATCAGTTATCTCTCAATGACCATTTGTACGTTGGTCGTAAGTTGCAGAGAGATATTTTCAATATTTTGCTGCGCTTCAGGCTCCATGCCTTTGTTTTCAGAGCTGAAATTTGTAAAATGTTCAGGTTGGTTTGGATTAAACCTGAGCATTGTGAATATCAGAGAATAGTTTGGAGATTTTCTCCGGATGAGATGATGAAAGATTATCGTTTGTTGTTTATTTGGTCATTCGCACCCTTTTGCAGTTAGCCAATGATGAAGGTAATGATTTTCTTTTTGCAAAAGAAATTATCCAAACAGATACATATGTTGACGATATTGTCACTGGATGTAATTGTATTGAAGATGCTCGTATACTTCAATCTCAGCTGATATCATTACTTGAGAAGGGGGGATTTGAACTCCGTAAGTGGTCAAGTAATTAACTATTCCTTTTGTCTGGATTTCCAGACACGCATATTGGTAGAAAACCTCTTTCTTCTGATGACTGTAATTCTCAGTCAATATTGAAGGTTTTAGGGTTGGAATGGAACCCCAATTCTGATCATTTTTCATTTTCTGTATAAGCTTTAGATATGCCATGTACCAAACGTAACATTTTATCGGAGTTAGCTAGAGTCTTCGATCCCATTGGATTTCTTGCCCCTCTCACATTTTTCACTAAGTATGTCATTCAGTGTTTATGGAAGAGTGGGATAGACTGGGATCAAACTCCATCTAATGAAATTGAGACATTATGGTCACAATATAAATCGGAGTTACCTTTACTTACTCAACTCCAGATACCATGATTGATTATTCCTAAAAATATTTCTCGCTGTGAATTACATGCTTTCTGTGATACCAGTGAGAAGGGGTACGCAAGCGTCATTTATTTTCGAATGTTCGTTGGTGATAAAATTGATTCATTTTTCGTTTGTTTCAAATCAAAAGTATCTCATTTGAAAAAAATTAATATTCCCAGGTTGGAACTTTGTGGTGCAGTTTTATTATCTGAATAAGCTTGTTTCACATTGAAGACCTTTGAGGGTAGGTTGAATTTCGATGGAATTTATGCATGGACAGACTCGACCATTACTTTAGGTTGGACAAAGTCATCACCCCATAGGTGAAAAATATTTGTCGCTAATCGAGTGGCATATATCCAAGACAGGGTGTCGCCATCATGCTGGTTCCATGTAGCGACACAAATGAACCCTGCTGACATGGCCTCGAGGGGATTATTTCCCTCTCAAACTATGGGTAATGTTTTTTCGTTCAAGGAACCCGATTTTCTCTGTGATTGGGATTACAGAGATTTCTCTCCTTCACGCATTGAAGATCATCCCTCTATGTTGGATGAAGAACGTAGGATTGTTCTCTCTGCATTCACAGAGACAGAATTCCTTGATAATTTATTAAGTAATTCTTCGTCGTTTTCTCGGTTGCAAAGAGTGGTTGCATACATTCTGAGGTTTATTTCTAACCTTAAATCTTCCTCTGACAAGCGGTACGGAACTTTGAGCTCTACAGAATTGTTTGAAGCATCTCAAGTTTTGTTGAACCACACTCAACTTGTTCATTTTGAAGATGAATATAAAAATAAAATATTTTCGAAACCTTTTCGAAAGCTCAATGCTTTCATTGATGAAAATGGTATTTTGAGGGTTGGTGATCGCTTGAAATACGCTTTGTTGGATTACAATGAAAAATATCCTGCTGTTCTCCCTCGAAAAAGTCGATACACAGATTTACTGATAGAATTTTATCATAAACGATATTTTCATGCTGGTGCAAGTATTGTGCATTTTCTGCTTGCTTAAAATTTTTGGATCTTATCTCCTAAAAGAGCAATTCGATCTGTTTTGTCAAAGTGTGTTCAGTGTTGGAAATATAAACCTAAAAATTACCAGCAAAAAATGGGAAATTGACCGCTTCCGAGAATTTCTGAACTTAAACCCCTTTTCAATGCTGGTGTTGATTTTGGTGGACCTTTCTATGTCACCATGAATAGATATCGGGGTGCAGAGTCTTGTAAGGTTTATTTATGTCTCTTCATTTGTATGGCTACGAAAGCAGTGCACTTGGAACTAGCATCTGATTTGTCCACTAGCACTTTTTTATGTGCCCTTCAGCGTTTTGCTGCTAGACGGGGAAGATGTGTCAATATATTTTGAGACAATGGAACAAACCTCCTTGGCGCTTAAAACATATTGAAACAAATGCAAGATGGTACTTCCAAGGAACAAATCACTTTTCATTTCAATCCTGCCTCTGCGGCTCATACGGGAGGACAATGGGAGGCCGGGATCAAATCTATAAAGTTTCATTTATCAAGAGTAATTAGAGAACAACTTTTAACCTACGAAGAGTTGAATACTGTTGTAATTGAAATTGAATCATTTTATAATTCGCCCCAATGAGTTCAGATCCAAATGGGTAAGTAGCCTTTTGTTAGAATTTTTCTGCGGTGTTTTCTGAAATCATCTGAATTCTTTTTTCTGAAATCGTTCAAGAATGCCCACTTTCTCGAAGCAATTTCAGGCCTCAATATACGCTAATCTAGTATTTTAGTCCGTTGCTAAGCAACGAACTTTCACGGACCGCTTTCGGCACTAAACTGTACGAGAAAGTACTTTCCCGTACAGGTTATTCCATCCATCCGTCCGTCCGTCCGTCCGTCCGTCCGTCCGTCAGTCCGTCCGTCCGTCCGTCCGTCCGTCCTTCCTTCCATCCATCCATCCATCCATCCATCCATCCATCCATCCATCCATCCATCCATCCATCCATCCATCCATCCATCCATCCATCCATCCATCCATCCATCCATCCATCCATCCATCCATCCATCCATCCATCCATCCATCCATCCATCCATCCATCCATCCATCCATCCATCCATCCATCCATCCATCCATCCATCCATCCATCCATCCATCCATCCATCCATCCATCCATCCATCCATCCATCCATCCATCCATCCATCCATCCATCCATCCATCCATCCATCCATCCATCCATCCATCCATCCATCCATCCATCCATCCATCCATCCATCCATCCATCCATCCATCCATCCATCCATCCATCCATCCATCCATCCATCCATCCATCCATCCATCCATCCATCCATCCATCCATCCATCCATCCATCCATCCATCCATCCATCCATCCATCCATCCATCCATCCATCCATCCATCCATCCATCCATCCATCCATCCATCCATCCATCCATCCATCCATCCATCCATCCATCCATCCATCCATCCATCCATCCATCCATCCATCCATCCATCCATCCATCCATCCATCCATCCATCCATCCATCCATCCATCCATATCCATCCATCCATCCATCCATCCATCCATCCATATCCATCCATCCATCCATCCATCCATCCATCCATATCCATCCATCCATCCATCCATCCATCCATCCATCCATCCATATCCATCCATATCCATCCATCCATCCATCCATCCATCCATCCATCCATCCATCCATCCATCCATATCCATCCATATCCATCCATCCATCCATCCATCCATCCATCCATCCATCCATCCATCCATCCATCCATCCATCCATCCATCCATCCATCCATCCATCCATCCATCCATCCATCCATCCATCCATCCATCCATCCATCCATCCATCCATCCATCCATCCATCCATCCATCCATCCATCCATCCATCCATCCATCCATCCATCCATCCATCCATCCATCCATCCATCCATCCATCCATCCATCCATCCATCCATCCATCCATCCATCCATCCATCCATCCATCCATCCATCCATCCATCCATCCATCCATCCATCCATCCATCCATCCATCCATCCATCCATCCATCCATCCATCCATCCATCCATCCATCCATCCATCCATCCATCCATCCATCCATCCATCCATCCATCCATCCATCCATCCATCCATCCATCCATCCATCCATCCATCCATCCATCCATCCATCCATCCATCCATCCATCCATCCATCCATCCATCCATCCATCCATCCATCCATCCATCCATCCATCCATCCATCCATCCATCCATCCATCCATCCATCCATCCATCCATCCATCCATCCATCCATCCATCCATCCATCCATCCATCCATCCATCCATCCATCCATCCATCCATCCATCCATCCATCCATCCATCCATCCATCCATCCATCCATCCATCCATCCATCCATCCATCCATCCATCCATCCATCCATCCATCCATCCATCCATCCATCCATCCATCCATCCATCCATCCATCCATCCATCCATCCATCCATCCATCCATCCATCCATCCATCCATCCATCCATCCATCCATCCATCCATCCATCCATCCATCCATCCATCCATCCATCCATCCATCCATCCATCCATCCATCCATCCATCCATCCATCCATCCATCCATCCATCCATCCATCCATCCATCCATCCATCCATCCATCCATCCATCCATCCATCCATCCATCCATCCATCCATCCATCCATCCATCCATCCATCCATCCATCCATCCATCCATCCATCCATCCATCCATCCATCCATCCATCCATCCATCCATCCATCCATCCATCCATCCATCCATCCATCCATCCATCCATCCATCCATCCATCCATCCATCCATCCATCCATCCATCCATCCATCCATCCATCCATCCATCCATCCATCCATCCATCCATCCATCCATCCATCCATCCATCCATCCATCCATCCATCCATCCATCCATCCATCCATCCATCCATCCATCCATCCATCCATCCATCCATCCATCCATCCATCCATCCATCCATCCATCCATCCATCCATCCATCCATCCATCCATCCATCCATCCATCCATCCATCCATCCATCCATCCATCCATCCATCCATCCATCCATCCATCCATCCATCCATCCATCCATCCATCCATCCATCCAACGAGTATCCTCTTATTAGGTAATTAAATAGTGAGCTAATATAACTTACATATTAAACATTATAACTGAAACATTATAAAATACAATATGTGAATAATTAACAAAATATGAACGATGCAGTGATGCAGTTATAACGTTATCTGTAGCCTGTAAGTGCGAGTGATTTATTAACTGGTTAAAGAAAGCAGAACAAGGATTTCACGTGTTTCTTGATACTTAAAAATGAAAGCCTAAAAATTGCAATATCATTACAGTAGCTGTTACATGTTCTGACCATTCTGCAAATGGGAGAGTTTAATTCTGAATTTATTTTTCTCAAGGGCGTGTTAAAAGTTTCATGGCATCTCAAATCTCTGCTAGGTAGACTTAAGGATATTTTGGACAAGCAATACGGTTGTTGAATATTTTGTAAATCATCAGTCAGAAGGTCTGACATACTCCTTCTATCGGTGAGAGACAAGATGGAATACTTTCTGAGAATTGGACTGTAGTTACTGTTTAATATTGGGATATTTGATTACGGGCTAGTTGTTTCAAAAATTTGCTTTGGATGCTTTCGATTCTCTGCTGATAAGTGACATATTGGGGATTGCAAACAATTGAAGCAAAATTTAATTTACTATGTATGAATGCGTAATATAGGTTCAAGAGAGTTTTAGCATTCGTGAAGTGTCTAGTATTTCTTATTATGAATCCCAATAAGCGGTTTCAATTATTAACCAGTTTTTCAATATGAGTCTTAAAAATCATTTTAGAATCCTTAATGACTCCAAGATCACAATTTTGTTCACTGTTTTCATTATATGTACTGATAGTTAAATATATTTGTATTTCTTGTGAAAGTTATTGTGAGGCATTTATTATAGTTCAAAAATGAACTAGAATGTTTGCATATTTCATCAAATGAATCAAGATCATCTTGTAGTTTGTTACAATCACCAGGATATTTTATAGTACGATATACTTTCAGATTATCGGCATATAATAAAAAATTTGAATTTTTTAAACTTTCACCAATATGGTTAATATAAATTATAAAGAGTAAAGGTCCCAAGTGACTTCCTTGAGTTACCCCTGAAGTCACCACAAAGGGGTCTGATTTATAACCGTTAATCTCTGTGATTTGAGATCATTGAGTGATATAAGACCATATCCACTTGCGAAGACACGAGCCTACACCGACTTCAGCGAGTCTTTTAATGAGCAATGCGTGGTTGATTTTATCGAAGGCCTCACTGAAATCGGTGTATACTACGTCTACTTGCGTTTTATCATCCATTTGTTCTTTGATGTGATCTGTAAATTCTATTAAATTTGTATCTATAGATCTACCGGGGAAAAAGCCATGTTGTTGAGGAATAATCTTATTCCTCGTGATATTTAAAATTCTTTCATGAACAATTTTCTCGAACATTTTTCCAAAGATGCAGAGTTTGCTGATGGGTCTATAGTTCTTGATATTGCTCCTGTTGCTCCCTTTGAGAGGCATAATAGTGGAAGATTTCCATTTAGACGGGAATACCTCTGTGTGCAGTGACAAATTGAAAATGTGAAGAAGGGGTGATGTTAAATTAACTTACAATTTTTATTTAATATACTGGGTATATTATCAGGACCGGGACCTTTCCGATCGTTTAAATTGTTGATTGCATCAGAAACTTGTTGCTCTGAAATATCTACAGTATTGTCCTCAACAAACAATGGATGGTCACGCGCAAAGTGGATCTTGGATATATACACTTTTGAAATAAGTAGAAAATAGATTGCAAATATCGTGACCATTGTCAACTGTCTCATCTTCGAAAAAAACAGAATGGGGTATTGTGGTGTGGTGTGTTTGTGTTTCTTTGTTTTGATGAATTTCCAAAAACTTTTAGAGTCAGTAAGAATTTCGTTCTCCATGTTATTCAAATAGTATCAATTGTTTGGAGTTCCTACCTATTTGAAAAAAAAGTTGATAAAAATGAAGCCCTCCGTAGACTTTGTATTTTTTATGTACTTTGTTCTTTTCTTTCAAAAGTTGGATGGTATCAGGCTTGAAATAAATTGGATATCCTTTTTTTGTTACAAAAGTTGGTAAATTTTTTGTTATAATATTGGTGAGTTCTTCGTGAAATATTTCAACTACTTCATTAACGTTTCTTCCAGCAAAGCAATCAGTCCAGTTCATATTGCTTAGCTCAGAATTAATGATTGCATAATTTGCTTTATTGAAATTGAATTGAGTATTAGACTTTTCTCTTAAGTATTTCAGTTTCATTAATTCAAAGTCGATATATAGTGGGGGATAATGTGAATCTTCTTCCAACCAATGTGTCCAGACTGTGAAAGATGTTTTTGATGCCAATATCATTACAAAATATGAGATCCAATATTCTGCCATTCGTATTGAGATATCCATTAAATCGCATAAGTTCTAAAAAGGAGCACATATCAATAATTTCAGAAAATTTGTGTTCTACATTTGTGGGTTCGAGGTAGAGTTCACGTGACACTGGAATCCATTCCACAGTTGGGTAATTGTAGTTGAATATAGACAAAATGAGAACACTATTAGATTCCTCAGATTATCAGACCAACCAACGGGACACGACAACTTACCTTGAGAAGAAGACCAAAAATCTGATACTACCAGCCGAAACCAAGAAATCTAATATCCTTAGAGGGAAGTCATCGCGCACCCATCGTATCTACGGACTGTCAAAGATACAGACATTTTCACGGATTTGCTTGGCTCTGCAATGCTATCGTCCATTTCAAGCGACTAGAGAAAATTACCTTGGCCTCCCATTACCAGATTATCGAGATTCATGAAAAAAAAAAGTTATGGGTTATACGAAAATGACATCAACCGTGATCAGAATTGCTATCTATGAGAAGACATTCATTTTCCCGTTTTCTCCTTTCAGTGCTTGCTGAGTCTTATAAGGAACATTCTGGAACACATATTCGATATTATTGGGGTATATTCAGAATCAGTTTTTTCGATTCATCTCAAGAATATACCCAAAATTTGTTGTTTTCCAAAACTCAAAATTATTGTAGAGGCATTTCTTAGCAAATATGGATGTTTTTGGAAAATCTCGGATTTTGTGTCACTTCCCATGGCCAGTGTGGAGCAGTTTATCGAAAGGTATTGATGACGGGGCATAATATAACTAAGGATGACCATTTGTTAGTCCAGTTCTGGGATTCGAACATTCGAATTCAGTCCCAATCCGAAATGAGAGCTCTTCGATTGACGAGTAGATACCGCAAAAAATGGAAAAATTCATTTTCAAAGCTCCATGTTTCGAAAACTGCCCATTTCTGTGCTTTGTGGCTTCGGACAATTTTCAACAGCACGTCAGGAACTACAACATACCAAAAATTTACGGAGAGCTATTTCCTAAAAGAAATGTGCAGGGTTCTTTCACAAAATGATTTTTTGCAGAGAATTCATTCTCTGAACTGATTGTCCGTGTTTGGTTCGGAAAAGAGCATTTCAGTATATTCTGCAAACAGACTCCAAAGATTAGCGTTCATTTTGATACAATTTCAGAAATGAACACGTGAAAACTTCTGATTTTGGTCATGCAAGTTATAGTTGGATAACCTCACATAGCTTCGCAGAATCAGCCGAACTAAGCGACACCCGACACCTGGAGCGATGTCAGCGTGAGAGCATCCGTGGACTTCGAATCTCTTTTAGAATTCAGTCTGATTCAGATTGTTAAACGAATAAGTTGTATTCTTTCTGTAAAATTGTTATTTTGATCTTGAAAACTTTTTAAAAAGTAAATTCTCAAGGATTCAAATTTAACTGGCGCAGTCGGTAGGATCGCGAAAGAGTCTATTCGTAAAGATCTTCGTCGTTTTTCAACGTTTGTTGGCGATTCTCAAGAAAGAAGAACCTCACCCCGGGAGTGCAGCATCGCAGCAAACCACGACCGGACACCCAAGAGAAAGCAGTAAAGGGAATGCAGCTAGTCATCACCACTTTTCTGTGAGTATTTCATGTCAGACTCCTCTGTTCCTAATCCTTTCAGTGAACCTAGTGCAGAGTTAGATTTAAGTTACCTCCTCCAAAATTTAAGTATTGAAAGTGAACCAATTACTGATAACCTTTCTATAAACAATAAAATCGATATGGCAGCTTTTGATGTCAAGAATTTATGCATTTTACCAAATTTCGATGGAAACCCGAACGACCTCTATAACTTCATCAGTGTGGCAACCACTCTTCTCAACCACTACTACGAAGCAACCCCTGCCAACGTGGGATGCATTCAGAACGTCTTTCTCCTTCAAGGAATTATCAGCAAACTCACTTGGCGAGCCAAAGAAGTTATTTCAATATTTGGATGTGACACATGGGATAGTATCAAGAATACCCTCATCCAAAATTTTTGAGACCAGAGGAACGAAAACTCCCTTACCCGTTATTTAGTCAACATGAGACAACTACCAAATGAATCAGCCATCCAATTCTATGAAAAATGTATGGGCCTCCTCAACACGATATCCAACTTCATCAATCTTCACACCGTCAACCCAATTGTGAAAGCAAGCAAGAAAGAATTTTTTCAGCAACAGACGCTGACCACCTTCTTAGCAGGACTGAAGGAACCACTTGGTGTAACAATTAGGGCGATGAGACCTGCAAATTTGTCTACAGCCATACAGTACATTCAGGAGGAGAACAATATTCGGTATCTTCAGAGAAACCATGCCCCTCCGCAACAAGCAAACCTCCGAAAACCGATGCCAACGCAGCAGTTCCCCAGGCAACAAGTAACGCCTTGGCGCACCCAAAATTTCGATTCAATGGGATCACGTCCGTTTCCACAAGGACCAATTCACGTCACACCGAGGCCGAATCCAACACCGCAGCGTTTCTTCCCAAATCAGCAAGTTCTTGGAAAACCCCAAAATGTTTGGACAAGTAGAAGTGCTCAGAATAGCTCAGGACCCTCGCAGCAACCAAAACCAACACCTATGAGTATATCAACAAGGAACACGGTTCAACCAACGCAAAATCGAAGACCATTTCAAAAATTTTTGAGCCAACCCCAGCAAAAACCCAACTTCATATCCGAAGAACTCTTCAATATTGAACATGATCAACATTTTGATGATTCGACCCAAGACTATGAAGATTTTGGCAGTTATACTGAAAACACGCCCTATGAAGGATACATACCCGACGAACAAGTGGAATATGCCCCCGAAGAACGAAATGTAAATTTTCCCGAAGACGGTGACCCACCGCAAGAAATATAGTGGAACTCCACACTTTTACAGACAAAAAAGAGTTATCCTATATAAAAATATCTGAACCGCCACTGAAATTGCTAATCAATACGATGCTCCAAAATCATCAAGAGGAATAGTTGATATACAAGGATGATATCGACTTATCGAAATACTATGACATCATATCAGTCGATGCAAATTATTCAAACTCCACAATTGTTTTCATATTGCATTTTCCTCTCCTACACCCCGAAATGTTCACACACTATCACCTATATTCCTACCAGCAATTTGACTACCATTATACCACCCGCACCATATCTGACAATGAATACTGCACTTCATCAGTACACGAACGAGCCTTGCCGAAAAATCAATCCAGGTTACCTGTGCCACAGCAATTCCATCCGATACGACGAAAAATCAGAGGAATGCATTACTCAAATACTCCAACTCTCGGACGAAGAAGCGAATTGTCATAACGTTCCAGTATCCATCCAGACCACCTTAGTCGAGCAGCTGACTCCAGCTCATTACATTGGCATATTTCCGGAATCGACGAAAATATCGACCCAGTGTTCCACCAATGGAATATTCAATCTGAAAGGAACTTTTCTGATTGATGTACCACCAGGTTGTGAATTCAGGACACCACACGACAGCTTCGTGAACTCCAAGGAAGTCATTCGTGATCAGCCACTTACCCTACCGAAAGTGATAACAGCCCCTGTACACCTGAGCGGGAAGACGAACCCCATTCGTCTTGAGAAGATACCCCTCGACCAACTCCACAGACTCCAAGAGATACAAGAGCACATCGTCCCCGTATCCCTTGACCAGAGTACCGATTCGACTCACTTTAGGACAACCCCGGTATACATCATCGACGCAGCGAGCTTAGCCTTCCTTCTCTACAAATACCGCCGCAACCGTCCAGGACGAAAAGAAATCGCCCAGGCGCCATCATCATCTTCAGAGCCACCAGTTTTGTTCGTCCCTTACAAAACTTCTTCAGGGGATGGAGAAGTTATAGTTGGAAAACCTCACATAGCTTTGCAGAATCAGCCGAACTAAGCGACACCCGACACCTGGAGCGACGTCAGCGTGAGAGCATCCGTGGACTTCGAATCTCTTTTAGAATTCAGTCTGATTCACATTGTTAAACGAATAAGTTGTATTTTTTCTGTAAAATTATTATTTTGATCTTGAAGTAAAACTTTTTGAAAAGTAAATTCTCAAGGATTCAAATTTAACTTGCAGATGTATTATCCCAATTAATGGATAACTACAAGAAACCTAACGAAGATTATATTATTGCATCTGTGAGACTACTTGGCAAATATTGTCCCTTTCACTGAGCATCCCACCAGTATCTATCAAGATGACAAAAAAAATTACGAGATATCAAGTACTTCAAACAATAATTCGACATTAAAAAACAGATAGGCCTGAAAACATAAAATGCTTAGTCCAGAGTTGCAAGATCTTCATCATGGGAGAGAATCATTATCTCCTGTACAAGGATGTCTGATGTTTATGGAAAGAGTCCTGGTTCCTGAAATGTATCAAAGGATTCTCAATCAACTAGACAAAAGAATTCCTGGCATCAAAAGAATGAAATCTCATGCAAGAGGTTACGTTTAGTAGCTCAAAATAGACTGTAACGAAATGTAAAACATTGCGTTATCATTTTTTCGGTTTGTTGAATTTTATGTTGGTAACACCATCTCATTGAGCTGTTCCAATTTATTCAATTGTGCTATGCGATTGGTAACACTGACGATAGACAGAGTGAGAGAGATTGACTTCCTCCCTTGGAGAACTTCTATCGCCCCTTTCTGAAGTGAGCATTCGAAGCGGTGGTTTGTTTTCTCAGTTGTCCCTTCTGGAAATTTAAAATTTTTCTAGAGCAAGGAAATGAAAGGGCGTATATATTATTATCTTTAAAATGATTAACTTCTATCTGATTCGTTAATGGAATCGATATAAAAATCAATATTCTTTTGGCACGTTTTATTTGAAATTTAAAATTCGTCTTTGCTACTTTCCAACATGAATGCAAAATGGCCGTATGTGCGTCATTCATGATTATCTTTGAAATCTACAAATCTTTGAATAATTAACTTAAACATAATTTGTCATATTGTAACCTAATTAACTTTTATCTATTTCACTGATCGAATCGATATACAAACCAATATTCTTTTGGCACGTTTAATTTGAACTTTGAAAATTCAATTTTGATACATTGTAAAATGGCCGTATGTGCGTCACTCTGTCACTCATGAATTTCATGATTAATTTGTAAATCTTCAAAGTTTGAGTACTATGCGTGATCATTATCGAAAATCATTTTGTACTCGTACCCTCTTTTGACGAGTCGGTCCTGAATCCTGAAATATCACAGCTGAAATAAATTCTAACGTGTGAAAGTAAAGACAAAGTGTGGAGATAATTTTCAATAATTCTATGAATCTTGAAGTATGAAGATTATGTATTAGATCTGTTTCTGTTCGTGCTTTATGGTTTTCAGTGATACAAGTGTTTCCACAAGTTATTCCTGAATGTTCAGAAGATATCAATCTGCTTAAAAGGCAAGAATAGTGAACTAGGATCTAAATTCCTGAACCTGGATGGTGATCTGTGAGAAGGTCTGATCTGGCAGCTTGGAGAACAGGATTCATGGGTGAGTAAATGTTTTGAATTTCTCATTTCTTTCTCTTAATCAGAAGAATCCTTGATGAGATAGATCAAGTTTCTAATCATTATTTTGCTTGTCAGTTCCACTGAACGTTGGAAATTGACTATTAATTTGAAAAATAATAGAAAAAAATATCTTTATGAAAATCTTTTTATTATGCTCGCTTGAGATCTCTTGAACTCTTCTCTAACATTGCTTGAGAAATAACTAAATTTGAGCTTTATTGTTAAGTTGAATTCTTTCTATACCTATTGAATATTTCAATCATTGTTTAACTCGGCAAGTCTTTCAATACATTTATTGTAAATTTGAACTCTTTCATTTCATCATCATTCATTTTGATAATCTATAAGTAAATCTAGATTAGATTTGTACAATCATGGTCATAACTCGAGTCGTGTGACTCAACCTGCCACAAGATCCTAATAAAGTTTGGGAGCCTCCGAACTTAATTTTTAAAAAACAAAAATTACTTTCAAAAAACTCGAAAACCAAAAATTATGTGTTGCAACGTATTTTTATTAGCAATTTCAGAGCCAATGGTACAATTATAACTGAATAAAAAATGGAAAAAGCATATATTTATAAGTTCATGTTATCTCGGAAAAAAATGCAGAATTCAGCGGATTCTATATGTCCATCCCGATGATCTTCAATGTAAATGCACTCTGGGATGCTGTCTTCGTTATCTACACAATACGGGGAATCGTTACATAACACCGTCCCCCTATTGTTTGGAAATCGGGATTGATTTATCGGACCTGATTTCCAATCCTCAGGTCTTCTATTGGTATGGGATGAGTTGATGGTTCCAATACACTAGTGGAACTTACGGAACCGTTCGTCCCCTTGTACTTCTTCATATATATTGTTAAGAAGAAGTAGGCTGCAATATAGGCTATGGCGATGTATAGCAAAACGGTCCATATGTTGGTTCGTGAAGAAATGAAAGGCTCGTCTTCTTGAAGTTTTTCCTTCACGTCTGTCTCGGATGGTTTCTAGGTCGTCAAGATCCAGTGATTCTAGATGAATTGGTGGCATTTCTTGAAGGTTTCTTTTGACGTTTTCTTCTATGTCTATGTCTAGGTGTGGTACTTTTATGATTTTGGTAACAGCATTCGGGTTCTTGTACGTCTGTAATATGGTAGTGTCGATTTTCATTTTGCAATATTCGGGAACTTCTATGACATAGGTGCCCTTCAGGGATGACATCTCTTCATCGTTACCACAAATTGATAATGCAGTGGTTTCGTTGGGGAATATTGAAATCCATTGATTGGTATTTATCTTCTGAATTTTCTGGTCCTGGAGTTTGAGGTGTTCCGGATGGCAGCTTCCATAGTCTTTGGTGAAACGGAAGAGTTGTACTTCACATGGCGTCTCGAATTCCATTGGGTTCCATTCTGGTAGGGTGCAAAGCGATTCTCCGGGAATGACTTCATGGAATGGTTCATTCGAAAATAAGTAGTGATGCTCATTTAGAAAAAGGAATTTAGTTTTGGGTACTATAATTTGGAAAAGGTTATGTTGTGTTTCGGTGGGAAGGGAGTAAAGGTGATAGTAATTGTAACGATATTGTTCTGTAATTGGTACTTCTAAAATGAATACTATTTTAGCATTTTTTTGGTAGGCCTTTATTTTCGTTATCTTCTCAAAGATGACTATTTTATCTCTGCTCGGTTCATATGGGAGGATGGCATCATCTAAGTGGTGAGAGATGAAAGTTAACTATTCCAATAGGTCATCGGCTTCTATGATGGATGGATGAAGCACTCCTATTTTGGCAAAGGTCATTGCTGTTTCTAAGTCTTTCAGTATCCTTATGGTGGCATCTGTGGCTGCTATCATTTGCGTGAATACAGTATTTGAGTTCAGTAGTTCATATGTATCAGTATTTTGAAGGAACTGTTTTCTAATGGCTGTTTCAATTTGCAGAAATTTTGTTTGAATATTTAATTGGTTTGTCGCGATCGAACGTATTGTTGAATTGAATTTTTCGATCGCCTTTGTAGTCGGTGAAATTTATTCCTCTGATAGCATCCTTTGTTTCTTTTGTTGTGCTTGAAGATTTTGGATGGCTTCTTCGAATTTTTGACCATCTTCTGCATCCAAGTTTCCTGTTATTGCTTTAACAACATTTCCCATAATACTGATCAATCCACGTTTTTTGCGATGTATTGTTGTTGTTAGGAATATCTGCTCGGTATCGTTTAGTGTCCTTGATGTGTAGGCGACTGGTTTGTCTTTTCCAACTTCACCTTGTGATAATACGGCTCCAAGGGCAACGTTACTGGCATCTGTAGTCAATATAAATGGCCTTGAAAAATCTGGAAACTGTAATATTGGATCATTCGATAAAACTTTATTACAATTTTCGAAGCTTTCAATGAATTCCAATGAATGAATGACCTTGGCGTTTTTCTTTAGGCATCTGGTCAATGGCTTGGTGAGTTTAGCGAAGTATTTTATAAACCTTCGATAGTCGCCAAGTAAGCCTAGGAATCCCTTTATCTCTTTTTGTGTCTTAGGTATAGGAAAGTGTTGAACAGCTTTCACTTTCTCTGGGTTTGGCTTGACCCCTTCTGGCGTGATGATATGCCCGAGGTAGGCGACCTCTTTTCTTAGGAATTCACTTTTATCTAGTTGGATTTTGAAGTTGGATTGCCTTAATATTTCGAATACTTTTCTCAGACGTTCTATGTGTTCTTGTAAAGACGTCGAAAAAACTAAAATATCGTCTAGATATACCAAACACTTCTCATTCTGTATGCCTCGTAAGATGTTGTCCATAACGCATTGAAAAGTTGCAGGGGCATTTTTCAACCCGAATGGCATGCTTTGGTATTCATAGTGACCATTTTCAGTGCTGGAAGCCGTCTTCTCAATGTCACGTTCTTCCATTTGTACTTGATGAAAGCCTGAAGCAAGATCAAGGGTCGTGAAATATTGGCTTCTCCCAAGTTTGTATTTGTATTTCCGTGATATTGGGAGGTGGATATTTGTCGTCCACCGTTTTCTGATTGATCTTCCTATAATCGATCACTAGTCTCCATTTCTCTTTTCCAGATGCGTCCATTTTCTTGGGCACTACCCATATAGGTGAGCTCCATGGTGACATAGGTGGTCGTATGACTCCTTATTGTAACATAGACTGAATTTGGGATCGGACCTCTTGCTGATGTATTTGAGGGTATCTGTAAGATTTGGTGAATATTGGGGTATCGTCTGTCATTTTTATATTTTGTTTGATTTGGTTATTGAAAGTGAGGGAAATTTGTTCGCAGTGAAATATATCCTTATAGTCACGGCAGAGTTGTTGGATCGCTAATTTTTCTTCAGGATTCATGTGTTCCAATCGTATGTTCTTCAAGTTTTTATTTCGAAGATTTTCATAGTGGTTTTCATTCATCTGTACTCCTGGTTCGTCAAAAGTATTGATTTGAAATGCTTCTATTGGCTCAATTTCGATGGGTTCGAATAGATCGAAAGAGAGTTTTTGATCAGTTGGGTTGATCAATGTTGTGAAAGCCTTTTTATTTTCTACTAACATGTACGCTGCTGGCATTTCCAAATCTTGAAATTTTCTGAAAGGTATCACTCCTTCATTTAAGTTTTTATTGACAGGTATTTCGACAATGTGTTCTTTTCTTGGCCATATCTCAAGATGGAATATTGATTTTTTTTATTGCGTAGATAGTCTTGGTTTAGCTTGATCTTTATAGAAGTTGCGTGGGATGATCGCTTCCTTCGTGACCAGGGCGTTCTTGTTCAGGTCAACAGTTGCTCCAATAATGTCCTGCCTTTTGAAAATTTTTGGTATTGGTACAGTTATACTATATTTGTGCGTAGATGTGTTGTGGGCAGACTGTATTTGAAAAGGATCTTCCTGAATGTGGTGTGGGTGAAACGTACTCGCAACGCTTGGGCTAATGAGTGTTTTTGTGGATCCGGTATCGATCATGAATTTTGTTTTGGTTTCTGGTATAATAATATATGGAAGTTTGGAAAACGTTGTTGCATTGATAATTACTACGTTGTCTGATTGTTCGATGGGGTAATCTGAAAATTTTGATCTTCATGCGATTCGTTTTCATATTCATTTTGGGGTTGTGTTGTTTCAGTTGAATATCCTGGATAGTAGTTTTCTTCGATCTGATCGGTTGGATAATATTGATCGTATTGATAATCTTGATATTTCGCTGAATGGTCTCCATCTTCTTGCCAGAATAGTTCTTCTGCTATGAAATTGGGTTTAGGTTTCGGCTGCGTATTTTTAGAAAAATTTCCCGAAGATGTGTCCATTGGGGTTGGTCTAGAGAGTGGGCGATATGGATTTGATTGAAAAACATTTCTTTGTGGTGGTCGAAGTTGTTGGTTGCCTTGAAATTGGGTAAAATTCCAATTAGGTTGCCTTGAAGGTGGTCTCTGAAACGTTGGCTGGATCGCAGGTACGAATGGTCTTATTGGTCTGGGTACAAAATTTTGGCGGTTTTGAGGGGATGTTTGCATGGGTCTAACTGCTTGATTTCTTGATTGAAAGTTGTTGAAATTTGGTGGAGATGTTCTAGGTTATCTTCTCTGTTGCTGAATCAGATTGTTGTGCAAGTGCTGTTTCAATATTTGTGGGTCCTCTTGAACGAATTATTGATCCAAGTGGTTCCTTCAGTCCGGTGAGAAAAGCTTTCAATGTGAGGTTATCGTATAAAGTGGTTTTGACTGCTCTCACTGGTGCATTGGGTTCGTTGCATGCGAGGTTTGAAAGAAGTAAGCTTCTTACGTTTTGACATCTAGATCCATATTGTTGGGGTGATTCGTTCATTTCTTGTCTCAGGAGCATGAGATCTCTGATTAATGAATTTTCGACGCGTTGATCAGCGAAGTTTCTTTGGAGTAAGTTCCGAAGTTCGTCCCATGACTTGACTTCTCTTGCTCCTCTAATAGTTTTGGCTCTCCCTTTTAACTTGTTCTTGATACAGGTTACCAAAAATGTATTGATTAATGCAAGTGGTTCCAATGGTTTAGAGAACTGATTGACTATGAGGTCACAAGCTTCGATGAAATCGGCAAGTTCTGCAGGTTAGCCTTCGAATTTTGGAATAGCATCCAGGTAGCTAGTTTGAAATGCGGTCGTCATTTCGTTGGTTTCCTCCTCTAGACTATTTTCACTTCCGTTGTTTTCAAGATTTATGTTTGAAATGAGAGTGGTGAGTTGGTCAATATCAGACATATAATTGCGAAGAAACAAGGAAATAATGATAATAGGAAATTTAGGAATTGAGCAATCACTTACATTAAAATAAATATGATCTTCATTGGTACAAATGGATTGGTATATCCTTGATTGGCACTGGTAATCCAATGATGGCACTGATAATCCAATAATTTGGCACTGATAATCCAATAATGTGTATTGTTCAATTCACTTATTTTGCAATAGTTCAATTAAAGTTCAATAGTTCTTATAAATAGTTGGAAATAACTCCGACGATTTTGTTCGAAATCTTCCGGTTCACGAAATAGCACTGGATAAGCGTCGATATTAGATCGCCAAGGGCCGGTGCTATCCTACAACGACTGCGCCAATTAAGTTTGGGAGCCTCCGAACTTAATTTTTAAAAAACAAAAATTACTTTCAAAAAACTCGAAATCCAAAAGTTATGTGTTACAACGTATTTTTATTAGCAATGTCAAAGCCAATGGTACAATTATAACTGAATGGAAAATGGAAAAAGCATATATTTATAAGTTCATGTTATCTCGGATAAAAATGCACAATTCAGCGGATTCGATGTGTCCAGCCCGATGATCTTTAATGTAAATGCACTCTGGGATGCTGTCTTCGTTATCTACACAATACGGGGAATCGTTACATAACATACTGGTCTGTGTTTATTTTCCACAGTGTTACCTCATCGTTCGAACATCTTATGAGATCCAGGAAAGACCCCAGATCAACTACAGATTGTATCCAGATTGTATCCTGCTAGTAGAGCAGCCATTGTCTCGAGAGACCATACAAGGCTCCTACATTCTTCGTTAAAGTAGAGCTCTGGAGTAAGACTTTCTCATAGCAAGAACTGATCATAGAATGTGAATAAACCAACCAGTCATTTCAAGGCAAATATTGAGAGACGAGAATCCTTTGTAACTTTGAAATAACAAATTTGATTGTAACTTTGTCACTTCTTTAGAATCTTGTCACATGTTTTGTCGCACATTTGACTTTATTAGAATCTTGTCACACATGTTTTGTCACATGAGACTTTGTTTCGTTTCAAAAGAGAGAATCCAGACGATCCAAGAATTGAAGCATTTGATCCAGTATCAACAAGAGAAATTACAGATTCACCGAAGATATTGACACTAACATAAGGTCGGTTGTCATTGCCTTTTTTCAAAAATAAAGGGGAAACTATAAATTTTCTGCAGAAATGTTTTACTACAGATAACCAAGAGTTCCATTTAGAAGTAGTGGTAGCACAGTCTTGCTTATTTTTGGTAGAACAAAATTTTTTTACAACACACAACCACTCATCCCACTCCCGAGAAAGAAGACACCCTTCGGCAAGTTTTTTGAACAGCGTTTACAACTGGTCTTGTAAACATCTTTGGTACCACAACCAAAACAAAGATAGTCCTGGGTTTCATACAATCACCATAAATGTGTCCAACCAAATTACAGTTCCAACATGTTAGAGCTGGACTTGAGGAAGAAGCACAAATTTCCTTGGAAAGGTGTGTGGAATTCCTTGTTGAGCTGATGGAAAACCTCAGGAGTTCTTAGGTTATGTTAATATTCCTATTTCTTTAAATGGTGTTAGTAAGGAACTTAAGCTGCTGGTTATTCCTTCCATCACACAAACCTTAATTTTGGGAGTACATTTCTTAAAACTATTCCATATTGAGGCCATGAATTTAGACAGTTTTTCTTATAAAGTGAAAGGTCCTTCAGTTTGTGCAGTAAATAATATACAGAGTGTTTCCAACTTGAGTGGTCGAGAAAAGGTTAAACTTGAGAAGGTTGTTGAACTTTTTAAACTAATTGAACCAGCTGAGAGGATTGGCAGGACCCATTTGATTTCACACTCCATAGTAACAGGAAATGCAAGGCCATTTAAACAGAGACAATATCCTTTGTCTCAGGTAATGCAGTCTCACCTGGAAAAAGAAGTAGATGAAATGCTAAAACTTGGCATCATTCAGCCCTCCAAATCACCTTGGTGTAGTCCTCTGTGGTTGGTGAAAAAGAAAATGGCTCTTTTCGAGTTTGCTTGGATGGGAGGAAACTTAATGATGTGATAGTCAATAAGGATGCTTATCCTCTACCTTTGATTGACTGTATCCTCACCAAGGTCAGTGATGCTCGCTTTATTAGTTCAATTGATCTGAAACAGGCATTTTTTCAAATTCCATTGGAAGAATCATCCCGTGCAAAAACTGCTTTCGCCGTACATGGAAAAGGTCTGTACGAATTTGTCGTTATGCCTTTTGAATTGGTTTCAGCGAGTCAAAGTATGTGTCGTCTTATGGATTTGGTTATTGGACCCGCCTTAGAACCGTATTGTTTTGATAATTTTCGAGTGAGGAGTTGATTTTCTTGTTGAATTCCAAAAGATCCTTCATACTGGAAATTTGTCTTGATTTCTCCCTACGACAGTAACTATCTGCTGTTTATTATTCATAGTGGCTAGTTTCAACTACGCCACTCCAGATACTACCTTGTTATGTTCTTTGGCACATTATTGACCCCTACTGTATGTCTTGTATTTATTACCCTAATTGATAATTGATATTTTTGTTTGCATTTTACTCTGATGGTTTGAGATTGAGTACATTTCATTATTCTTTCCCTGGAGTTGGAAATTTCTGACTCAAGCAGATCTTGTAATTGGAGATAATTCCTCTGAGAACAGTACTATCCTTCGAGTGGTTTTCGAATGCATTGCGAAATTGAATTCTGAGCGTTCGTCACCAAATAGGTTCTCAGCAGTATAATCTGATGCCCTAATTACTGATCTAATCCTTATTCTTGCCCTGATATCTTGATTAGATGAATTTTTTATCTCACCTTGGTTTTAAAATTGTGAATTTCATTATTCATTCCCTGAAGTTGGAAAATTACTGACTCGCCCAGATCTTGTGATAAGGGACAAATTCCTCTGAGAGTATCTTTTGTTAGGTTTCTGAATGCATTGTATAATAATTAGAATCTGAGCGCTCAATACCTATCAGGATTTGCCCAGTATAATTAGATGTCCCAGATTACTGATTTCTTTCTTGATTTTTGAGAGTGCACTCTGAGCACGACAGGTCTGCTGACCTTTAGCTTGGTTTCCTTGAAAAGGAAATTATTGTCGTGTTCTAGTCCGCAACTGCCTAATGGCCTTTGCAATTTAGGATCACCATATCCGTGGCAAAATTGTAATCATTGTGTTTGCATTTTGCAGTATAAATACTAGAAATGTACTCTCATATTTTTCAATAACCAACCCTTGAGTCAGTATTATTGCCAAATTACATAAATTTTTCTTGGATATTTTATCCTCTTTCTCTATATGCTTAGATTCATGCTTGGAGTATTGCCTAGAAACTCTGAAATTTCACAGTTCACGGTAAATTGAAAACTTCTTTCGTTTTTAACAGTATTGTGGCTTATGTGAAGCTGGTTGCCTGCTCATTTTAATGTCTGTTTAACATCTCAACCAACAATTTGTCCAGCTTATCGCTATTCATGTTATTTGTTGCAAGACACAAACACTTTCTGATAGTTTCTCAGTTTTGCAGTACTTTGACTGAATGTTTGTGATTAAATCCCTTCTCCTAAATTTTACTTCATATCCCGCAATAGACACTCTAATGAAGGAAGTTTTTTACCCTTTTCTTGTTCTGAAAAAAAGGATGGTTAACATTAAACTTTTTTGTATTAGGGACTAAACTTGGTGGGGTGTGAGCTCAGCTCCGATGTGACAGCTAGCTTACTAGCGGGGTCCTTGGAAAGGTGAACTTTGGGGGGTAGCGTTCGGCTAGTGTGGAGGCATAGGCCGGTCAGCGTATGTAGCTCGCCTAAGGGCGGTCGGGCGTTACTACTGGGGGATCATGAGCTCTCTGGACCTGTCGCATCTGAGGACTAGTTCACAGTACCAAGGATGAGAGTATCCCGAACTTTTGTAATTGTTATTAGTAAAACAATGTTTTACCACTTCAGTTGGTGGCGCTATAATTCACCCCAGTTGAGGTGACAACTGGACCTTTTTTCATGAGCGTAATTAATTTTTTTTTGTTTCACCAAGTGTGCAGTTGGTGATGGTTTCTTTGGGTTGAACTCTGGTTGGTGGTGGTTGTCTCGGGTAATCTGGAGGCGAGTGGTTGAAGATGTTCTCTCACCGGCGCCACAATCAACATCTTGCAGCGATGAGGGCATCTTTGCCAGATTGTATGGAAGGGCTTCGACTGCGCCGGGTTTTGCCTTGGGAGATGGTCAGTAGCTGAACCTCTTTTTGTATCTTCAATCCAGAACTGTGAAATACAGGGAGTTGGAAGCTTCAGCATTGTAAATGCTATAATTTACAGATTTTAATTTCTGGATATTGGTAATTTGCAATATACCTCATTAATTATTAAAGCAAATTTCAGCTATGTAAATGCTACAATTAACAGATTTAATTTCTTTTCATCTATCTCTTTATAAATAAAAAAAAATTACATAATTTTTTTACCGGAGTTTGGGGAGAGTGTAACGAAATGTAAAACATTGCGTTACCATTTTTTCGGTTTGTTGAATTTTATGTTGGTAACACCATCTCATGAGCTGTTCCAATTTATTCAATTGTGCTATGCGATTGGTAACACTGACGATAGACAGAGTGAGAGAGATTGACTTCCTCCCTTGGAGAACTTCTGAAGTGAGCATTTGAAGCGGTGGTTTGTTTTCTCAGTTTTCCCTTCGGGAAATTTAAAATTTTTCTAGAGCGAGGAAATGAAAGGTGGTATGTATTATTATCTTTAAAATGATTAACTTCTATCTGTTTCGTTAATCGAATCGATATAAAAATCGATATTCTTTTGGCACGTTTTATTCGAAATTTAAAATTCATTCTTGCTACTTTCTAGCATGAATGCAAAATGGCCGTATGTGCGTCATTCATGATTATCTTTGAAATCTCCAAATCTTTGAATAATTATCATAAACACAATTGTAACATAATTAACTTTTATCTATTTCACTGATCGAATCGATATACAAATCGATATTCTTTGGGCACGTTTAATTTGAACTTTGAAAATTCAATTTTGATACTTTGTAAAATGGCCGTATGTGCCTCACTCTGTCACTCATGAATTTCATGATTAATTTGGAAATCTTCAAAGTTTGAGTACTATGCGTGATCATTATCGAATATTATTTTGTACTCATATCCTCTTTTGACGAGTCGGTCCTGATTCCTGAAATGTCACAGCTGAATCTTGTCACATATGTTGTGTCACATGGGACTTTTGTGAATATAGTGTTTTCTGAACTTTGTTTTTTTATTGTTGAGAAGCACAAAGATCATCCTTTGACAAATCGGGGTTTTTGGTATTTTCATTTAATAAAAAAAGAAGCCCATGCATACCTAATAACTTTTATCTCTATACCTTACATTTGTCAAAGGATATATCTGTCGTTCTAGCAGATAACGATACCCTCGACCTCCCGTAACAATCTGAGCAGCTCACAGGCATTGCTGTAAAAAAAGAGCAAGCAAATAAGAATAAGTGTTTATCTTTAGTTGCACAAATTTGGCGCCCAACGTGGTGCAACATCCGTGAGAAAACATAGAAACATACGCTATTGCAGTAAAATCTCCAAAGAAGGTAACCTACGAATTTATACCTTTGGCCTTTACCAAAAACACCTTGGTGAAGAGTTCATATGGATTTTGCAGGACCCACAAAGGGTCAATATATCATACTCATCAATGATTCGTTCTCAAAATGGCCAGAATTTATCAAAATGAGTTCAATCACTGCTCAAGGAACCATCAATATCATAGACAATGTATTCGCACGAATCGGATACCCTGAGACTTCGGTTATTGTAATACCTGTAGGGGCCTGACTATCGCCGATGTGATATAGGCACCTGACTATCACGATTGAAAATCTACGGTGACAGAAGAAAAATAAAAAAGTTACTTATGAGTTTTTCATTGTCATTACAATTTGGAGTTGAAATTCAATATTTGAAAACCGATAAATACCTTCAGACGTTCATAAGTGTCTGTGAATTCATTCAATTGATGACCCTTATAAGAGACTTATAATTGGTGACCCCGACGTGATAGCAGTTTCTACTCGTGTGAGTTCGAGTTCATCCTGTTGCAATAAATATGCCTAAAGAGGATGATATCCAGAAAACATCAGATCCCAAGTCACATTCAACTAGTACGGTGATGACAGATCGAGAAAAGCAAGGAACTAATCGGATTGATGTGAAATTTCATCCCTTTCGGATGGAAAGGCCGGACGTGTGGTTTGGTCAAGTTGAAGTTCAGTTTAAGTTGAGTGGTGTCAAAAATGAAAACCGAAAGTTCGACTATTTAGTTTCTCAACTTGATCGTGAATTTGTAGCCGATATTTTGGATTCAGCAAGTGAAACAAAATATACCCTCGCCAAAGAAAGACTTCTGTATCTGCAAGGAGAGTGACGATGTTCAAAGCAAGCGTTTTTTTGCTGGTCTTGAACTTGATGATCAGAAACCTAGTCAATTGTTGAGAAAAATTACTTCACTAGCAGGTACTGATATATCCAATAATGTTCTTTGCACATTGTGGCTTGATAAACTCCCAGAATTTGTTAAAAATATCTCGCTCGTTTCTGAGGAGAGGCTAGATAAATATGCAGTTATGGCTGACAAAACCACTAATATGGCCCCACGGCGCGATGTTTTCTGTGTCGCTAATAGCACTAGTGCTAGCTCAATGCCAGATGAAAATGTACCAAATGTGTTCCAAAATTCAATCTTTGGAGCTGCAAATATCGTCATTATGTCAGTCCAGAATTCGTCATTCAAGTCCTGGAAGTCATAATGATAAACGCGGTCGCAGTCAATGTCGCAGTGGAAATCGTAGCCGTAGTCAAGGACGTTTCAACCCAGATGGAAAGTATTTTTATTTCCATTTTCTCTACAGCAATAGATGTCACCCCGAAAAGTGTGAGCCACTTTGTGAATGAAAACGTGAACAATCGGGAAACGTCAGACCGCAGCAGAATTAACGGCATATTCTGCAGCGGACTACCCAACTGGATGTCGCAAATCTCGCTTATTTTTGACTGACAAAAACTCGGGTTTGCGTTTTTTAGTTGAAAGTGGTGCCGATGTGTCTATTTTGCCATATAACAAAAATAGAGATAAAAATATCGATGATTTCAAGCTATTTGCAGCCAATGGATCAGAAATTTCCACTTATGGCATACGTGTCATGATCATCGATCTAGGACTCCGTCGAGAATTCAGATGGCCATTTGTTATAGCTCATGTGAATAAAGTAATTTTGGGAGCTGATTTTTCGCAACATTTCAACCTGCTTATTGACCTTAAAAGAAAACAATTGATTGACGGTAATACCAAAATGGGTATAAGTGTTGGCATAACATCTCTTAGTGACATCAATGTTGTCAGCACTGTTTCAAAAACTCATCGATGCATCAAAAACACAAGCTCTTCTTCACGAATACATAAAAGGTGCTCCAGATTTAATAGTACAGTTCGAAAAATGTAAATCCGACTTAGCAGAATCCACCATGCTTACTCACTCAAGTCCAAACCTGCCTTTGGCATTAGTCGTTGACGCTAGTGACTACGCCATAGGAAGTGTAATTCAACCACTTGAGGATAAATAATGGAAACCGTTGGCATTCTTCTGATGAAAATTGAAACCATCCGAACAGAATTATGGTACTTATGATCGAGAATTATTTGGAATGTATCAATCTGTGAAACATTTCAAATATATGCTTGAGGGAAGACAATTTGCGATCTATACCGACCATCGCCCTCTATTATATGCATTCAAACAGAAAAATGAGAAAGCTTCGCCACTTCAACTTCGCCGTTTGCAGTATATCTCCGAATTTTCCACAGATATCAGACATATCAGTGGTAAGGATATGTCGTTGCTGATACACTTTCACGTATTGAAACTGTCAACACCAATGACATGGACCGATTGGCTGAAGCTCAGAATAAAGATCCTGAATTTATTCGTCCTTTCATGTAAGTCATTTCGAAGGACACATTCTTTGATCAAACTCATGGTTTAAATCATCCTGGAATTAAGTCAACAGTGAAATAAATGCTTTCTCGTTTCATTTGAACAAATCTATCAGTACACGGGTAAAAGCTTGTGAAGCATGTCGAAAATCCAAAATTAATCGCCATACTTCAACACCAATTGGAAAGTTCGTGGAACCTGACGACCGATTTGCCGCCGTCCATATTGGTATCGTTGGTCCACTGCCACCTTCAGATGGAAATTCATATTTTTGGTAACAATAAATGACCGTTTTACAAACTGGATGGAAGCAATACCATTATCAGATATCACTGCTGAAACCATCGCTAGAACAGTTTATGAACATTGGATAGTGTGTTTTGGTGTTCTATCATCAATAACTACAGACCAAGGGCGACAATTCGAAGCCTTTCTATTCAAACATCTCAGTAAACTGCGTGGTATCAAGTTGCAACGAACTACACCATATTATCCGCAAAGTAACGGAAAAGTCAAACGATTGCATCGTACTTTGAAAGCAGCCCTTCGAGCAAATGGTTCGAGCAAAGTTTGCCAACCATCTTGCTAGGATTAGAAGCTGGAAAATGGAGTTTCCATTGCCCAGACGGTTTATGGAACAACAATCAAACTTCCCGGTGAATTCCTTGGGCAAGCAGCCGATCGAACAGACGACGTAAAAACTTTCGTGACAATCATGCGACAACTAAAACCAGTTCCAGGCAATCATAAGGAAAGAAAAAATATTTTCGTCCACAAGGATTTGAAAAATTGTTCGCACGTGTTCGTGAGGATAGACTGAGGCAAGAAATCGTTGAAACCAGCATACGAAGAACCTTTTGAAGTATTGGCAAGACAAGATACATTTTTTACAGTGCTGATCAAGAATTAAGAAGTTAACATCTCTTTGGACCGACTCAAACTAGCGTTTCTTTTGATGTCACCTAAGGAATACGAAAATGATTGTTCTGTTAAGCCATCCTCTTGTATGAAGACTAACATTCCAGCCACCCTATTTTCGAGTCCTGTAAACCCCATAACTCCTAGTGATGTCAATGAACCAGCAGTGAAGCATACACGCAGTGGTCGAAATGTGAAGTTTCCAACTAGAAACTTAGATCAAATTTAAATTTTTTGAAACAGTCTTATATTTTTGTTTTTGTTTTGAATAGTGAGTGATTGAAATATTTATCGCAACTTCGTCACTGGAGAGAAAGTGATGTAGGGGCCCGACTATCACCGATGTGATATAGCCACCTGACTATCACGAATGAAAATCTACGGTGACAGAAGAAAAATTAAAAAAGTAACTTTTGAGTTTTTTACTGTCATTACAGTTTGGAGTTGAAATTCAATATTTAAAAACCAATGAATACCTTCAGACGTTCATAAGTGTCTGTGAATTCATTCAATTGACGACCCTTACAAGAGACCTATATATCTGTTATTAATAGAATATCGTAGATGTCAGAGAGTTGCACTCAATGAACCAAACTTTGTATTCAACAAATGTTTCTCCAATTTTAATAGTAGTTATTCATTATAAAGACTGAATAACATAACAGGGTGTCAGGTTTGTGAATACCTAAAGGAAGAATAAGTCGAATCACATAATTGTTACAGTCAGATTGGAGTCTGTCAGTCAGTCATGTCCTTGGTGAAGTACTCCCGAAATCAAATAAAAATTCAAAAAACGTCTCCCGAGATAAACAGCACTTCTTCAACATTGGAAGGAAACATGAGAGCGAGCTGTTTTTTGCATCGTATTGGTAGTGAAGCATTATTTATTTCCATTTCATTCCATACTGCTCCTAAAAGAAATCTCACAATAGAATGTCATAATTTTTTGACAAGAGTTCAAAAGTCAGGTGAAGCCCTTCTTCAATATTCGTGCCTCCAATCAAGTAACACAACCTAGATGAGTAATACTCAAATAGAACTGAAGGTAACATCTTTTCATTACGTTATCACTCAAATCATGACATTATTGCCATGTCGAAATTTTTTAAAGATACAATAGCACGTTAGCTAGATTTTCATGTGTCGGGTATATTCATGGCAACGAAAACCCAAAAATACTGTCTTGGATGAAATATATAGCAATAAGAAGGCAATTTAAACGTTGATTGCAGCTTATTGGGAGCATATAAAAACGATAGTATTTCCATCGCCGATCGGATATTCTTCGTTGTCGATATAGTCTGGTCGGTACGGCAATACTGCATTTGGAATATCGAATATCAAATATGACAGAACAACAACACACATCTCTGTTCTTTTCGTCTTTGGGGCAAATTCTGAGTAAATTTGTGTTAAACTATCGTTAGATTTTATTATTAGGCAATGGTGAAGCATTGTGAAATGAGTAAAAGACCATTTAACACGTTCACTGCGTTACGGGGCAAATATGTCCCGTGAAGCACCAGACTCATGTACGACATTGCGTTTTGATAAATGTTCTCATCTTGCGGGGCTCATAATATTTATGTTTGTCGGAATATTCAGATGAAACTCGTAGCTGCGGCTTCAGGATTATTTAAACTACTCATTTTCAACATTTAAGTGTATGACCCAAATAGACCCCGAATCGCACATATGGCTAATTTCTCATCTTAGGTGCTATACGGGGTCATCACAGTACGGGACTTTGAAATGCGAAATTTCTCTGCAATAGTTATTACAGTAGTATGGCAACACCAATACGGCCTCACTTTTCATGAGGCCTTATTGGTATTGCAACTCACGGTGATATTTATCTATCGATGGTGGCGTCCATCGAGTTCTCTCCGTTGGTGGAGGGTTGCTGAAGAAGATAACGTGTTCGCCGAAGAGTTCGGGGGGTAGGGGGTCGTCAGCTGGGTTTCACCCTACGTGGCGCGCGTGTTTTCTGCAAAAAAACATGGCGGCGATGGCGGAAGTTATGAAAAAACTTCCCCTTACGTGATTTACTAAGAGCAATTGGCTGGAAGTTATGAAAAAACGTCCCCTTACGTGATTCGCTGAGAGAAATTGGCTGGAAGTTATAAAAAAACGTCCCCTCACGTGATTCGCCGAGAGCAATTGGCTGGTAAATAAAAAACGTCACGTGATTCGCTGAGAGCAATTGGCTGGAAGAGAAAAAACGTCACGTGATTCGCTGTGTAGAAAAAAAATGTCCGCCGCCAAATTAATTAAACGAAAATTAAATATGAAAAATGCCTGTCTTAGAACAATAGAAAATTATGGTGGAATTATTAATTCACTCTCTCGAATGAAATTCCAAAATAAAAATTCGTCTCCGCCGTGAAATAGCGATAAGGCACATTCGGTGTTTGTTTACGCTTTGTCTTGATCTAAATTTATCAGAAATCACGATTTGACCTTGGACTTGTTTTTCAGAGTTAATCGCAAAGTTTTATATCACACATCCGGTGTTTGTTTACGCTTTGTCTGCTCGAGTTAAATTGACCTTGAAGTTGTATTTCGTTATTGCGCAATTTGGATATTCCCCAGATCGACCGTTGAAAACATTTACAGCGTGAGTCACGTGACCTCGACGTGGAGGTGGACGGCGTGGGTCACGTGACACAAAGAGTTAATGCATACGTTCACAGCGAGCCAGCGTCATTTCATTGTCTGCATTCGAAGCAACAAGTGCCTCTCTGCCGCTCATCTGTCTCTGGCTTTTTCTAAAGTGCATTGTTTTTTATTGTCAGTGCCATTTAATTCGTGATTTGCAAAGGTAAGTAGTAGTAGTAGTTATTAATTTTTTATTTTTCGCGAGTGTTTCAAGTGCGCCCATTTCTTTCGATTCAGTTTCGAAAAATTCAGAAAAGTTCATTTGCCATATTTGTTTTTTTGTCTCATACAGAGTGTCTCTCTCACAAAACGTAATTTTTTTTGTTTCTCATACAGTGTCTGTGTGTGTGGATTGCATTTTTTATCATAATTCCTTCTCATACAGGGTGTCTCTCACAAAGTTTCATTTGCTATATACAGTGTGATTCGAATATTTTTTTCATCATATTTATTTTTCATAAATTGGGTGAATCATAAACAACATTTTTATTCATTTTGAGTGAGTGAGAGTTATACAGCGTGTTTAAAAGTTGTTTTTATAATTTTTCCAATGATTTCGCAGATATCTCATTTTCTCGACAAAATTAACAAGATTTCGTTGGCTTGCAGGAAGGACCTGCGGAAGTTGTCTGAGCTACCGAAGGACGAACACTATCTGATCTTCAGCGCTCAAGCGAAAACAACCAAACTTGGAGAGTCCATCCTAGTGGAGTTGGAGGAGTGTAAAGTATTCCTGCCAAATCGAGTGACTGGTGCATTCAAACCCATCCTCGACAAATTAACCGAGTCCCAGCATATGCTCATCTACAAAGGCGAGCAGACAATTGCCAATCAAAATCATCCGCAGCAGCTGTTTGAGATCGCTAAGGCCTGAAGACGCCGACGCCGCCGCCACCGCTGTTGGAAACAAAGAGTGAGTTTCTTGTATTTTCATTTGACATTTTCTTGAAATTTTGTGTGTGTATCTGTTGAATCATTATCATCATGTCATCAGACGCTACTGTTACCAGGGGATGGTAGCCAAGTTGCGTAAGGTCAAAAAAATACTCAAAAAGGGATATACTGATGAAGAGCTCAAACATTGGCTGGCCCATTGCAAGTACACTGCCCGCCTGATCAATAGTGCGATCGCGGCAGTGGATTGCATAGGCTCTCTGAGAAAATTACAAACTTTATGCGGACATTTGAAAATTATCCGAAATTCAATAAAAAATGCAGGTCAACATCAGCCAGGCGTCCACGTGGTGGTGGTAGAAGGAGTCAAATCAAAATTAACATCTCGAGTACAGTGGGAGGATTTGAAATTGGCACTTTCTTCGCGTTTACGCACCGGTATAATTATGAATTTGAAACAACAAAAACAGAATTCAAGATTTATTGAAAAAACATCCAATCATTAAAGTCAATGCGACATTTTGTGGTTATCGATGGGGGTACAACTTTGAAAGAGTGGTTACTAGAAAATGTCGTCTATCAAATTCAAAACAAACTTTCAGAATTCGCGGATAAAGAAAGTGGATGGAGTCTTCAGAAAATTGTTAGTTTGGGAATCAATTCGAATAAATCAGGAGTGGGAAACGGTTCGTCTTCTATCGAGTTGCCAAAATCTATTGCCAAAAAGCAAGCTTGCATCAATGTGAAAAATGAAGATGATGCGTGTTTCGCTTGGGCCGTCGCCTCAGCTCTGTGTCCTGTTGAATTGGTTGAAAAAAAAAAGAATTTCAGAATACCACCACTATTCAAATGTACTGAACTTGGATGGAATCGACTTTCCCATGAAATTCAAACAAATTACCAAATTTGAGCGAATGAACAACATATCCATCAATGTGTACACCTTGGAATTGATTCAGCAGCAGGCGAACAAGGAGGCATTTTTCGTTACTGTTCCGAGCCGACTCACGAAACAAAAATTAGGCTAACATGTCAATCTTCTCCTCATTCAAAATGAATATCACCCGAAATTAAATGATTACGAGGCACCATCACTAGAAATCGCCGACGACGACGATGCCGTCAGCGATGACATAAAATTCCATTACGTTTGGATAAAGGATTTATCTCGCCTACTCAATCGCCATCTCAGTAAATACGGACATAAAAAATTCATTTGCGATCGCTGTTTAAATTATTTTGCGAGTGGAGAGAAACTCAACAGTCATACTGTTGATTTTCAAAAATTAAAAGAGAGCAAAATTTCATTTCCATCATATGATCATGTAGAATTTCGGGATTTTGTACATAAAGAAATATTGCCCATTGTAATTTACGCGGATTTTGAGTCGATTTTGGAACAGTTCAATGACGAAGAATGCACCTCACATACGGCAAAGTACCAAAAACACATTCCTTTCAGCGCTGAATTTTATTTCAAGTGTGCATATGACGATACTTTGTCATTTTATGATAGTCATCGGGGCCTCGACCCGATGGATTGTTTTGCGGAGAGATCGGGGGCCATAACCAAATTTGTGGAAGCCAAAACTTTGGATATTGTTCTCATGGTCGTGTCACCTCCAGATAGAGCAACAGCGCCATGTTGCCACATCTGCGAAAAACCTTGCAAAACTGACGACAAAATTGTAAAAGATCATAATCACTACACGGGAGCGTTCCGTGGATATGCGCATGCGAATTGCAACTTGAACTACAAAAAGTCGTTCGTTGTGCCAATCTTTTTCCACAATTTATCCGGATACGATAGCCATTTTATTATTCGAGATATAGCAAAAAGGTCAACCTGTTGCCTGTCAACAAAGAAAAATGCGTAACTTTCACCCATTACAACGGCAACACTGACATTAAATTTCGATTCATCAACTCTTTTCGTTTCATGGGCATGAGCTTGGAGCATTTGGTGCAAACACTGACCATCCATGACTTGAAGATTTCAAGGCGCGAATTTGCCCATTTCGATGCCGATCGGTACGAGTTACTCACTCGAAAAGGGGTATTCCCATACGATTTCATCGATTCGATGGAGAAATTGGAATGCCCCAGCTTGCCGGCGCGCGATCAGTTCTACAACAAGTTGAATGATTGTTGCATCACCGATGCCGAATACGAGCATGCGCAGAACGTGTGGCGATCGTTCAAATTGACAACACTGGGCGAGTACTCTGACCTCTACCTGAAAAACAACATATTGCTCTTGGCGGATATTTTCGAAAATTTTCGAAATATTGGCTACGAGACATATGGGTTGGATCCTGCGTGGTATTACACCCTCCCGGGATATACGTGGTCCTGTATGTATTAGTACACCCAGTGTAAATTGCAGATACTGAAAGACGTCGACATGCTTCTCTTTGTCGAGCGAGGAATTGGTGTTGGCATCAATCATTACTACAACAGATTCTCCTTGGCCAATAACAAGCACATGGGCGAAAGGTATGACGCCTCCAAACCGTCGACCTATTTGCTATATCTCTACGTGAATAATCTGTACGGTTGGGCCATGATGGAATATCTTCCGTACGATAACTTTAAATCACCCGAAAATGCAGCCGATTTCGATGTGTCGGAAGTGTTGGACACCTTGTCCATCGGCTACATTCTCGATGTCGATTTGGAGTACCCCGAACATCTGCATGACAAACACAAAGATTTGCCCTTGTGTGCCGAGCACCGTACACCGCTAGGCTCAAAATTACCAATATTGATGACCACGCTGTACAACAAGGAAAAATATGTTGTGCACTACAGGGTGTTGAAACAAGCACTCAAACACGGCATTGTAATCCACAAGGTGCTGCAATTCAATCAGTCGGCGTGGCTTCGTCCCTATATTGAATTAAATACGAAATTATGCTCTCAAGTAAAAAATACTTTTGGCAAAAATAACTACAAACTAGCCAATAACGCAGTGTTCGGGAAAACCATGGAAAACATACAGAAGCACCGTGTGGTGAAAATGGTCTCCAAGTGGGAGGGGCGATATGGTGCAAACAATCTGATTGCCAGTCCAAATTTCAGGAGTCGCATCATTTTCGACGACAGCCTCGTCGCTATCGAGATGGCAAAGACGGATTTGTTATTCAATAAGTCCTTGTACATAGGAATGTCGATTCTCGATATTTCCAAGGTGTGCGTGTACGATTTCGATTACGGCTTTCTCACAATGTTTTTAGTGTAGAGCAAACAAAGATCGCTCTCAGCCCCCACGATGTTTGATTTTCGGCTCTCATGACACTCTGCCGTGGGGTCATTGCAGTCAGTTAGATATCTAATAGAATGTAAATGTTTTTTCAGAGAGCACATACCCACATACTACCACCATGGTAGACACTTTGAAAAATCTATGCTGTCTTCAAGTAGTCAGATGTACATCATCAATTGAATTCATCGAGGCCTCACCTATACCATGAACGCTCACTGGTCGAATTTTGAAAATGTTTGCCAATGAGAAATGGGTACAAATCTATAAGCAGGCTCAGAGCGTCCGATGAAATTTCAATGATTTGAGTCACTTAGAGTACACGAGAAGAATCAGCTTTAAAGATAGTTGTGAAGCTCTCAAAAATCAAGACTGGGAGGGTCATTTGCACGAAGACCAATACTGTGTGTGGGCGAATGCATATCGTATTCCAAAATATAATTTACGATTTTGCCGCACTTGTTATATGTTCAATTCAATTCAATTCAATTTAATTTATTGATGTCAATGTACAACATAGTGAATATAATCATAGTAATAATAAATGAGTATAATTAAATATATAACTTTTCAACCCAATTTGAGTAGCCTGCTACACCTAAGCAAGTGAGTGCTTGTGTTGTGCTTTGCAGTACTCCTTAAAAGGGGTTGTGGGTGAAATATGGTTGACGCTTGGGGGAAGAAATTGAAGCGAAAATTCTTCAGGTTGGATATTATGTTTTTTTTTGGTACTTCCTAGAAGAGATTATCAATTATTTCTTTGTTGGTGAGTATGAATTGTTTTACAGAATATTTGAATTTGTTTAGTTTTTAATTTTTTTAATTCTATTGGCAGATAGTCAAAAAGTTTTGGGCCGTGGAAGTGTACAAATCTTTGAGAATGACTTTTCTTAAACAATGACAAATTCACAGACATATTTTCACATGATCTGGTATTTTTTTGGTTTGCTGTGACATATTCATTTTTATGGAAAAACATCCAGATCAGGCACGAGTAGGTATAAAGGCTTCTCACATCGAGTAGATTAGATTCTTTGTAGAAATTTTCAGTGGAGAATAGCTTATTTTTTTTCAATATTATCTTCAAAATAGTATTTTGTACGATTTGTATACACCCTAGGTTGTTATTGTACATTCCCCCCATGCATTCCCTCCATGCAGTAATAGATAATAGATTCTGCTAATGAGTAGTATATGGTTAGCATATTTTTTTTGTCTACTATATCTTTCAAATAATGGAATTTGTGGATGAGTTGTCTCAGTCTGTTTCGTATGTGAAGGGCATGTTCATCCCATCGAATATGTTTGTCTAAGATGACCACTAAATATTTCATTTTGTCGGTTTTTTTAATCCTGGGGCATATACATGGATCTTGATTACAGTAAAATTTGTGTATTTTAAGGGTTTCATTTTCTGGTTGATCATTATTTTGTAGTGAGATAGTCATAAATTTTGTTTTGCCAATATTCAAGCTTAAGAGTTTGAGATCAAGCCATAATTTTATATCTTTCATTCCTTTTTCAGCTGCTGTAAAAACCTCTGACCAAGTATCTTTAGTGAAAACTAAGGCGGTATCGTCAGCATATGAGACAATGTGACCCCGGAAGATTTTTTATATGTGTGATGCTGTTGATGTACACCAGAAACCGTATTGGTATAAAGTATTCAGAAGGGCTATGCAAAACCATCCAGTTCACAGCATCAGAGACCATCAACATATGTGTTCGGTGTAAAGCACATGGACCATATATATCAATGCTGTAAATTTTGGTGTCACAACAGATTTGATGAGGTGTTATACACTTTGAAAACGAGCAGCCAATGCTACTGTGACCTACATCTGCGTGGTAGTGGTGAGCCCTACGGAATAGATCTCACATATAAACGCTTCATAGGCTCAAGAGATTTGGATTCAGAATTCGATGAATGAGATCGCCAAACACATAAAATTTCATGAAAATGTCAAATGAAAATGCAAGAAATTGTGCTCTTGTTTGTTTCTTTCCACACACTACATATATTTAATCAAATTGTCGATTATGTTTTATTTTTATGATTGAATAAAATCAATATATAATCCGTGTCAGGATATTATTATTTCGTTTCACCCTCCCAACCTCCCATTCAAAATCCCACATATTTGTGGAAGTCATTTTTACATACGAAAAAGTGTAACTTTTTTATGCAAAAACTGACACTTTTTAAGCAAAAACTGTCACCTTTTTGATGCAAAAAATGTGCCTGATTTTTGCCTTAAAAAGTAACACTTTTATTGACATGGTTGAAAAACCTGAGTGAAAGCTGAGTGTTTCACTCAGCCACTCAGCTTTCACTAAAAATGCTTCACTCAGCTTTCACCACCATGTCAATAAAGGTGTCACTTTTTTTCATCCAAAAATACATGTATTCTTATGGGAAAATGACCATTTTCTCGAAGAGAGAAAAATTATCGAAAATTGACATGGTGGAAAAAGCTGAGTGAAATCTGAGTGAGTGCTGAGTGCATGCGTGAATGAGTGACTCAAAATTCACTGAAAATGGTTCACTGAATTATCGAAAAAAGTGCCTCTTTTTGCCTCAAAAGTGGCACTTTTTGCATCAAAAACGTGAAAATGCAGTTTTTGATGCAAAAAAGTATAGTTTTTGAGCCAAAAAAGTGCCTGTTTTTTGCCCTAAAGAAGTGACACTTTTATTGACATGGTGGAAAAAGCTGATTGAAAGCTGAGTGATTCACTCAGCCACTCAGCTTTGGCTGAAAATGCTTCACTCAGTTTTCACCACCATGTCAATAAAGGTGTCACATTTTTTCATCCAAGAATACATGTATTCTTATGGAAAAATGGTAATTTTTTAATAAAAAAAAAATACCGAAAATTGACATGGTGGAAAAAGCTGAGTGAATGCTGAGCGACTCAAAATTCACTGAAAACGCTTCACTGAAATCCTTCCACCATGTCAATTTTGGGTGTTATGTTTTGATCGAAAAAAGTGCCACTTTTTTGCATCAAAAAAGGAGCACCAAAATTGGAAGAATGAACCAATAAAAAATGTGCTGCTTTCTTGCATAAAAAATGAGAATGTTTTTGAAGCAAAATTTGATGAATAATTCAATCAAAAATGTGCTCATTTTTGCATAAAAAGTTAGCATGTTTTTTTAAGCAAGAAAAAATGAGGAAGTGTATTTTCGAGTCACGAAATTAAAATAAAAAATATTCTAAGATATATATATTTTCATAAACGTATTGATGGGTGATCTTCTAACCACGCATGTGTTGCACCTGATGATGCACTTTGAGCAGCACACCAAGTGTCTACATGGCATAAACAATACACTTAGTTCATTCACAAGACATACACGACACGTCACCACCGTGTTCTGTGAGTCTATGTTTATGGTCTGTGGCCTGTGGTCAATTTGCTGCTCATGTCACCTTTCACTTGTCGTTCGTCTGGAGCAACATCAGCGCCATCTGTCGGTGGTGGTGGTGGTGGTGGTGACGGTATCATCCATGTGTCATCTGTCACTCTGCTAATGACATCTGGCACCCTTGGTTCTGGAGGGACATCAGCACCATCTATTGTCGGTCTGTGTCTGTGCTCAGAGTAATAACTACGAACGAAATCACAATGGAGGCTCCATTGACGATGGTCAGCCATAGGATCGTCATTGGGTAGCCATCTGAACCCTACTATGTGGCACGAAAGACATGCAACTACATCTTCCGAACCGGTATACGTAAAGCCTGCCTCGGCTAACTTACTTGCAGGAAATGCCGAAGTCCAGCTTTGAAACAAGTCGAGTCTTGTTTCGTACTGCATCTCTCCATCTCTCTCGGCATACACACAGACACACTGCACACTGCATACTGAATTAAAACGCCAACTCTGCTCTCAATATATACATTTATTTCGTTTCGTAATCAAACAGTACTTTGTCTGGCACATATCATAGGTATTCACGAAAACATAGATGTTTATCATCTTTTGATGATACACAAGTTTATAGCCTCATCAAATGACAAACCATTGTTTTTAGCTAGAGTTTTTGCACTGCTTAATAAGTCGTGATAATATTGACCAAAGTTCATATTCAATAGATATTCACATCTTGTCGCTATCACAGTAGCACTAGTGTAACGAAGCATTACTGAGGCCCATTTTCAAATACCTAAATAGTGGCACAGAAATGATTCGTACGTTTTTTTATACCATTTCAATGTAATTTCTACATTTGTTGTACACGAAAAGCAATTTCCCAGTTCAATAAATAGTAGATGACACTGTCCATATTTCTAAATTTTTGATGCCGACCACTTTTTGCTTGTGTTCATTTCTTGTGGCAAATATATTTACTTCTACATAGAGTTCTGGCCTTGGGTGAAGTTTTTCAGCCAAGAATAGTTTTTGCCGAATCTTAGTAGTTTTTCATTCATTTGCTACGACGAAGGCCGTTTTTCATGTGTTCGTCTACGAAGGCCAACCGAGGGTATAAAAAGACAGAACGCATGGAAATCGCTTTCATTTGTGCCGATACGATCAACTTGATACCGATTTGAACTCCGCATTTTCGAAAATAGTGCATATAGACCCACTTTCCCAGGGGTAAGCTAAGTGATATGGAATATTATCAGGTGATTTGAAATTCCCGAATCGCGTTTACTATTTTTATCCAAAGACCGTAATTCGACAACCACCTCCGTGATATAAAAAGTACCACGTTATTTATCCCAGACGGTTAGGGCTTACAGCCGGAAGGGGTACATACGTTTGCATTCAGGTACCAGTATTTCTCGATTAAATTACTGATTCCACAAAGATCTGGCAGATACGACTTTCTGGAATTCAGTTTGTGTAATAGAGACGAACAAATTGACAAGGTGGGAAATTTAATTCAGAGTCCAGACAACCGAAAAGATTCCATTTAATTAAAGTAGGTAGAACGTTGGACACCCTCCATCCTAGTCAATCCGGTGCCACGTCATACAATTATCCACAAATGTGCTTTCTTAGGAGTGGAGATTGTCTCATTTAAAATCAGGCACAATAAACCGCTTTTTCGAATTTTCTACTTCTCTGAAAAGCAAGGCCTTCCTGCTTGCCGGAACTAGCTGAACTCCACGAAAATATTCGTCGGAGGAGGTGTATTCAATTATTGGTCCTTCAGACATCCGGGAACACGTACCGAAGCTCCTGTATCTCAGCCGAAGACGTACAGCATTATCTAACCCTGAAGGAACGGCTTCACGACCCGAAGGGACAGGAATATATATCGGATTATACATCTTTCTGGACTCCGTTTGTCAGTTACAGTCGTACAATAATAGTCGGTGAGCCAGGAGTAGGTAAAATCCATATCGCGAGTCCTAGTCCCTGAAAACTGCACAGAACAGTGATTCGGGACTAGCCGTTCAAATTGACATACAGGGTCGTAAAAAAGTTGTGACTCGCGGTCATCAATGAGGGAAACCGATTCACCTGAGACGTTCTGTAACCCAAATCCGTAAACGTAGTAATTATAGATATTTGCGGTTGTTTGCATTATACGTTGGAGTCATTCCCTTGAGGTGGTCCGATTGCTTTTCCGTAGAGTTGTCAGTTTTGATCTGTAGTTAGTGTACCGAGCTCATACCCATTGTTGGAAATAAACTAGTTCATTATATATAAAGCCCTTTACTTTCATTCCGGATATAGGGTAAATTGGGGTTACCTCTTGATAACCGTTCTTAATAAAATAAGAAGGTATAGCCGGTATTCCGAAAGTGGTAAGGGCAATCAAAGCCTGCTGCTTACCATCAATCGACACGTGCTCATAACAACTGACCCCTGGAATACCGTTTCTTCACTGAAGCTATCCTGGGCGTCCCATTATTGCCATCTGGGAGAAAGTGGGGCATACCACTATAATCTTACTGGCGCCCGAGGGTTGTATTGGATGTTATAGCGAGTGTACCGTTGTACGACACACTCAGTACCCGTAAGCGTCATTGTAACATCCGTAAGAGGAAGAAAACACGTTACAAATTTGGCGCCCGAGCAGGGACCGTTTTTTTGGTCTACCAAGAATACCGATAACCGAAAGTAGAAGAAAACCCGATTTTTAGAGAAAATAAACAAACCACCGTTTTAGAGTGCGAAAATCATTTGCAAACACTTCTAGAGGTGATATAACGTCGAAAGGACTCAATAACCGCCTACCTGTCATTTTGACAAATTGTCAATTTTGACGTATAAACTCTTAGACACCTCGTTTAGTAGATTTTCGAGGGTGTAGAAGCGATTTCCGACAATCGTTTACAAATATCACTCGCCGTTTCCAAGAAACGACCTGTGGAAGTGAAAGTTTTGATGCACAGAACCTTGTGACACCTCGTTCAGTAGGTTTTCGAGGGTGAAGAATCGATTTCCGTCAACCGTTTACCAATATCGCTCACCGTTTCCAAGAAACAGTTAGTTAGTTATATATCGAGTGGTCGATTCGCTCTCAGAGAGCTGACTGATGGCGACCAATGACCCGCCAGGAACCGACGGAAAATTTGTCTCCTGTACAGGACCACCCTCCGCCCAGAATACCTCGACTGGAGGACCACCTCCCGACACTCGAGTCGGATGGATATACCTTCTGCGCAAGGAGGAACTAGATACCGAACTAGCCAAGTTTCAGCTGATCACGACCGGTACAGTGGATGAAAAATGCCGACACCTCAGCAAGTTTATTCGAGAGGGCCGTGCTACCCCAGTACCCACCACTACTGTGCCGTTTGTATTCCCAGCAATGGCTGCAGGGATCACAACCACCGTCTCGTTACCCACTAAAATAGTTCTGGGTATATTACTGATCTTCAAACTCTCATCCGCCGCCACGGAGGAATTTCTCCAGATCAGGAATTGAACTGGCTATATAGGAACCTCCACCCTGAGTACACATTCGGAGAACTGACTTTACTGACGTCCCCGGATTTGCTAAAGCCGTCAGAGAGTACAAGTTGTTGTGTCTTGAAATTGCACAAGCACCAGCTCCCACGGTATACTCTTGTACCGTCCGTCCGTACGCTCAACCTTTTCCAGCTTCTGCAACCCCCCTGACACCCCAAAGGAGTCCATATCTAGGAGCGTCCATGACACCCGTGTCTCCTTCTCGGTCATATCATGGGATCGAAACTGTTGTTGCTGACAACCGTACTTCTCAGCAAAACGGTGCGGACCACCGTACCCACGCAGTGGTAACCCCGCCACGATATGTATCGGATACTCCTTTCCATGACCGACCACCGCCGTCTTCAAGGAATGTGCAGAGAACCCCACCACCACCTGATCGAGGGAGAACGACCTGCTGGAGGTGTGGGGAAGGCGGTCACATGAGAAATGACTGCCGGAATCCGCCTAGAATATTCTGTTCCCGTTGTGGCCGAAACGGTGTACTCTCACGGGACTGTGATTGTCGCCAGTCGGGAAACGGACCAGAGACTCGACAACCTCGAGAACCGTCGAGCCTCAGCCGTTAGTTACCTCGACTTTTGTCTCCGCCGTCCGTTCTACTGACAATAGACCGTTTGTGAAGGTGACCATCGGTGACAAAACCTTCTTGGCTCTCATAGACTCCGGAGCTACCAGAACTTTCGCAAGTCTGGCCGTTGGCAACTGTTGTGAACATAATAGGTATTCGTTGTTGCCACATACAGTGCGTCAGTCTCGTCAGGCTGATGGTTCACTCATACCAGTGAATCGAAGTTTCAAGCCACTTATTACGATTGGACAGGGACAGATATCCGCCGAGCTGTTGATCGTACCACAACTCACTGTGGATCTGGTGATAGGCATGGATGTTCTCAGAGCACCCAATTTCCGAATGGACTTGGGTAGTGCTACTGTGTTTTTAAACCAGGAGGACGTGACCTATCGCCATGCACAGTCCGCCGTAGCGAAGACCTCTCCATCCGTGAACACCCCAGCTCCCGAAGAGGCATGCCCTCTTCAGCCGGCGTCTAGCACCCTGGGAGAAACAGTAGAGGTACCCCTGCGGTCCTCTTCTTTTCAAAATACTGAACAACCGGTAGCTAATCTGCCACCATGTGTTGAGAGTACCAAAGGGAGAAACCTTACTCCCGTTCAACAAAACCAGTTGGACAGATTTTTGAAGGCTGAGTTGCCTGTATTACAACAAATAATAGGAACGACACCGTGGATACAACATCACATCCGATTAACAAACCCGGAACCCATAAAACAGCGTTATTGCCCCCAAAATCCGAGAATGCAGGATATTATTAACCTTGAAGTGGACAAGATACTGACCGATGGGCAAATAGAGCCCTCTAGCAGACTCTGGAGTTCTCCCGTGGTCATAGTTCGGAAGAAAGATGGCAAGCCCCGTTTCTGCATAGACTTTCAAAAAGTCAATGAGGTGTCCGAAAAGAATGCGTATCCGTTACCATTCATAAATTCCATTCTCGATAAAAATCATGAAGCGAAGTACATATTCAGTTTAGACCTCCGGCAAGGTTATTGGCAGATACCCCTCGCCTCCGCTAGTAAGCCAATAACTGCATTTACTGTGCCAGAACGCGGCCTGTTTCAATTTACCGTCATGCCGTTCGGGCTACATTCGGCCCCCGCCACGTTTCAGAGGCTTATGGACACCATCATCGGGCCCGACATGGAACCGTTTGCCTTCGCCTATCTGGACGACATTATCGTCTTAGGTAGAACCTTTGGAGAACACCTAGTAAACTTGCGCAACGTGTTCAGGAGACTGCAGGAAGCTAACCTTCAGCTAAACCCAGACAAATGTAAGTTCTGTCTGAACTCCCTACGATACCTTGGCCATCTAGTCACGGCAGAGGGTATTCGGACCGATCCTGACAAAGTCGAGTCTATCATCAAATGGCCCGCCCCTACCTCCGTTAAGAAGCTCCGATAATTTCTGGGGATGATATCCTGGTACCGCAGGTTCATCCAGAATTTTTCTCAATTGGCTTCTCCGCTGACCAAGCTTTTGAGGAAAAATTATCGCTGGAGATTGGAACATGCCCAAACTGATGCGTTGGAGAGACTGAAAATTTGTTTGACTGAAGCTCCCGTATTATCGTGCCCCGACTTCACGAAACCGTTTGTACTGCAGACCGATGCTTGTGAATATGGGTTGGGTGCCGCCCTAACTCAGACCGTGGAAGGCCAAGAGCACGTGATAGCTTATGCTAGCCGAACGCTGTCTCCCCCTGAACGAAATTACTCTGTCACTGAGAAAGACTGTGTGGGGAGTAGAGGAGATGAGACTGTACCTCGAAGATTACCGGTTTATCGTTTTGAGTGACCACCAATCCCTTCAGTGGCTTAAATCACTCAAAAGTTCATCCGGCCGTATTGCCCGTTGGGCAATGTTCCTACAACAGTTTGATTACGAAGTCAAGTACCGAATGGGCGCTTTAAACCGAGTAGCAGATGCGTTGTCACGCCAACCACTGCCCGAGAGCGCCGAATCAAATTCAAACTGTCTGGCCGTGGAACCTGCCGAAGAGGAACGTACCTGCTCCTGGTATGACAAGAAAAAAGAGGGAAATTAGTCGTAATCCAGAAGCATTTCCGGATCATTGTATGAAGGATGGAAAATTATTCCGTCACTTCTGGGATGACAGTGACATGTCTGAGCCAGGAATGACGGATCCGTGGAAACTGTGTGTGCCCAAACCTCTACGAGCAAAAGTGCTAGAGGAAAACCACGACGTGGTGACGGCAGGCCACATGGGAAAAGCTAAGACTATCGCTCGTATCGCACGACGGTATTACTGGCCCGGAATGTTTCGTGAGATTTCTCAGTATGTCCGATCATGCCGGTCATGCCAACAGTATAAAGTACCTCAGCAACAGCCGCCAGGAAAGATGTACCCGTCACCACAAGTGAAACCTTGGAGCACTGTTTCTACCGACCTGGTAGGTCCACTACCACGGTCCAGCAAAGGAAACAGCTACCTCTGTGTATTTCAGGATAGGTTCACCAAATGGTTACAAGTACGTCCTCTCCGCAAGGCCACTTCCCGTGCCGTAGCTCAAGCTTTCTACGAAGATATCGTGTTGAGTTTTGGCCGTCCCGATACCGTTATTAGCGACAATGGTACCCAATATACCGGACATGTATTTACTGACCTTCTCTCCGAATTGGGCATTTATCACCGCTTCACCCCTCCGTATACCCCACAAGCTAATCCCGTGGAGAGGGCCAACAAAACCATTAAGACTATGATCTCCCAGTATTGCGATAAAGACCACCGGAAGTGGGACCTCTACCTGCCGGAATTACAATTTGCATTGAACACGGCCCGCCAAGAGTCGACTGGATTCACCCCAACCTTTTTGAATTTTGGGAGAGAACTGAATCCACTCAAGTCAGTATTTCCACCAGACCCTCCCGCGAACGTTGATGAGTCGTTGAGAACAACCGCATGGACCAAGAATATGGACAAGTTGCGAGAAGTCCATGAGTTGGTGAGTGTGAATTTGGCTCGAGCCTTTACAACTTAAAGCCATTATTACAACTTACGTTATAGAGACTGAAGATGCCACGTAGGCGACCAGGTCTTGAAGAAAGAACATTCGCTGTCCTCCAAAGTACAGGGTCACTCGGCCAAACTCGCCCCAAAATATACCGGTCTGTTTACCATTGTCCGAGTAGTCACTCCCGTTGTATATGATATTAAGGGACCCCACGGAAAGCGAGTCAACAGTGTTCACGTGAAAGATTTGAAATCGTATAGAACCGAAACCGATCCGTAATTTCTTTTGTTTTCAGATGGATTTTTCCATAGTCCAAACACCACCCCGTCCGAACAAACCTTCCCCACCGGGGATACCGGTCAATCTACAACTGGTAACGCCTCGTGTGCCGACACCGACTATCGATCTGATCACTCATCCCTCCACCCAAGCATGTTTTGAAAGTCAGGACCCGATCCAAACCGTAGATGCCTTTTTGTCATCTTTGTCGGGCGTGACACCCCTTATCTCCCCAACTACGAGCAACATTTCCAGATATATTCCCGGACCACCCTCGCCCCCGGATACCGTCAACCGAGTGCGGGGAATGAAAAGGAAGGCCACCCCGAACGAAGATGTCGACGACCTGATAAGCGCAATATCCGCCTCGCTTCGAGAGCTGCTGCTCACGAGGATGTCCATGGAGGCTGAACCCCTCGAGGCTTTGACCCCTGAGGTCGTCCGGGAGAAAGCTTGCGAAATCTTGGGAGTGTGGGCAGCGGAGCAAGTCGCGCAGGCCCCGTCACCAGCTGGAGGCGGCGCGAATTTTTGTGCACCTGAGTGACCTCCGAGGCCAGAAACGAGGCAAACGAAACCGTCTTCGTCTCTTAACCCGAGACGAAATAGTAGTATGGGCAACCGTGCCAAAAGATAGCCCATAATATATTTTTTATCGTAGGAAGAACCCCAGAAGTATGACGGAATATTTGGAGCTCTGCACTTCCCCGATGTCTGATGGATGGTGCATGATAGCGAGTGAAAATCAGAACAATGGGCCCCCGGGTAGTCCCCATGATGTAGAAGATAGTCCAGAATCTTCCAATATGGGTATTCAACCATCAACCGCCTACGAGGAGGATAGAAGGCAGAAAGAAGAGGCACGCGACCGCACCAGTGCAAAGATGTCCGAAGATCCATTCGCTGGGAACGCTTATTTCGAGATCAAATAAGAAAATTTGTCCGGAGAAATATCCGAGGATGGATATAATCGGCAACTAGACATTCCAATATCGTCGATACCCGTACCAGTCCTCGTCAGGATGAACTTCAGGAAGACCCATCACGTCACGAAGAATCATCCTAAAGGAGGAAGTGAGGAAGCTGGTCTGATATACCTTCCCGTAGAACGAATACTATGCTGGCGATGTGGAATGCCAGTTCATAACCGTAGTCAATGTCGCGAGCCGTGGAAGATATTCTGCTCTCGCTGTGGACGCTATGGGATCCGTTTGTGCGACTGCCCCTGTTCGACCAAAGTGAATCCGACAACTATATTTTCCTGCGTTGGCACATACCAGAAACAGGGACCATTGCCGTCAGTCCGTTGATATATCATGCCGCCCCGGCCACCAGTGGTGTCCAAAGGCACTCAAACCGCCACCGAGAAAGTATCAGACCAAGCCGTTTAATGTGATATATGCCACTGTAATAAATGGCGTCGAAACACCATCGCCACCCAAGAACATCGTTTAAACCGCTCACTTCCGCAACCGCTCATCCGGGGTCGCACAACAGATAACCGCTTCTGGGGCCATCTTTACCAATAATTATTTTTTGGTTGTTTCTAGTTAAAGTCATAAGCTTAGGTTAATAAAACCAGTTCTTCTTGGGGAAGAACACGTATTTCACCACCATATCTCGGATCCAGAAGTCCCGACCACATTCAGGTTTTGGGTGTTAACATCCGGAGTACCTGCGTCAAAGCCGTAAGCTGAAACTAGAGCCGGAACTAGTATCTCCGCAACCCGAGAACCAGAACGCCTTTATCACTTCGATCCACATGACAGGACCAGAGAGGTTAACCGTCGATGCAGCATCAGGAAATGAAAAACAGAAGCAAGAAAGAAAGAGACCGGAGGCAGGAGTCGATATCATTCATTTCAAAAAGGGTATTTATAATCTTGAAGAAAAAAAAAATGTAAACTTTGTTTAATTTTTTTTTTTTTTCGGAAGTAAGAGGGGGATGTAACGAAGCATTTCTGAGGCCCATTTTCAAATACCTAAATAGTAGCACAGAAATGATTCGTACGTTTTTTTATACCATTTCAATGTAATTTCTACATTTGTTGTACACGAAAAGCAATTTCCCAGTTCAAGAAATAGTAGATGACCCTGTCCATATTTCCAAATTTTTGATACCGACCACTTTTTGCATGTGTTCATTTCTTGTGGCAAAAATATCAACTTCTACATAGAGTTCTGGCATCGGGTGAAGTTTTTCAGCCAAGAATAGTTTTTGCCGAATCTTAGTAGTTTTTCATTCGTTTTGTTACGACAAAGGCCGTTTTTCATGTGTTCGTCTAGGAAGGCCAACCGAGGGTATGAAAAGACAGAACGCATGGAAATCGCTCTCATTTGTGCCGGTACGATAAACTTGATACAGTAGCTAATTTGAACTCTGCATTTTTGAAAATAGTGCATATAGACCGACTTTCCAAGGGTAAGCTAAGTGATATGGAATATTATCAGGTGATTTGAAATTCCCGAATCGCGTTTACTATTTTTATCCAAAGACCGTAATTCGACAACCACCTCCGTGATATCAAAAGTACCACGTTATTTATCCCAGAAGGTTAGGGCTTACAGCCGGAAGGGGTACATACTGTTATGAGATTGATAAAAGCCCCCTAGCTGCGCCGCTGAGTCCATTCCGCGGACGCCTCATCCATAATTAGTTCCAAGAAGTGTTTATTCGGATGGATCGTTTTCTGTAATGCATGAATAGACTAGATAACGGAGCTGCCGCGTCATCGCTCAATTTCTGGAAATGTGTAGAAGTTCTCCGTTATGAGTATTCTCGAATCTTCGCGTTTAATCCAGTCTACGCGATGAGCGCCTATATAAACGGAGACGTTTGACTGGGAAGGAAGTTTTTATGAAGAGAATTATTTAAGAAGATTAGAAAGTGATAATAAGCAGAAGTGTTTGGAATATTTAGCTAGTTGTATTGTTGTATAGATAGATCTAAGTGTTTTATTAGTCAGTGAAGTGTTGTATGTTTGTTTATAGTGAAGTTAGAAAATAAACAGTTTAGTAGTGTGCTCGGCCTATTATTTAGCAAAAACGTAACAGTGGTGTCCGAAGCGGGATATAAGTGAAAAACAGAAACTATTTATGGTGAATACGAGGAGTACGTCGTACGATACGATGGAGGACATTGTGAAATTTATCCAAAATCAATTTGCGGATCTGGAAAGAAGGCGCCAGGAGGAAAAACAAGAAGAGGAAAAGCGGCGCCAGGAGGAAAAGAAAGAACGAGAAGAGGCACTCCAGAAAATTTTCGAAGAACAGAGAAATGAACGAGAAGATGAAAAACAAGAACGAGAAAAGGAAAAACAGGAAGAGGAAGTGCGACGATTGGATGAAAAGAATGAACGAGAAGAGGCCCTCCAGAAACTTCTCGAATAACAAAAGAATGAATTGGAACGAATAAAAAAACAAAGGAAAACAGACTTCCAGAAGGTTCTAGAACATCAAGACAAGTTCTCCCAACATGTATTACAGAAAACCGAAGTACAAATGGAGGAACTGAAAGAAGAACTGAATGAAGAATTAAAGGAAGACGTCAAGAAAATCGACGATGAGGTTAATAAGAAATTTGATACAGTGCGAGAGGAGATGAAAGGACTAGAAAATCAGATAGCACTACTCATGAAGCAAGGTCGTCGAGACAGGGTTGCCACATCAGGAATTTCCGTAAAACCACCGACTTTTGATGGACAGTCCTCTTGGTCCATATATCGCCGACAATTTGTAGCTGCAGCAGTGGCTAATGGATGGGGTGAAAAAGAAAAAGCTACTGCCCTTATAGTAGCTTTGAGAGGGCCAGATTTGGGTATGTTACAGTCGATACAGCAAAATAAATATAAAGACCTGATTACTGCATTAGAGTTGCGGTATGGCGATCAACATCGAGAACAACTGTATCGGGCTCAAATGAAAACGCGCACTCAAAAATCAGGTGAGAGTTTGCAAGAATTTGAAGCGGATGTGAGACGTCTAATTTAGCTGGCTTACCCAGAAGCACCGGGAGAATTCAAGGAACAGCTGGCGGTGCAGTTATTTATAGATAGACTGAGAGACACCGAAATCAAGAGGACTTTGCGATTGACACACTTTAAGAGGAGTAGCGATGCCTTGGTACGTTCTTTAGAAGTGGAGGCGGCCTTCAACACCTCGAGGCCGAAAGTACGAGCGGTATCGATAGAAGAACCCAAACAACGATCAAGCGCAGCTACTAGTTCATTCGAGAAGGTTCTGGAAGAGATTAAATCCTTGATGAGCGGAATAAGCACCCAGAAGAACAGGGCGTGCTATAGATGTGGGAAATTGGGCCATCTTATTAGAGACTGCAGGGTCAGAATGCCACCACGTTCGCAATCACCTATGAGGACAAGATCTTTCAGCGAGTCCTCAAGTGGGCGGCAGGAAAACTAGAATTAGCCAGCATATCGGGGCGCATGCTGGCTAACAATAATGGAGCCCCCAAGGTCATCCCTATCAACAGGCTAAGAAGAACAACCGATAGCCTTACCATTTCAGGAAAATTGAACGAAATAGACGTCGTATGCACCATAGACACCGGTGCTGCAGTTTCGTTGGTACGCAGTGACATTCTTCGGCCAGAAAGCGTGAAACCTATCTCTTCAAACCTTCTGCTTCGAACAGTCACTGGAGAAAACGCACCGATTTGAGAAGCTGAGATTACACTGATTTTTGGGCGACTCACCATCACAAATACAGTGTACGTCGCGTATATAGAAGATGAATTTATACTTGGGATGGATTTGATCAGTGACTACGGGTTTTCGTTTGACAATGAAGAGAGGATCATGAAGTTTGGAGGGGAAGAATTTGTACTCACAACTCCAACAGAGAGGACGATGTCTGTGAAACTGCGATTAGTGAAAACCGTGAAAATTCCTGGATTTTCGGAGAAGGTAGTTTATGCTACATTAGATGGAGACCCTAGAATAGTAAAGCCATGTGTTGAATTACCTAGCGATTTGGTTCTTGCACGAGCCCTAGTAAAGACAAAACATGCTATTCCTGTGAGAGTTGCCAACGTGTATCCCGAAGAAATAACGACTAAAGAAGGCGATATCATTGGAATATGTGAACCTATTTCATGGGTAGCGAACTATGATCCAAGTGACCACGAGGAAAGAAAGGAAGCCTCAAAGAGTGTTATGACAGTTCTTGAAAAATCATTTGAACACTTGTCGACAGAAGAATTGAGAGCTGCTAGAAATTTCATCAGAAGTGAAAGCGACATCTTTGATTCAACAACAACAGGAAGAACTAACCTGGTCAAGCACAGGATCGATACTGGCCAAGCCCATCCGATTCGGCAATCACCAAGAAGAGTTCCATTTGCCAAACAACAAGAGGTGGAAGAGCTTGTTGACAAGATGATGAAAGATGGTGTGATTGAAGAATCATCGAGCCCTTGGTCTGCACCTGTTGTGTTAGTTTTTAAGAAGGATGGATACACAAGATTCTGTGTGGATTATAGGAAATTGAATGATGTAACGAAGAAGGATAGCTACCCTTTACCAAGGATTGACGACACATTAACAACTTTAGCAGGTTCACGTTGGTTCTCAATCCTAGATCTGAAGAGCGGGTATTGGCAAGTGGGCATACATGAAGAAGATAAGGAGAAGACAGCATTTTCGACTGGAAGCGGACTTTATCAGTTCACTGTCATGCCTTTTGGATTATGCAATGCTCCAGCAACATTTGAAAGGCTTATGGAGCTGCTCCTGCGAGGACTTACTTGGAAGACTTGTCTAGTATACCTCGACGACGTTTTAGTCATGGGAAAGACATTTGAAGAACATGTGCAAAACTTACGAGAAGTACAATACAATACAATACAATACTTTTATTCATCACTCAACTTAATGAACAATTTCCATTGCATATACAAGTTATCAGACTAGTCAACAAAAAACATTCATGTGTCGGATCACAATACAATACAATGCAATACAATATAATCAAATCACATGGAACTTATATACAATACATTACTTTATTAACTCAATTTAGTATACGATTTCATTATATAAAGTTATCAAAAACAGTTACATTCAGATCATTAAAATACAATATAGCCAGATCACAGAGAAGTTTTATATTAAACTGTTTCAATTATAACTAAAATTCTAGGTAGTCATTCACTGAATAAAATGCCTCCTTCAATAAAAATGTTAAAAGGGTAGTTTTCAGCTGTTTTAAATTGTCTATTTCCCCAAATATATTTATAAATTTGTTATAGCAGATAATTTGTTGATATTCATGAGAATTCCGACATATAGCAAGTCTTGAGAATGGTTGATAATAATGATTCTTACCGCGGGTGTAATACTGGTGTATATCCTTATTTCTTGGTGAATGAGAATGATTTTTTTTTAAATCATTAATTAGTATATAGATATATAGTGAAGGTAGAGTGAGTATTTCCAATTCAACTAATAATGGTCGACAGTGAGTATGTTGATTTACGCCCATCATACACCGGACAATTTTCTTTTGAGCGACAAATGCTTTGTACACATGTGTCGATGTTCCCCAGAAGAGAAGGCCATATGACAAGGCTGACTGAACCAACCCAAAGTATGCCAGCCTTAATATATTTGGGGTTACCGTAGGTTTCAATTGTCTGACTAAGAAACACATTGAGCTGAGTTTGCTTGTTACGTTGTCTATATGATGCTCCCAGGACATTTTATGGTCCAATGATATCCCTAGGAAGTTGAACGTTTCTGTTTTCTGGATGGACTGATGATTCATCCTGATAAGCAGACTATAGTCCTGAATTACATTCTTTGGTAGGAACGACATGTAAAATGTCTTGCTGACATTTACTAGTGGACCGTTCTCCACGCAGTAATCAGAAAACTCATTAATACCATTTTTGGCTTTCTCAAGACATTCTAGATCAGATTTTCCACTGATACCAAAAGTTGTGTCATCTGCATACTTAACTATTACATTGGCTGAGCTACATGATTTTGGGAAATCGTTTATGAACAAAATGAATAGGATAGGACCTAGAATCGAGCCCTGAGGTACACCAACAGTCATGTCTTTCATTTCTGACTTAACATTATCAATTACTACGGCTTGTTTTCTATTTGTCAGGTAGGATTTGACCCAGTCATTTGCAACACCTCGTATTCCATTGCAACTAAGTTTTTCAATAAGTGCAATGTGATCTATGGTATCGAAAGCACGGCTCAGGTCAAAGAATATTGTTGTCGGTGTTTGTTTCATGTTCAGGATATTATATATGTAGGAAGTCAGTGTGTCAATAGCTGAATTTGTAGATCTCGCCTTTCTGAAGCCATGTTGGCATGAGGTTAATAGATTATTTGGTTCTAGGAAATCTGTCAACCTGCTGTTAAAGCAGGATTCAACTACCTTCGCCAGTTGACTTTGTAGACAAATGTTCCTATAATTGCAGACTTCCTTTTTTGAGCCTTTATTCTTAAATATTGGAAGTGATTTTGAGATTTTTAAACTATCTGGATACTGTTCTGATTTGAAAGATTCATTTATTAAATATGAAAGAGGTGAAGAAATCAGGTGTGCCACACTACTCAATACCCCCCCTGTAATATCATCTATACCTGCTGCATGGCTTTTTTGATGATTTTTTTAATAGGCTTTCAATTTCTGGTGGCGTAGTTGGTGTCAAGAATAGAGTTTTGTTTGTGATTATTTTAAGATCCAGTGTATCATAGTCTGGCTTTGGTACACCTGTAACTTCTAGGCCATCATTGTTAACGACACCTGTTGGAATGTTTTGGGATCGTGTACCTTTCATTTCGCCAATTATTTTCCAACTTTCCTTGGTTATATTAGATGCATGCAATAATCTATTATTATTATGGGATTTTTTTGTTTCAGTTAGTTTTGTTTTGTATAGTAGCTTCAGATCTTTATATCTTTGATTGATTATTTCATTTCCTGAACTTTTCCTTAATTTATTCATTTGACAGAGAGTTTCGTGTAGTTCCTTTAGTTTCTGTGTGTGCCATTTTTGTTCTTTGTGGTGCCTTTTTAATTTTTTCATAGGAAAAGCTATATTATAATGATAGATGAGTGTATTATAGAAAGAAGCAGATTTTTCAACGAATGATTTTACCTCATACATTTCGAACCATTTCTCATTTTCTATTAGATAAGAGAATGTATTCATATTATTTGGAGAAAAACATCTTTTCCAAATATACCTATTATTTAAATCAGTATTATGCAGTGCTAATTTACATATTTGATAAGTGTGGTCAGATATGTGAGTATCCTCTACAGAAAGATCAAACACAGTCATATTTGTGAACATAACATCAATCAGTGAGCTAGAGGTTGAGTTTGCAATGCGTGTGGGTAGGGTAATTGCATTTATCATATTGAATTCTTTGAAAAGGTTAACAATTTTTTTACTAGGGCAGCTATTTTGTAACAGATTTACGTTTATGTCACCACAAACTAAGTAGTAGTTCAAATTCAAGTACTCCAACGATTCAGGAATGCCAACCTTAAACTAAATCCCCAGAAATGCTCATTGTTCCAGAAAGAAGTGGATTTTCTGGGTCACACAGTGTCATCAGACGGCATCCGAACAAACGAAAGGAAGATACAGACAATCCGAGACTGGCCGAGACCAAAAGAAAAACATGAAGTGAGGAGCTTCCTAGGGCTCTGCACCTACTACCGTCGGTTTGTAGAAGGATTTGCTGACATTGCGGCACCCCTACATAAGTTGAAATTCGTCTGGTCCAACGAAAGTGAACGGGCATTTGGAAAGCTGAAAGTTGCTCTATGTTTCAGTCCGATTTTAAGTTTTCCACATCAAAGAGGCCTTTTCGTTTTGGACACAGATGCCAGTAACAATGGAATTGGAGCCGTACTATCACAAGAGCAAGATGGCCAGGAAAAAGTAATTGAGTTTTACAGAAAGGCACTGACCAAACCAGAAAGAAATTATTGCGTAACAAGGAAGGAACTACTGGCAATAATCAAGGCGGTCGACCACTTCCACAAATATCTATATGGAAGAGAATTTCTCATTAGAACAGATCATGCAGCTTTGAAGTGGTTACTCGAAATGAAGACCCCTGAAGGACAAGTAGCAAGGTGGATTGAGAAGTTGAACCAGTATCACTTCAAAATAAAACATCGACCAGGACGATTACACAACAACGCAGATGCCTTGTCGAGAAGACCTTATTCGGATACCTGTGAGCATTGTGAGCGAATTGAACGTCGCGAAGGAATCAACCAAGTGAGATTAATGGTTGACGACAATTGGACCACAACGAAAATGAGGCAGGACCAAGAAAGTGATCCAAACATCGCAGATTTTCTACGATGGAAGGAAAGCAGAGTGGAAAGACCCACTTGGAAGGAAATCTCCTTACGATCACCAGCTTTCAAGGCATTGTGGGCTCAATGGGATTCCCTGATTGTTGAGAATGGTCTATTGAAGAGAGCTTGGGAATCGGGCGACGGCAGAAAAGTGATTTCTCAATTGGTTGTACCTAGGTCGAGGATAAGTGATGTCTTGGAGGAGATCCATGGCAGCAATTCAGGTGGACATTTTGGAGTGAATAAGACCATGGATAAAATACGGCAGAGATTTTGCTGGGTCCAATGTCGTGAAGATGTAGAGAGGTGGTGCCGAAGATGTCTGAAGTGTGAAGCAAGTAAAGGTCCCAAGACAAGATCGAGAGGAAAAATGAAGCAATACAATGTAGGTGCTCCCTTCGAACGAATCGCCATCGATGTAGCAGGACCGTTTCCGATGACGAATGATGGCAACAAATACATCCTCGTTGCCATGGATTACTTTGGCAAATGGGTTGAAGCTTATGCCTTGCCTAATCAAGAAGCATCCACAGTTGCAAGAGCTCTGGTGGATAACATGTTTTCAAGGTTTGGAGTCCGATCAAGAAAGAAATTTTTAATCAAATTTATTCAAGGAAGTTTGTGAATTGATAGGAATTAGCAAGACCAGAATAACGGCCCTCCACCCACAGTCTGATGGGATGGTTGAAAGGTTCAACAGGACTATGGAAGAACATCTTTCCAAAGTAGTAGAGGAGCACCAAAAGACATGGGATCGACATCTTCCACTATTCTTGATGGCTTACAGGGCCTCTGTGCACGATTCCACAAAGCTCACTCCAGCCAGCATCATCTTCGGGAGAGAACTTCGGTTGCCCTGTAACTTGGTGTTCGGATCACCAAGTTCTGAAGAAAAAGAGGTACAGGATTATGCAGACGAACTGCGAGATAGCTTGAATGGGATCCACGAATTTGCAAGAAAAAGATTGAAGATAACTAGTGACAGAATGAAGGCTCGATACGATCTTAAGGCCAATACTGGTGGATTCAAAGAAGGAGATCGAGTGTGGCTGTACAATCCTCGTCGTAAGAAAGGATTTTTTCCTATGTTAACACCATCTTGGGAAGGACCATATATGATAGTGAAAAGAATAAACGACGTGGTCTATAGAATTCAATGCAGCTCGAGAGCGAAAATGAAGGACGTTCACCTAGAGAGACTCAAACGTCATAATAGAGACGACACATTGTTTAATCGGGACGATCAAAATTGAGAGGGGGATAATGTTACGAGATTGATAAAAGCCCCCTAGCTGCGCCGCTGAGTCCATTCCGCGGACGCCTCATCCATAATTAGTTCCTAGAAGTGTTTATTTGGATGGATCGTTTTCTGTAATGCATGAATAGACTAGATAACGGAGCTGCCGCGTCATCGCTCAATTTCTGGAAATGTGTAGAAGTTCTCCGTTTTGAGTACTCTCGAATCTTCGCGTTTAATCCAGTCTACGCGATGAGTGCCTATATAAACGGAGACGTTTGACTGGGAAGGAAGTTTTTATGAAGAGAATTATTTAAGAAGATTAGAAAGTGATAATAAGCAGAAGTGTTTGGAATATTCAGCTAGTTCTATTGTTGTATAGATAGATCTAAGTGTTTTATTAGTCATTGAAGTGTTGTATGTTTGTTTATAGTGAAGTTAGAAAATAAACAGTTTAGTAGTGTGCTCGGCCTATTATTTAGCAAAAATGTAACAATACGTTTGAATTCAGGTACCAGTATTTCTCGATTAAATTACTGATTCTACAAAGATCTGGCAGATACGACTTTCTGGAATTGAGTTTGTGTAATAGAGACGAACAAATTGACAAGGTGGGAAATTGAATTCCGAGTCCAGACAACCGAAAAGATTCCGTTTAATTAAAGTAGGTAGAACGTTGGACACCCTCCATCCTAGTCAATTCGGTGCCACGTCATACAATTATCCACAAATGTGCTTTCACAGGAGTGGAGATTGTCTCGTTTAAAATCAGGCACAATAAACCGCTTTTTCGAAGTTCCTACTTCTCCGAAAAGCAAGGCCTTCCTGCTTGCCCAAACTAGCTGAACTCCACGAGAATATTCGTTGGACCTACTGGTCATTAGATTTTTGACTACTTGCGTGATATATAAGCCGGTGCCCCAGAGCTAAAGTTTCAGTTAGTAATGGATATTACCTAGTTGGTGTTGATGAATATTTCGCAGCTCCCCAGAACACTAATGAACACAATAGGATTACCGACTCTATGATTGTAAGTGGAACAGTTGTATAATTTTTAGTTTGATTTTTTAAAATTCCTTACATATTTTTGCAGCTTTATATATATATATTATATATATATATATATATATATATATATATATATATATATATATATATATATATATATATATATATATATATATATATATATATATATATATATATATATATATATATATATATATATATATATATATATATATATATATATAGAGAGAGAGAGAGAGGTAGTCTCTTGACTGGACTAGTTGAAAAAAACCAATTTATCTAAGAATATTCTCAGTGAAAATATCCCTTGGGGTTGCAGTCAGAAAAAGTGGCCTGGTAAAGAACAACTCTTTGTTAAATTGTCGAGCTTTCGAAAATATTTATTTTCATTTTCAAGACATCTGAAAATATTAATCGTGTGAACAAACAGAACACTCTTAATATGATGTAAAACAACTTACTAACGTGAGATTAATTTTGTGAAAACAGCAGAGAAACTTCTTGGTCATTCCTTATGTATGTAAGGTTATGTCACAACACAAAACGAGATGAAACAACAAAAATAAAACTATGTCATGTACATGAACACGATTAAAAAACATTATGATTTTATGAGTTATGAAAGAAAACTTTTAATTAAAATTTGGAAAAATGTTAATCATTTTAAAACTCGCCTTTGAGACCGCACGTGGTTCAAGGGACGCACAAGGGCAGTAAAAATATGTCAAGAAAAAGAAGAAGAGAGTATTGACAAATTTCAACGTCAAACACGTCAAATGTCAACAGTCAACCTTGTATGTTCCATGAAACACGCTTCAGCTCTGTGCTGAGTTATGCCCTCTATGGGGGATTGTGAGAACTATTATTAAAGTTATTTGAATTTGCAACATTATTTTTGTGGAGAGAAAGAATATAATTATAAATTATACTAAGATTGGCTATATCAGACCGCTTATTCATACTATTAGGATCTTTACTAACGTAAACCATCTCTAGAAAATTTCTCTTGGAATAATTTTCTTCAATTGATAAAATTGTGGGTTCATTGAAATTAATATTGTGAAAAGTTGAAATGCTGTGTTCTGCAAGTGCACAGCTGGGTTTTTTTAATTTGCAGTCACTCTTATGTGAAGCAATACGTCCGGAGAGATTTCTACCTGTCTGTCCAATATATATATTTTGTCACAATTGACACAAGATAATTGATAAATTACATTAGTTTGTTCAAATTTAGAAAGAGGAGTTTTGGTTTTTGAGTATAAAAGATTTACAGTTTTGGGATTTTTCTTCGCTATGCGAATTTCTGGAGATTTAAAAATATTGGTGAGTTTGGGTGTTAATTCCTGTATATAAGGAAGGCTCCTATATTTACATAAGATTCTTTGCTGTGATTGTGTTTGATTATTCAAAGTGTTAACGTTATTTTCAATGATATTATTAAAGTTATTATTATTTATGGTAGAAGTATTAAAAAGAAATTTATTAATCATGTATGTAGGATAAGAATTGTCCAAGAGGATCCTTCCCAACTCCTTCAAACACTCCTGTCGATGAACAGGATGTGACAGACCTGTCACTCTGTTTTCCAGTGCGACAATCAGATTTTGCTTCATGCTCTTATGATGATAATAGTGAAAATTCAGGAAACGATTTGAACAAATCGGCTTCCTGTACCATTTTGTACGTAGAACGTTATGATTGTCTACAATGATTGTGTATGATTGTGTATGATGGTGTACAAAATGAAGCGTGTTTCATGGAACATACAAGGTTGACTGTTGACATTTGACGTGTTTGACGTTGAAATTTGTCAATAATCTCTTCTTCTTTTTCTTGACATATTTTTACCGCCCTTGTGCGTCCCTTGAACCACGTGCGGTCTCAAAGGCGAGTTTTAAAATGATTAACATTTTTCCAAATTTTAATTAAAAGTTTTCTTTCATAACTCATAAAATCATAATGTTTTTTAATCGTGTTCATGTACATGACATAGTTTTATTTTTGTTGTTTCATCTCGTTTTGTGTTGTGACATAACCTTACATACATAAGGAATGACCAAGAAGTTTCTCTGCTGTTTTCACAAAATTAATCTCACGTTAGTAAGTTGTTTTACATCATATTAAGAGTGTTCTGTTTGTTCACACGATTAATATTTTCAGATGTCTTGAAAATGAAAATAAATATTTTCGAAAGCTCGACAATTTAACAAAGAGTTGTTCTTTACCAGGCCACTTTTTCTGACTGCAACCCCAAGGGATATTTTCACTGAGAATATTCTTAGATAAATTGGTTTTATATATATATATATATATATATATATATATATATATATATATATATATATATATATATATATATATATACATTAGTCAACTTTTTTCAAAATTAAAATCTCCTCTCGAAACAACCCAGAATTATAATGTTGTTTACAAAATTCCTTGCAACGATTGTAATAAAGTATACATCGGGCAAACTTCTAGACTCTTGAAAGGTAGGATTACTTCGCATAAAAGTGATTGTAGAAGAAATGTTAATTCCTGTGCATTAGCTGAACATGTAAATCGTTTTGACCATAGAATGGGTTTCGATAATGTTAGTGTGCTTGAAATAGAAAACAACATTTTCAAAAGGACATTTTTAGAAATGTTACAAATTAATGAAGAGAGTAACAGCTTAAACAAGAAAACTGATTTGAATAATTTAAGTAAAATTTACACCTTTATTTTAAAACTGAACAGAGATAAATCGAAAAATTATAGTAATGCTAATACACCTAGTAGAGTCACTTGATTTTATAATATCAATTCAAAAACATTGACATTAATTTTCAAATTCGAATACTGTCAGTCCGCATTTTAATTTTTATACAATATTTTTTACTTTACTGATGCTAATTTAAATTTTTACTCAAGTTATGTATGTTAGTAGATTCGATATATTTCTCCATTTTTTATTTTGTCCTGTTATAGTTGTCCTGAGGAAGGAAATAAACTTTTCCGAAAGCTTGACAAGATAACAAAGAGTTTTCTTTAAGACCAACATAAGACTGCAACCTCAAGATTTTTCCAATTCTACATATATATATATATATATATATATATATATATATATATATATATATATATATATATATATATATATATATATATATATATATATATTGATTGACATACGTAACTATGATGAAGTTTTTGTGAAATATTATATAGAGTGTCCAAAAAAGTTCTATTTTTTAGTTATTTGTATATTTTACCGAGATTTTCTATATCTGTTTTTTTATTCATATTATTATAGTAGTTCGATTAATTTCAAGAAATAATCGTTTGGAAGTATTTGTTTCTGAATGTAAAATTTTGCCTATTCGAATGATATGTTGAGCTAACGCACATGATTTCTTATTGAGTTTTATATCACTCTTATGAGATGTGATACGGCTGGTCAAAATTCTTGAGCTTGTACCAAATATAGTTTAAATCGCAGTTGTTACATGGTATACTGTAGACAACATTGGATTTCTTTAAACATTGTGTGTGGTCTTTCAATTTTGTATTTAAATTACCAATAGTTTTGATGTTTATTTGGGTGATTTTTATGCTTGTTTCATTTTTGAATAATTTGATTATATCAGATGATAAATTTTCCATGTTGGAAATTGAGAAATAGGTGACATTTTCATTATTATCCAAATTTCGATCATTTGAGATATCATTGAGTCTCCTATCAGAGCTAGTTGACATTGAAAAGAATTTTGTTCAGAAGTTTTTTTGGGTAAGAATTTTCTAATAAAATATTTCTGAGAAGAACTAAATTTTTGTTTTTAAGTGAAGGATGGACTAGTCTTTCGATTCTTGTTTTCAAACAAAGTATTATATTAATTTTCATTTTTTTCGAATGGAAAGAATGGAAATTGATGTATCTCTTAGAGTTTGTTGGTTTTATATACCAATCGGTGATAAGTGAATTATTATCTCTACGGATCATTTTAGTATCTAAAAAAGGAATACTATTGTTGCTTTCAAGTTCTATAGTGAATTGTAATTTTTTATTATAGTTGTTAACTAAATTCAATAATTCATCTGATTCATCACTTGGTATTGTACAAATGACATCATCTACAAATTTCTTTAAAAAAGATACTTCAAAGGTTAGTTGTGGCAATATTTCTTCAAAAAGATCATCCATCACATATGAAGCAAGAATAGGTGAAATCGTAGCACCCATTGGCGTTCCAAGTATTTGCTTATAGTAATTTCCTTCAAATGAAAAGAAACTTGAGTTGAAAATGAAATGAATTATTTCTAAAATTTAGTCTTTGTAATTTTATAGTTATCTTTTATTTTATCCCATCTTTTATAAATACCTTTTTGGAACCAACTCTATGGGAATATGACTAAATAATGAAACAACATCCAGACTTACCAAGAGTTACCCTGGTGGAAGTTGTTTTTCATTAACAAATTTAGACAATTCGAAAGAATCTTTGACATAAAATTCATTTTCAATGTCATATGCATCAATTAAGATGTTTGTGATCATTTTAGAAATTTTACTGATAGGTGATTCAATAGATGAAATCATAGGTTTTAATTTCATTACCGGTTTGTGAATTTTGGGTAAGCCATAGTATTTAGGTGATATAGAACTGTAAATCATAAATTTTTTTGCTTCTTGTTCATTTATCATTTTGGATTTTTTCAATTCTGAGATCCAACTATTTGCTTTTTGTTGTATAGTTGAAGTAGGATCTCTTTTCAATTTGAGGTACGAGTTTTCATCATTAAGAATCTCATAAGATTTTTTAACATATTCAGATTTTTTCATAATAACTATCCTGTAACTGACCTTTATCAGATTTAGTTAAAATGAGTAATAAAGAGTTTTTAACGAAACGTTTACTTTCCTGACTGAAGATCCCCTTATTTCCCTCTGTTTACCAATTTTCAGTCGTTGAATCTTCAATTAATTAATATATAATATATATATAGTCATTTTATATATAATTTTTTTTGGTAAAAAGACAAATGTAAAATATTTTTCAATCATAAATATGATATCAAATGGTATAATGGGTGGAAAGTGTTTTGATATTTGTATGACAAATCATATCTTGATCCTGTACAATGATGATAGAATTGAAATAAAACACGTTTATTAAAGAAAAAACCTTTATTTTATTAAAATATGTGGAGGAGAAAATGTGGCCACCAACTACATATTTCAATTAAATACATTTTCAGCAAGTATGACAGAGGTTATTGAAAATACAATTTCAATACAGTTATAGTTTAGATTCAGCTTGTATTTTAATACATTCATATAATGTGTTACTGTGTATATTGAATTAAAGATGGTTTTTGATCTTCCACAGCTCTTATATGTGTAGTTTAAATATTATAATTTTGTATTAAATGTGTAAAATACAAATACATACTTAACAGTTAATGTTTTCAATTATATGCTAATAACATAATAGGCTGAATCACACTGTATAAGTAATGTAAATGATTTGAGTATGTAGATATGAGGTTACTTAAATTTCAACCTAGACTTGATGAAAAAAATGAAAAAGTAGTTGCAAATTTATTTGCGAACTGGAAATATATTACTATTGTAGCATCCATCTATTAAAGAATAGATTATACTGATGTTCTCAAATTGAACGAGACAAGGAGAGGATACTAAAATAAGACCAACTGATAATAATTAATTTCCAGCGATGAGTCCATAGCTGGTAATAGAATTTGTGATTTTGAGCAGTGAAATGTAAATATTTCTGGATATTATGCCAGGGGTTATTCATTAAGAGGGAGTTGTGCAATAGTTAATTGGCCTTATTTGGTATTGGTTTAACATATAATATAACAAAGTAAAATGTATGCTATCTTCTACGCCACTAAAATGAGTTCTTCCATACAACTCAAATTAAAGGTATTCGTATTGACAGTGTATGTATGTGAGTTGTTATTCTGGTCTAAAAAGATGGAGTAAAGTACCCAATCTATTAGGAAAATCTGTACAAAAATCACAGTTTAAAACTGAAAACTTCAAAGAATGTTTACTAAGTACACAAAATTAGTTACTAATCCACATATTAAGAGATTACTCATTCTGAGAAGCATGATTTAAATTTTAAACCAAGTGAAAGCAAAACAACTGATAAACCAACTACTATTAATTTGTATGATCGACAATAACTGTATTCTGACAATTTTCATATGCCAATTATGGTTCTCAAGCAAATTTCAGGTGTTTTTCAAGATATTCAGAATTTAATATGTGTTTGCTTGTATCATCTTTCTTTAGTTGATAGTAATTGTTCTATTGATGTTGGAGTCTGCTACCTCTGGTGGATTGGACCCCTCGTTTGACTTTGGCTAGCATGCTTACAGATATATCCAAAGTGTGTATTTAGACGTGCCTTCAGAAATTTCATTTAATCGATATTTAGATCTCTCTATTTCTACATGTCTACATTCTACATGTTCAGACCATTGGCCTTCAGACTCTCAACATATTTTCAGATCCAGATGCTTGAGTTTCCAATGTTTCTGAAAGAGAAATAGTGATCAAAGTACTAGATATCAGTGAAATGATCCGCAACCATTATATAGTATATGGCTCCTGAGAAAATTCCTTTGGGAACAACACTAAAGGGGGATAAAGGAACGATTAATAGTCTCCTTTCCAAACATTATGGAGAAAACTGGAGAAGCCTTCCTGAATTACGTTTCTATAACGAACACTTGCAGAAAGATTCTGCTGTACCGGAAGAAATGGCTGATGGATTAGAAAATGCCTAGAATGACTGCTGTTTCGTTCCAGTTTAGAAGTTTTTTGAGTTTATTTCGTTTTGTTATTAGTTTTATATTTTCTTTATAATATTATTAATGGAACCTGTATGTTGCAACAAATACATTCTTTGAGTTTGGTATTTAACTAAATTGATTTTTTTTATACTAGATAATTATTTGCAAAACTGGCTATTTGCAATATATTTTATTTTTTTTTAAACAAAGTTGTTTATATTTTAGGCTGCAAAGTTTTCAATTCCACTCCTAAACATTTAAAGCCAAATTTATGAATAATTTTATTTTGTGAAAACAGCACTACTAAGCTGGTAAATGTTTTTTTTGATTTCCCAACAAAATGCTTCCGAGCAAATAGCAAGTTTTGCAAATAATGGCCTCACATAGATTAGGGATTTATTTAAAATACCTATTGGTTCTAGCTCTCTGCTCAGTAAACACTTTCAAATAATGAAGCAAAACCATTCACAATATAACTAGGATCACTAAAAACTGTGTCAGCGAAAAGTATGGTTGCATTTCGATATTGTCACGAGCCATGATGGCATGCAGGTTAAACATTCGCTTCTCAATCCTATCATCGATAGGTATATGGGTTCGAACTTCAGCGGGGTCACTGGTTTCGTGCATGGCACCACGTTCAAGAAGAGTTCTGAGTGTTGCTTGGAGATTATCTGGAAAATCTGATTTAAGAATAATTTCAAATGTTTCTAGAGTTTTCACAATATTTCTCTCGATAACAGTAAAACACATCATATTAATGTCTGATTGAAGATTAGCACTGAGATTGTATAAACGAAATATGATGTTCAAACCGATTTGTCTGTAAATTCATCTAATTTAATGGAAAGTGGTTCGATGTTACTGCCATACTGCTGTATCTGTTCCGAGACTGAAAGTGAACTGGTAACATCTAATGAAAGCACTGAACTGATAAAAGATTTCCAACACTTTTTTGACTTACTAGTCATAGCAAAGCTATGCTTTCTGCATTGAATAAAAAAAATCGAACCGAATATAGAACGACAAAGAAATAATCAACAATTTGTTAACATGAGATATTATGGCACAATGCAGAATGTTTGTTTGACGTTCACATTTCAAAATGTAGATGTTGCCCACTTCGTGGCGACCCCGAAAAACGCGATCGCCATCTAGCGTTCTTAGTTGAAAATTAAGAGGAACTATTAAAAAATTGTAGAAGGTTCCTACTTTATACAAAATATTTCATGTTTTCACTACCAAATATAATTTGTATTGTATTAACTACCCCGTTTTCTGTAACAGTCCAAAAAACAGATATTTTCTTTCCCTTTTCCAGTATTACCTATAGACGGTATCGAATCTAAAATTTAATCGCCACTTATTAGTAAGTAGTTTCAACACATCAAGTTGCGACTAACGAATATTGTTACTCAAACAATGATCTAAGACCTGACTGGGAGACCAAGTCGTCTCCCATCGGATACAATCGTTATTCCATAAGATTGTCATAAGGCGGATTTAGTGGATGCATAACCATAATTTATTCACTAATGTACAATTAATTAATATTTGAACTTTATCAATTCATAAGAGATTAGAAAAATATGATTTACTACTTCTTCAATGCATAAGCATAAGTACTTGACAAGTGACAGTTTACAATTTCTTAACACAAGAAAAACTCGAATTCTTTGATGAAAAAAAAAACATTCTACATACTCATTCTCAAAAAAAAAACACCGACAAAACAACACTTTGGCTCTAGACCACCGGATTTTAAGTGAAATATGTTGCCATCTTCAAATTTTGAGGCTACACAGGAGCGTAACTTATTTTTCCACTTCATTAGTGCATAAAGTTAAAAGTCGGAAACTTCATAGTTATGCATTATGGAATGTGAATATCAATTATAAATTATGAAACGAATATATCATTTAATTTTAGTCTGTGTATTGAAATTTTATGAATTGTGTAATAAAATTACGCATATGCAATGAATAATGCATTATGAATCCGATAAATCCGCCTTTACTATCTTATAACTCTTTATACTATGGTATGGTGATAATATTCATGTTCATAATTTCAGTGTTTCAATAAAAGTTGACATATGTCAGATGTACTTTTACAGCCGTATTTGGTGATGGAATAGTATCACAAACAGAGATTCTTTGCATTATTTATAAAAGGAATTGATTCAAATTTGAATTAGAATAAAAATCAACACTACAGTTTTTTATGAAATTTGAAAGATGATCACCACAATACTGTTTCGCGCCTGCTTTGGTTTACTAACAAATTTAAAGTCCAAAAAGGCTAGCGCCTGAATTATGAGCGTCATCTAGTGGGGGCGCATTTCGCGAAATAGCACAAAATAGTTATAATAAGCCCGTGGCTCACAGTCAGATAGATTGATTATATTGCCTTGAAGTGACGGCATTTCTAGTAATTCGTTTCTCACAATTTGAGTGAGAGAATGTCACCACAAAGCAGTTTGATCAATCTATTTGACCGTGATCCTTCGACTTCAAAAAAATAATAAAAAGTAGTAACAGTTCTGGTCGATCCACTTCTAAATGAATTAACAACGCTTTCGAACCTCCGAAACCCTATGATAAAAAACAGGTTACTGACAAGTTGTCAGTATGAGACCTAACTCAAAATATAAGGCCAGTTATTGCAATCAATCGACATTCATTTATAATATATTACGTTACATTTCAGATGGCATCAGGAATCCATTTTTCTTGAAATTATGTCAAATGCGTCGATGAAAGCTCCACAGACTTCAACTGTCAATCGTTTATCCAAATGCAAGATTGAATAGCACCGAATAAGAGTGTGAAACATTATTTAAATACATATAACTTTGGTGTTCTTAGAAAAAGTCAAAGTAAAAGACTTCAACCAATTTCTACCCATGTTTACGATTTCTAAACATAGAAACGCTGGTGCTTTTTAATTGGAGAAATAATTAGGAATTATTATTAATATTATGATTGTTGTATTCTATACCAAATGCTGTAATATTAAATATGATTAACAGTAATAGCATTCACTGATTTCAGCCGAATAGATAGGGCTTATGAAAGCTTGCAACTTTTATCGCGATTTCTGTTGATTCCGAGCTGTAACATCTTTCTCAATTTGATAGAGAAGTATGCTCAACTTCCGCCAAGTACATACTCTACTAGAAGTTATTCCGATTTGAAAATATTTATTCAGCGCATCGACTATAATACCGGTAAGCTATTGTGAGACAGCCTTGATGCGCGCGCATCCAAATTATGAAACTTTACGTTCTGAAATATTACGTATTCTACTCATTACGGATATGATCGAGTCCGTATTCTGTTCAATACAATTTCTGTCCTGTAGCGTTAAGATAAGTTGACTTTGTGATAAAATGCGATTGTGATGCTTACGAATATGATCTGATATCGTTTCTATACAGTACGTTATGAACTTTTACGTTATGAAAAAGTACGTTATGAACTTTTACGTTATGAAAAAGTACGTTAAGTTGTTTTACGTTGTGAATTAATACGTATTCTGTATGTTACGACTATGATCCTGTAGCATTATGACGCTTTGAAATTTCTCTCCATTGATGTTATGATGGAATAGTTTATGATGGACCCCGGTGAGGTATTGGTATCGTATTTGCACGAGGATGATTCGAGTACTTCTAACTGGACGAAAATGACTCAGGCGATGGCCAATGATGGATATTTGCCTGTGTTGAGAGCCGAAATCCCGATGAACACCTCATCGTATAGACTGCGGAAGATTTATACAAATCGCACCTATAGCGATACGCAGTGGCTTCCGCTGAAGTCTTGGCCTTCTTGCAGCACTTCGAGGCCGTCGTCGTCGTCCCACCCAACTACCCAACCTGTGGAAGTCAAGATGCACGCCCCTGCTGCTTCTTATTGAGAGAGTAAGGATTCCAAATGCGAGCCGCCACCGCCGACACTACACGTTTGGTTTATGTTTTTCGTGTCAATGGTTCTGATTGTTCAAATATCCGAATCCATATATAAGTTTATTAAACCCATGCATCAAAAATATTTTTTTATCGATAATGATAATGTATCTTCATACTACGCCAATGGTACTGAAGTGTAATTTTTTTATGTGAAAAATTAATGTATTTTTCTCGAACTGACGTTATTCATTTCAATAAATGCGAACAGACAAAGACAAACATACAATGCCATGGGTTAAAGTGAGGCACTTAAAATGCCTTGAATCAATCAATTTGGCTTTAAACAAAACTTTCTTGTCTCTGCTGACTCATCATTTTCCAGGAAACACAACATCTGGTTGCAGTGCGTCACACAACGGCAGCTGATGTGTGCATTATTCCTAGAATTTCAGATCGAGACAGTTAACAAGTTCAAGGTCAAATCGTGATTTATGAAAAATTTAGATCGAGACAAAGCGTAAACAAACACCGGATGTGCCTTATCGCTATTTCACGGCGGAGACGTATTTTTCTTTTGGAATTTCATTCGAAAGGGTGAATTAATAGTTCTACACAGCGAATCACGTACGTTTTTTCTCTTCTCTTCCAGCCAATTGCTCTCAGAGAATCACGTAAGGGGACGTTTTTTCATAACTTTCGCCATCGCCGCCATGTTTTTTTGCCTCCTGTACCATCGTCGCCATGTTTTTTTGGTGAAAACACGCGCGCCACTTAGGGTGAAACCCAGCTGACGACACCCCCATCCTCGAAACTCTTCGGCAAACACGCCATCTTCTTCAGCAACCCTCCATCAACGGCGTGAACTTGATGGACGCGGCCATCGAGAGATAAATCACACCGTGTGGAGCAATACCAATACGGCCTCATGAAAAGTGAGGCCGTAGTGGTATTGCCATACTACTTACAATGGTTAGTATTCAATTGGTCCAAAGATTCCTTATACAATAATAAGTTTATTTCATCGTACATGACAATAGACCGATTTTTACTTATTTGGCGCTTTACCGACAATGCAGCAGATACAGGTGAGGACATATTGTATGAAATAGAAGTGTTGTTCTGTTCGCTTCCCACCCAAGCAGCCCGGGTTCGATCCCCACCGCCTGCCACTGAGCTAAAGTGGTTCGTAATCCACTTGTACGTAAGTAGGCCTTGGATCTCCCTTGCTCACACAAGCTCTGCTTCTGAGGGGTTTTCTTTGAAAATCTGGGCGATTCGTAAAAATAAATTTTACAACATTTTGTTTACTTAAGATAGTTGATTTACTTGGCAAGAATTTTGAAGAATTGACCATTTCTTCTAAAAAATTGTTTATTGATGAATCTATAATTCCATAGAGATCTTGCCTAAGAAAACAGTGTGAAAATCATAAATTTGATAGATACGGAAAGAGTCAAAAGAGGAGAATCTGTTGAAAAACCTGGATGCGTAATTGATCCATAGAAGGCCATAGAAGGCGTTGATTACAGTATCAAATGGGCTCATACTCATTAGAGCACTGTATGTAATAGTCTGAAATAGTTCAAGAATATTGCCGTCGAATTGATTTTCAATGCAGCCGTCGTCGTCATAAATGCTTTTGGTTACATTCCAAAAATAAGTTCTTTATATTACAATATGGGGATAAATTACCAAAATCAATGTTTCAGATACTTCCAAGGCCAAGAGCTCCTGAAAATTTAATACCTTGTCCCAAGGGAGCCATAGAATAAGAAGAAGTGTATGATGTTTTAGATATTAAAAAGAAATTGTCGCGAAACAGACAGATGTTACTCATGGCGAAGAATGCGGTGGAAAACCGCCCTATTGTCTTGCTTGTTTTAATGGAGCTCACTGAGAAACAACTTGTTTTTTTCCACATTCAATTATTATTTTTGAGATTTGTTGATGATGATGCATTGGATTTCATCCTATAAAAGTTTTCTGAATCGTCATTTTCAGTTTTATTTTCATCAATAAAACGGTTATTTGAGGATAATGGTAATCATCATTTTGGCTCTGACTAAATATTCATATTCATATTCATGTTTCATAAAATTATTACTCTGGCATTACTCATAACATTCCTCAATACAAATTACACAAAAAAAATGTTTTGCAACTATTGGCATAATAACTACGAGTAGATGTATACGGGACATATATATCTCGTACCGCACACCAGGCCAACTATTGACGGAACATATGTATCCCGTAACGCACATGGGGCTTGGCATGCATCAGACGGTGCCGCAGTCAACGTGTTCAAGCTGGAAATCAAAATATGTCATTTCATAGGTTAGCTACCAGTGTCGTAACTATCAAGAAAAAGAAACCAAATTGAAAAAGAGTAAAATGAATGATTTATGAAAAAACATGTCAATTAGAGCATCGGCTGTTCTCAAAATCCTGTGGAGATTATTCAATCATAATTTCAGGTTTCCATTCCGTATTGGGTTTCCATTATTTCTATTTTATTGAACCTCACTATTTCTGTTAACAACGCACGACACTGCCATTGGGGGAAGATATACCTTACACACAAATGTTAATGCGTGTGCGGCGAGTTACTCATCTAGGTTGTGTTATTTGATCGGAGATTCATGCGGATTTGCACACTTTCAGTGATATTTTGTTCAAACATAATTCACTATAGTCTAGTTCCTAAATCGTAGATAGTGACTCATCGGTTATACGGTTCATAATTCGTATAAAGCAGGTCAATAAAAAAGAACAGAAATAAGCTAGGTACTTTGGCTTCAAATCAAGTTTTACTTTGCCACTTTCGTACATCCCCTCCGCACTTTAAATCCCATAAAAACCAGAAAATGTACGATGAGTCACGATCTACAATTTAGGAACTAGACTATAGTTATATCTTCTTCAATGCGAACTAACATTCTGAATATTATTCACGACGGTAATTTAGAAATTGACAGATGCCTGAGACAAGCTCGTGGTGTAGTTCACTGGCCAAATATATCTGTCGATATAAAAAAAAAGTTGAACAATGTTTCACTTGTTATACAGAAATTCTAATCCATCAGAACCACTCATGTCACATGAAAAACATTCACTGCCATGGCAGAAAGTTGCCATTAATTTGTTCAAATATGTCAAGAACCACGATCTTATATTGTCAGAACACCTGAAGGTTTTGATTATCGGCGTAATAGAAAACATATTTGATGAATCAAAAACAAAACATTACTTCTGAATCTTCATCTTTGATTGGAAACAAACGCAAGATGTTGCAGAAAATGTTTCCAGTAACAGTCGGGCAATTGTATTTCCTAACACAACAGTTACTCGTAGTGGTAGACAAATAATTAAACCTTGTAGATTCACTTTTTCTGAAAATTACTAGGTTGAATAAAAAAGGGGCACGTTGTAATATTATTAACGTGGCTCATAGAATCTGGTAGATAAATGTCAGAGAGTTGTCATGTCATGTAATGAACCAAACTTGTATTCAATAAATGTTCTTGCAATTCTAAAAGTAGTTATTCATTATAAACAGTGAATAACACAACAGTTACTAACATGGTACTCAATTTACTTCTAAGAAATTTCAGTTTTGTAGGTACGTTCAAGTGTTGCATAAAAAATTGCAGGGAATAGATCATATTATCCGACAGCAAATCAATACTTATATTAGAATTTCTCTCGGTTTATTGAAACCTGCCAAGAATCCACCAGTTAGTTATGGCTGAAGTTTTTGAGAGAAACTGCTACGAATGGTGCCCAGATCAAATGTTAAAAAAATTTGGAATCAGATATGAATAATCGATTAGACATGTGAATCAACGAGATCAACTTCCATTTAATATTTTCTTGGACGCGTTCATTAGTTCAGAGTTAGATTATCAAGGAAGAATAGTCAACTCGCGATTAAATCACGATGATTTTGAATCTGATAATTCTCAACACGTTGAAGGAAATGTTGCAGTTCATGGCGTTTAAACACGGGATATTTCCTATAAAGAATCTGAATCTCTTGATGTTACTAAGGATCCAGTACAACATTCCACAAGAGAACGGAAGTTTCCGGAGTTTTATAAGGATTCTTTTTAAAAAAAATTAAAGGGAGAAATGTTATAGAACTAATGTATAAGAATTTAATCCAGACAGTTGTTAAGTCAGTCAATGAACGAAACTCAAAAAGTTTGTTTTTTGAATTTTGTACAAGATATCGTAATGAAACATTAAATGCATAACACCAAGTTAGTCTGAGACATGGATGCCAGCTAAAATCCTAATCATTGGCATTATTGAAATTTGTTGTCACTTTGACGACTGGTTTGGCCGAAATATCCTCCCAGTAACAGTGTCATGAATATATTTATTTGTACCCCCAACAAAATGAACTCAAATTATAATAATTCTTGATAGTTGAATTTAATTACTAATGCAACCAGGGAATATTATATTATACTTCACTTCAGGTGTTGCAACACATTGAAACAATAATGCTTTCTAGATTGTAATATTTAGAATGTGAATAAGGAAGTTAACAAGATATTTTTTCAATTTATATGGAATGGCCCAATGCTCAGTAATATCGACAAGTGCTCCGGAGCACTGTATTGCATTGTGGTATTGTGGGAGTAAAAGGTCTATTGAGTTAATGGACACTGTCTATAGTTATTTGGACAAGGGGCTATATGTAGCAGGTATTTTCTTTGATTTAACCAGAGCTTCCGATAGCATCACAAGAGAATTTGTTAAGGATAAACTGTATGCTTACGGTAAATATAACTTTCGGAAGTAAAAGTCCCTTTTTAAAAACTAACTTTATTGATAAAAATACGTCTGAACAGTACAAGACCTCTATTATGACTGACTAATAAATTAAATGTTCTTATAAAGATGAAAATGCTTGCGCATCAGTTTCCTGGAATCGCGAGATTGTGCCTCAGCATAGTCAGCGGCTCACACGAGAATGGGTGATATAATTCCTCCCCCTGAAGATTCAACGTAGGAGGGTTAGCGAGGAAGTTGAACCCTAGACATCTCGATTTCTTGTGGTTGTTCGTTTGGTCCCTTGGTTCTGCAGCCTTTGAAGTCAATATTTTTGTGCACCATGTATACAAAAATCGATGCTATGAGCAGGTAGACGAACAACGTCCAAAAAATTGGAATGTGTGCTACGTCTTTGAAGGATATCGTCGGTTCGTTCTCCATTATTGCTGTTTTTATTGAGTGGAGTTCGTCCAGGTTCAAGTCATTAAGTTGGATCCCTATGCTTGGTTTGGGTGGCTCTGACTTCCTCTTGTCTAAGTCTGGTAGGATGATTGGTTCACTATTGGTGACTTGGTGATCGTTTATTATAATTTGGTCACCACAGGATGATTGGCATCCAATTGGAATATCAAATAGGTAACTTGCAGGTAGCAGGTTTTCAATTTCATTTTGATTTTGGCACCTAAGTTTGGTCGTTTGTTGAGACGGTAGGAGGACAACCCATTTGTTTGAGTTATCTAGTTATCTGATGGCTGGTCTTGATAGATGGATGGTTGTTTTCTTGCAAGTGGAGGTGTTTTGGACATTGAGCAACTGGATTTCGCATGGATTATCTTCTATCAGCTCCCTGATGTTAGTGGACGGGCAGATATACGTTTGGTGGGAGATCTCCAAGCAAGGATTACTCAAGAATGCATACAATTTCTCATTTTTAGTCAAATACTTATTTTGAGGTACAACAGCCTTAAACTGATCCTTAGTTAAGGTTGGAATAGAAAAAAGATGATAATACTCAAATTTTGAAGAATGGGTAATTGGAATATGTAAAATATAGGTTATTCTGAAATTTGGTATATAACTTTCGACAGTTATGATTCTTTCGAATAGCAAAGTATTCTCTAAACTTATTTCAATTGGTAGTTGGTCTTTGTTGATTATTTTCTTCAACTTTTGCAGTTCATGGAACAAATCCCTCGTTTTTATAATACTGGGATGAAGAACGTTCAATCTGGAAAATTGTATCGAGTTTTCGACATCCTGCAAAATTGAATTTATGATTTCATATGTGTTGATTATCTGGTTCATGATATCTTTGATGAACATAGAATTTTCTCTATACGTTTGATTTTCAACAATTTTGGCAATTTGATTTATTTTTGACTCTAAAAGCTGTTCGTTATGTTTCACTTGCTGAACTGTACTATTGAACTGATCAATTAATGAGATTGAAAGTGAATTTCGCCTTTTGATGTTTGTTACTAGATCATTTTCATTATTTTGTGATTCATTTATCAGACGATCGTATTTTTCTCCGTCACTGGAATCTAAATTTCCTGTGATTGATTTGCCATTTATGAGACCGCGTTTTGTTCTGAGCGGATGTGGTAAAATGGTCAGTCTCAGTCACTCTTTCTTCTGAAAATTGTAATATTTTCAAATAGTTTGATGTATCCCATGAGTAGTCTTTGTGACCGCCTACAAGTGTCCTCACGTTTTTATAGTGGAATTTTAATTTATTCACCTCAGTAATTATTGGATTCAAGTCGTAATAATTAATAAGTGAATACGCGTCTGTTTCTACCTTGGCTGTTCCAAGTTTGAGTGGAATAAGTCCTGGGTTGTTCTTAAGGATTTGTTTAGATATTTTTTCTTGGAGTCCGAGTGTTCCAGATAATCTGAAAAATTAATTAATTTTTAATGGGAGATGGGTATTTCTTGAGAGGGCGTTTTAAATTGTCCATGTGAATTTTTTGCTGGTTTTCCGTAGATACCGTTTTCATTGTATGATCAACCGTTATGATTTGAGTTGGTTTTTGAAATTTATTCGCATCTTTCTTCCTTATATGTTTTTTCAAACAAGCTTTTTGTTTTATTTTGAATACAATGGGGTCATCGCGTTTTTTATTTTCCCGTTCCACTATCTTTTCTTTTTGCTTAATTAGGTCTGAGTTGATCTTTGAATAGAGGAGTTTAGATTGTTCTTTATGATCGTTAGTGTAATCATTTAGTAATTTTCGATCAATGTCGATATTGAACGGGTCATTGGTTGAAATATGACCATTAATGATATCAATTGGTTTGAACTTTGTTACCGAATGTATGGAATGGTTGTATGCCAAAATTGCATACAACATTTTTATTTTTGGAGGGGTTTTCAAAAATCCTCGAGTATTGAGTAGCCGAACGTGTTCTAAAATAGTAGAATGGAACCGTTCTATCATTCCGTTGGACTGCGGGTGATGTGGTGAAATGAAATGGACTTCTATTTTGTGTAAAGCCAGAAGTTCTGAAATAAGGAAGTTATTGAATTCGGTACCATTATCAACGATAATTCGCTTGGAGATACCATGATGAGAAAAAAATTGAATGAGATTATCAGCTATTTCTGTACCTGTCAATGAATTAACAAGGTATACCTGCGCGTACTTTGAAAAGTTATCTATGATTGTAAGAAATTTTGTGTTTTCAATAGTGAATGTATCTAGATGTAAAATCTCAAAAGGTTTTGTTGCTATGGGGGTGATGTTGAGCTTCATTTTGATGGGATTTCGCTCGTATTTACTTTGTTGGCATTGGCATTGATTAATAAATGTTTGAATAGATTCTTTTATGTTCGGCCAATAATATTTTTCTTGTATTCTTGCAAAAGTTTCGTCAACACCCCGGTGGTTTGATTTACCTTCATGATGGTTTTGGATAACTTCCCGAATGTCATCTTTTTTTGTGACGTCCAGAAGCTTTTTGGTACACCTCTTAAATTTGATAGAGGGCCACTTGAAATATTTTTGAATTGTTGCAGAAAATGGTTCATAAAGTTCGGGGTTTTCGAAATAGACATGATACTGCACCCCTGGGGCGACATATTCTTTGATATAATTCAGAATATCGTTTTCTGTATCATTTTGCGATATTTGAATATTAATTCTCATTCTTTTTTCGAATAAAAGGTAGTTTTGGGTTTGGCCGGAGAATGGAGAACCGAGCTTATAATCAACTGATTGAGCCCTAAGTTCACGGCACATTGCGCTATCGGAATTGCTACAACAGGGTTCTGTTCAGCATTCGAGTGGATGGTGTCATCGTCGTGGTTTTCGGGTTCTGGTGGGGGTTCATTACTTGTGGAAGGTAACTCAATATCTTCCGTTGGTAGGGGTTCATCTCCTTTACGTTCGGTATCAGGTTGTACTTGTAAAGAAAGGTTGTCATTTTCTTCATTACTTGTGGAAGGTATCTCATTGTTTTCCATTGGGTTTTCTTGCACCTCGTTGGCAGGTATCATGATAGGAGTATATTCAGCATCATGATTGTGTTCTCCAATGATCTGAATATCAGAAGAGGGTTGATATTCTGGGGTTTCAAGGCAACGATTTACTGGGTTTCCTTGACCACCAAAAGTATCACATTGATTCGTCTAATATGTCATCCAATTCTTCCCAAAAGGTTTTTGTATCCTTTCGTTAATGGTTTTGTCAGTCTAGCGAAGTTATTTATAAATCGTCGATAATAACCTAACAGACCCAGGAATCCTTTGATCTGTTTGGTGGTTTTTGGGATAGGGACATTTTTTATGGCTACGATTTTATCCGGATTCGGTTTTACACCTTCAGGGGTCACAACGTGACCTAAGTAGGCTACTTCCTTTCGTAAGAATTCCGATTTATCCAACTGAATTTTGAAGTTTGAACTCCTCAGCCGATTGAAGACAGACTTGAGGCGCTCGAGGTGTTCTTGCAGAGAGGTTGAGAAAATGATAATATCGTCGAGGTATACCAAACACTTTTCTTTCTGGATACCACGGAGAATATTATCCATTACACGCTGGAATGTTGCCGGCGCGTTCTTCAACCCGAATGGCATTCTGAGATACTCGTAATGCCCATGTTTGGTATTGAAAGCTGCTTAATATCGTCTTCTTCCACTTGCCAAGTCAAGAGTCGTGAAATACTGGCATTTTCCCAGTTTGTCTAGCAGATCAGTGATGTTGGGTAAGGGGTATTTGTCGACAACCCTCCATTTTTGTTTCCCAGAAGCATCAACTTTCTTGGGTACCACCCAAATAGGCGATGACCAAGGGCAATTGCTTGGCCTAATAATTTTCTGATCAAGCATTTTTTTGATTTGATCTTCGACTTCTTGCTTGTGAATGAATGGGTACCGTTACGATTTTGTATATATTGGTACTTCATCAGATGTTCGAATTTGTTGCTTCACATGGCTAGTAAAAGTCAGCGGGGTATTTTCATCGTAAAATATATCAGAATATTCTTTGCATAAAGAAAGTATCTTGGATTTTTCCTCGTCATTTGAAAGGTCGCAACGAATTTTTGAAAAGTCTGAATTTTGTTTTGGTGATTCATCAAAATTATAAAAATCTAATTTTTTTATTTCGTTCTTATCAAATCTCTCAACCGTAATCGGTTCAGAAAAATTCAAAGTAACTGGTTTCGTGGTATTGTTTAAAATTGTAGTGATAGCTTTGCCTTTGTTCGCGATAGTCAGAAACTCTGGCACTTCACAGTTATGAAAACGTTGGTGAGGTATTATTAGATCCACCATCAGATCTTGGAGCAATTGTAATTAAATTGAGGTCGTTTTTTGTTTTCTGAATTTGGAGTTTTTTCTTTACGTAAGGGGTAACAAGATATCAGTTACCAAAATCTAGGTTAGCTTGTAAAAATTTTAAATTGTCAATCAGTCCTTTGAAAATATTGTGGAATTTGAAAAGGAAAAATTTCAAATATTTAGGTTGTAGTAGACTGAATAATTTCGAAGCTGGCATAGACGCACTATATTTCTGAGCTGATTTCTGAAAGACTGTCGAAACAATGAACGGATTGGAAATTGAAGCATATCATTCAAATACTAAGATTATTTTTGTGTTCCACTTTCCTATTGTCCACCCAGAAACCTTCCTCCTATATCACCTGTATTCCATCCCTACTGCCAATTCAACTATGATCGTTCCACCCAGTACCTATCTGATAATGAACGAGAACTTCTTCCAATACACGTTATTGCCAGGCATTGAACTGCGACCAAACTACTATTGTCCAAATAACAACCTTATCGACGGCCTGAGACAACCAGACTGTGTATTTCGATTACTCCAATTGTCGTTCAACTACGTCATCTGCCAGCAGACACCAGTAAGGACCTCCAACAATTTGATAGAGCAGATCGATGAGTCACACTATATTGCGATACTTCCGAATCAAACCAAAATCCAAACCACCTGCAAACGAAGTGATTTCACGACACTTCGGGGAAACTATTTGATTGAACCGCTGCCGATTCGAAACCGATAACCGCAAATTTATCAACGAAAAAACAATCAGTCATGGACAGCCAATGTTCCTTGCAGAAATCATCGTACCACATAGTCCATCCAGGGAGAACGTGTCCGAAATCATCATAAAATACATCCCTTTGGACAGGGTCCATGAACTTCAGAAGCAACAGCACAACCTAGGACTGATCCACACTGTTTATAGAGAAAATTGATCGACCACCCACTGGATCGTTCCTATCTACATTACATTTATTCTTGTAGGTGCCTACTACAGCTTTCAATTCATTCGTAACAAACAAAGACCAAATCCAGCGGGGCCAACAGAGGAACAACCCCCAACGAACGATGCAGCATTTTTCAGTCCATGAAATATGCTTCCATTTGGCGATGGAGGAGTTATACACCTGATCCACCCTGTATTCCCGGTATAGGAGCACTGACGACATGCTGACACAGACTTTCACCCATTTCAATGAACTTTGCGGAAACGCAAAACGTGTTATAATTATTTTATACTATATTCAGTCTTGACGAACTATTCACATTGTTCAGACGTATTTTTATATTTTCTGTCATTTCCGATTTTGAAAATAAAACTTTTTAAAAACAGTCTTCGACGTCCAAAGTATTTAAGTGGCGCACTGTTTGCATTAAAATACGAGAGAAATTGTGGGGACGCATGTAAGTCCACATTATTGCTGAAGTCCGCACCAGACATGTAGTGTACAGATGTGTGTCCACACACACTCACACACTACAGAGGGATGTGAAAACTGTAGTCTGACTCCGGTGGAACCCAAGGAGGGGCCTCGGACCGGGTGCTTCGGGACTGGTAGCCGGTAAGAGACTAAGAATATCAAGGGTTCCATGAACTTTTCCTCACCTGTGCTCCTGAGTTGCCACTATGTTTCTGCACCGGTTATTCAAGATAGTGGTGTCTCAACTCATCAACGCTTTGGATGTTGATTGGCACCCCTGCTTTTTTTTTCCTCAGACCTTTCTAGTCTGGTCAAGTCTCTGGTGCCACGATTCATCCGGAAGAGGCGCTGGTGTGTCACTAACCCCAATAAATATTCCCCACGTCCATGGGGTGAGTGATTACTGGAATCGAGAATCATGTGCTTTGAGTAGGTGGAGTGAATAAACAATTACGGCCTTCTTTCGGCAAAGAATGTTGCCACATCACGGCATGCCAGTATGATTGTTAGGCTCAAGAACAGCGTATCCATCATTCCAAAAAGTACCCCTATGGTCAAAACCATCACCTCAACCCAATGGTTCTGTTAAAGCCTGCGGAGTTTAATCCCTGTTTCCTTCTCTTTTCGGACGATGTTCGTTTTGCCAGGAACTGAAAACAATATGACAAATATCATCCTACTTCTATGATCCAGAAGAACTACATCAGGCTTAGTGGCTTGTATTTGCCTGAAGTTGGGAAATGAATAGTTCTAATGAATTCGGCACGGACTTAATATCCTCCGTAGTATAAGGCAACACGGGTGTTTCGTCTACACCTTACGATTGTCGTAGCACCCCTGCCTGGGAATTTCCAATACAGGCCCTGTCTCCGATGCTCTGATACATCCCAAGAGTGTGCTGGATCATTTGCCCCAATAACCACCAACCTCGCCATGGGGTAAGTGACTATTGGGTCCGAGAATCATGTACCCTGAGCAGGCGGATTGAACCAAGGATGACGGCCTTCTGCATTCGTCCGGCTGGAATTTCTACCATATTACGGCAAGCCGGTATGATTTTAGAGTTTGAAAGCAGTGTGTCCATCATTCCATTAAGGACCCATATTATGAGAACCACTATTTCAACAGAATGGCTTGGGGTGAAGCCTGTGGAGTTCTAAGACTAGATCTCGATATTTAATCGATGTTGGTTCCTTCAGGAGCCGAAAACTCAATGACGAAAATCATTCTAGCATCAGCTGCCCCACGACACGCTCTGCATCTAGTGTCAGGGATCTCTATAACCATCACGCGACTACGAGAGTATTGAAACCTACTTGACGTGAGAAATGCGAAAGTCATGTTTCAGGATAAGCTAAGGTCTTTCTGAACCGTTAAAATATGCTATTAATTCATAATCCGTTAGCAGAATTTCTCTGAGGAGATTTCAGCCATAATGCCCCAAAAAAAAATACAGATTACACAAAATAGTCCTTTTGAAGTATGTATAAACCAAAGCAGATTCTCTTCAACCAGTCCACTATATAAAGAAGCTGATATATTCAATATATAAAAACCATATTTATTCATATTTACTGTCCTCGAAAACAGGACCAAAAATCAACACACACAAACTGCACCTAACTTGATCTAGGTATTATAAATCTATCTATAGATATACTACAACAGTTCTCAAAAAAACATGTTCAAATATGTATATTCTATAGTGGCCCCAAATCATATATACTGAAAAAATAAACTGAAAAATATCGCAAGTGAGTTTATTGAAGAAATAAAAAACGTATCAATGGAAACATAATCAATTTGAAACTTATTGTATAAAGGGTTGGAATTCTATCCTTCAAAATAGCAGCCCGACGTTATTTTGAAAAACTTTTTTAAAATGACATGGGGGGTCGAGTAACACCGCATTTGAAACGTCTCACAATTCTCTATACGTCCACAAAATTCCGAACAAAAATATTCATCCAAAACAAAATGGTGGTACCCAATGTTAGAGCCCTGTCGATAGCTATTAATGAGTTCTAGATCTTTTCTGGTATCATTGAATGAAATTTTTTTTCTTATAATACTACAAGAGTTCCATCTTCGAATGAAACGATATCGCACACTTTAATAGGAAAAGTGGCCCCTTGTCGAATTGGCTGAATTTTTGATATGTTATAGTCCAAGTCATTCCAAACAAAAAGTTCAATGGGCACAACTTTTTCTATAGGCTAGTTTTGGCGCTAAAGGCACTCGAAAACTTTCATTTGTTTTCCATTGTCAAACAACACGAAACGTTATCCTGCATAATTATTACTATTCTGCGTAATCAAGATCTAAACAGTCATTAATATGACATACTATTGAAAGTGTTTTCCTTTGGTGTTATTACCTTCGGTCAATTATACAGTGTGTTCTAGTTGCTTACAATTTTCAAAGTTCAATAATTCGAAAATGGTTACAAATCGTCTTAGAGATCTACAATAGAAAAATGTTTATGAATGCTATTCTGCATCATATTCTACATCATATAGTCAAAAAATATAAGGACTGTTCATTTCAAAAGAAAGCGAAAGTTATATCGAAAAATTCCGTACTTACTGAAAAATATTGGTCGACCATCTTGTGAAATTTTAAGCCATAAAAAAGAATGAGAAATATTACGAATCTATCTATAAAATGGCCTTAAAAAGATTGTCTTTCAAAATCTATCATTATGACGTCAGGGATTTTTACTGTATGCAAATGGACTGAGTCGTACCTAACATCCAAGTTATTCAGATACAATCAATTATAGTAGGTATAGTGGGGAATGGAGGATACGCAGATGTTTGAAAAATTCACTAATATATAACTTTTTTTTTTCTCTTTGTGTTTATAGTGGCATTGATTGCTAGGATCATTAGCCACTATGTATTCTGGGTAGGCTGTGTTACTAACTCCATATGCCACCTTAGGAGCAGCACTGTTAATTTGAACGCAACAGTGAATCGTGCAGGAATCACCACAGTGAAGCCACGGGATTTTAACAATTTAATTGGTCAAATTAAATTGAAAAAATCCCAGCTCCGACTGCGGCTTGAACTCAGGACCTTAAGCCCCAAACTCAGACGCTATACCACTCGCGCCAGGCCCCGACGTATATATAACATTATTATTATTGATAATATTGTTATTAACGAAATTTCATTTTTAAATTATTTACTTCACCTTCCAACCTGTTTTTTTTTGTAAGTGTGCGGAAACATTTTTGTCCTAGATCCTGTTGTCTAGATAATTTTTGTTGTTAAATCGATATCACAATAGAACTCTAGAAATCGATTTTTGACGTACTATCGCCTCACCTTGTATAAAATTATTATAGCCCAGGTTTCTTTCAAAAATTGTTCATTCGTTCTCGAAATTGGAGGGTACCTACTTGATAATATGAAAACATTGCGTCCCTTTACTGCAAAAAAAAAAAAAACATTTTTTTTTCAAATGGCATTGGAAATGATGTCAAAGTTTCTAGCAAGGTTTTGTTTGTTTGTTACTTCATGTCAGTATAAAGTGAAATATGGCGCATAATTTCGCAGAGAGATTTAAATGTTATGTGTGTAGATATAATGGAACACCAAGGCAAATGGTACGTTTGGACAAAGAAAGCAGAGGCATTGCCGAACGTCGAAGGAATGAATTAGAATTAGAATTAGAAAAATTTTCAGATTGAATAATCCTTTTAACCATGTTTCTTCGCAACACTTCTTGAGCATCAATATAATAATCGGTACTCATTCGACAAAACCCTAGCAAAATGATAGACCACTTTGTTATATTTTCCATGAGTTTCAACATGATAGCTAGAACTCACTGTATAATTGATCACCTGCAATGAACAATACTTCTCATATTGATGAATATTTAAATCTTGATTACGCAGAATAGTGATTCTTATCCAGAATACCGATCCGTGTTGTATAACAATGAAGAACAAATGAAAGTTTTCGTGCCTCTAGCGTCAAAACTAGCCTATAGAAAAAAAAGTTGTGCCCATTGAAGAAAATCATCCAGAATAAAGAACAATGTGTATTTTACATAATTATCTGAGTAATTGAGAAAATAAATCGAACAAAATGTTCGAAATATTCGCCATCGACTTCTTAGCACACAAAGAGACGATTTTGAAATTTGCTTCTTACATTTACAAACATTTGTGGTGTAAGATTCCTGCATACGTCTCTTATGTGTTCCTTCCATTCATTTATCATTTCTGAGGTGGTTCTGTACACTCAAGATTTGAGATATCATCACTAAAAAAAATCATCTGAAAGGGGAAATATTAGTTAAACAGTTGATTATTATTCATTTGGACAGGACAATTATAATGTTGTCCGACCTACCCTGTCACTGATGAGAGGCAATAAACATTTGCAACTTGGTCTTCTTGGAAGAACGTTGCACAAATATCTGTCAGATGTAGTTCAACGTCCGTCGTGGTATTAGCCAGGGAAGTAGTTGTTTTCTGACAGATGTTTGTCTTTATTTTTCCACTTGGTGGAAACGCTAAGAGAGAAGGATACCTCGTATTCTTTCACATTGTTGATACCTCTCTGGCTTAATGTATTCGAAATCGTTCGATTTTTTACATATATTTATCTAATTGTTATGATTAACATAATATGAAACAGGAGTTGAACCTAACTTGTTAACAAACCTACAGTCAGATATAATTCAACTAAATCAAAATGTTATTGATTACTTTGTCCGTAACAACTCAAATAGTTTTGAAATGTCAATTTCCACGTGTTCTCCATTCCTGATAACCAATGTGTCCAAAAATTGCAACTGTTCATCAACTTCCATCTCCACCGTGAATTTTATTTGTTCAAAGACTGAATTTAAACTGCTCAAGAAGTGATCTATATTTTGATTTTCCGCATAGAAAACACAAAATACATCAACCACATACCTGATCCAAATTCTCGGGAAATAACTATTTCGTAATTTGTGAACTGTTTCAAACGTACTCATGAAGAGATTGGCCATAAAAGGTGATAGAAAGTTAAAAAATGTATCTTGAAAGATGAAATAATTCTGCTGCATGCATAAGGCCGCTAAACTTACGTACTCACTAGCCTTTTCCCTTTGGATATTGTTGAGTTCTAATAAATCTCTCAAATATTCCAAGATTTCAGGAATAGGCACAATGGGAAAGAGTGAACTGAACTATTATTGAAATATAGTGTCCTTTCATTGATATCGAAATACATGATACACGCACAGCAGTGCTATTGCTTTTTATCACTCTGAGAATACAGTATTATAATATTTTTTTTTTATATTTCTTGTATTAGAATGATATTTTTCAACTCCGCCTACAGAAAATGACGAAATTTGTACAACTCGCCAACTATGTATCTGTCTATTTAAGCATTGTGCGACATAAAACTGCACGATTTCAATTTACCGTAAACAAAGAGCACGATCAATAACCAATACGGTATCATCTGTAAAATAAATCGCAAATATAAAAGTCGCTTCACAGTTCGCAATTTTCATTTCATGCAATTAATTGCGGAAGTTTTCAACCAATGAGATGCTTTTTGACAGTTGAGTAGCGTTATCCATTGGTAGAAAACTCGTGCAATTTATTGAATGCAATAAAAATTGGTAACTGTAGCAGCTCCAACAAATAAGATAAAAAGCCTTCGGTAGTTGCTATAGAAACGAATAGCAGGCTGCATCGCTGATAACATTTTGACGTTTCATAATTATGTCGCGATTTGTGAAGATCATTTGAAGATAAATCTTCAATAACAAATAAAAATTGTGAAAAATGTCCAGTACGAGCGATGATGAAATGTGTACATCACCCGATATAGTGGAAAAAGCGAAAAATACTTCCTATAATTTGTTACCAGCAAAATGTCGTGAAAGATACGGAACAGTTTATAAAAAAATTATGAACTGAAACCTGAGACACAAACTCAATTCATTTTCAGAAATCTTATGTTAGCTTATTTTGATGAACTGTGCAAAGAAATGAAGCCATCGTCACTTTGGTCAATTCATTCAATGCTAAGGTCAACAATAAACATAAACCATGATAACATTAACATTGCAACTTATCCCAAACTGGTGGCTATGCTGAAAAGAAAATCAGATGGTTTAAAGAGTAAGAAATCGAAAACGTCGATATCAAAAGAAATTAATGTCTTTCTCCAAAACGTTCCATATAGCAGATATTTGCTTACGGAGGTATGCACGAATTATATAAATCAACTGGTAGTTTTCATATATGGTATTAGTAATGCTTGTAGAAAGCAGGAGTTACGCAACTTGAAGCCTGAGGATATGGAGGATACGGGAAATGTCTGATAATTCATATTACCGATTCAAAACCCAAAACGCAACAGCAGCGTTCATTTTTCGTTTCCGAGTCTTTTATACGATTTGTAAAAACTACATAATTCTACGCTCTGCAGAACAAGATAATCAGGCTTTGCCTTTCTTTTTGAAATTGGTAAATGGAAAATGCACCAAGCAATGTGTTGGTATAAACAAAATCGCAGTATACCAAAACAAGTGGTAGAATATCTGGGCTTAGTGAATCCTAAACGATATACAGGCCATTGCTTTAGGCGCTCTTCAGCCACAATTTTTGTAGATGCTGGTGGTAGCTAGCATTAAAAAGCTACGGTGGTTGGCGGTAATTATCAGTGGCCGAGAGCTATGTAGATAACTCTATGAAAAACATGACTGCCAACTCATCAAAAATCACATGTGCCATTAATAATACTGGTAGAATAAGAGAAAACAATGATATTATTCTTGAAAATACAAAAAATTTGTCAACTAACTCGCCCTCTCTTGTTTTTAATAACTACACAGTTACAATTAATAATAAGTACGATCAAAAGCAAACTTTACCTACTAAGTAGTAACTTATTATTGTTGATTATCTTTGAAGTCATTTAATTGATTGATTAAAAATATTTCAACCCAATGGAATTCCAAATTTTAATGAAAGAGGTCGTAGAAAAAGTATAGAACACAACTCGAGTTGTAAGACAATCACGCACTTCTAGAATTACGCACTCGCAGCCTCGCGGCTCGTGCGTAACTTTTTCTAGCCGTGCGTAATATGCTTGTTACAACCCTTGTTATGTAATATACCTCATGAGAGAGAATATGCTGTGATGTATTGTTATTTTGTATGTGTATATAAAGAGGCATCTGAATAAACTTTTTGTAGTTGTGGATGTTACAATTGAATACTAATTTTGAGGAAAAATACGAGAGAAATTGAAATAATTGTATTTAATTTTTTTCTGATTGATTCGGCCGTTACTTCATGATTATCCATAGTACTTTTAGAAATACTCGGAAACGGTTTGCTATTCACAAACTTAATTTTGAATTCACTTTCGCTTGAAAAAGCTACTGTGTTAGCGGAACATGTTAGGAATTTTGTGAAGATCAAATAGTTTCCGTGTATTTTCACAATTTCCATTTCATGCATGAAAACCAAACTTTCATATCTTGAATGGTGTTCTACTAATATCCAATTTCATGTATATTTAGGTTACCCAAAATTATTCGCATTGCTCGATTTTGCAGTTTTCAAAGTATGTCTTTTTCATTTTTGTTTGCTATTTATAGTATTCAAGATACGAATGTTTAATGTGGACGAATAATGGTATTGATTGATTATTGAGATACATAGATGAAACGAAATGGAGAACCACAATATGAGCACGACCAACTACTTTGGACACCACATTGTTATCATTATAAGTTTTGATTACCTTCCATTCGTCTTCACTCTTCTCAATTAATACAAATTACTCCGTATGTGCCATGCTGGAGTGGTATAATGAGCTGTATTCCCGGATTTCCCTACAGCTAAAAACTTAATGCGCCACCAAAGATCACTAATTTTTCCCGAACCTCTACGTTGAATAATCATAGCCGTCCTCTACCAGAACAGACTATGGGAACACTAATGTGATTTTTCAATGGGTAGAATATTATTGCTGTTAATGTTCAATTTGAACTCTATCGATATTGACTTTCATTCAATCAGTAGAGGAAGTTTGTTTGCAATATTATCATAGGATATTTTTAAATAGTCTTTCGATGAAGTGAATATCTTGAAAAAATTTAATCATTATTCTACAGATATTTTACTAAATCATAAAAATTTCTACTCACGCTATTCCATAAATTAACGACCATCTCAAGATCACCCTTATAGTCATTATGAATTATGTTTACCGTTCTAACGGTATTCAAACGGGTTCCAAAAAAGAAGTGCACTCTTTTACAACTTTGTTGAAAACCGTACTTTCATCACCAGAACTGAGATGATGAGTGAGTCAAGTTCAAGCAGAAATTATTACGGAAGCGAGTCATTATACTTTTTCAAACAGAACTAAATTGAGGAAAGGAAACTAGATATCGACGTGGATTAAAATTATGGTTCAGGGTCAGCGTTTCCAATAATTCAGTGTCTGAAGACGTCTGAATATTACATTTTTTACTGGTACTGAAACTACGTGAAATTCAGCAGAGAGGTGGTTGGTGTAAAATTAAATGAAGAGAGTTATTATTACACTCTTCGAAAATAGGAAATTGTGAGCATGCCATTGGAAAATATTATTGACATTGATTGGAAAAACTAGCAGAGACAAATTTATTTATAAATTTGAAAATGAATGAAAATAACAAGGTATTGCATTAACATCAACAAGTAAATTATGAGAAGAATGGCATGGATGGAAATTGGTTTGAGTTCAACGGATCAAACGACAAAGAGAAGACTATTGAAAAAAAATATATGTATTCTTACAATTTGAAATTGTATCGAGATAATTCATATCGTCCAGAAACAACAAATTCAAGTATATATATATGTTCATTTCATCTCTCAATCGGTAACCACCTTTCAACAAAACTCTCATTGAATTAACAAATGTATTCTATCAGAAAACCATTAATATATTTTTTATGGTTTGGGGTCTTTATGCAATTAAACTAAGAATAGCCTCGTGATGAATTCTTCCTGTCGTAAGAGGCAACTGGAAGGCTAGCTATAAGTGGTGGATGGTAACCACAATCTCCTGTTGAAATACCACTTCATCAACTATATGTGATGTGTGTGTTTATGATTACCTTAAATGTGCGTCTAAAAGTATCCGCTCGGAGTGACCAGCACAATGTTTATACAATTTCTTAAAAATTGGTTGAAGATAGTAAATCAAGTCTTTCCTGTCTTTTTTTATGTCTTCGATTCTGCTTTTTTTATTTCAAAAACCTTCAAACTATTCAAAATTGTATACAGAGTAATTCATATCAAACAATGAAACAATCTTGAATAAAATCCAACATTGTCCCCCCTGTATTCAAAGACAGCTTCAGTCTTGAACGCATCCTCCCAAACTCTCCACTGGGCACAACTTGGCAATGGGTTGACAATAAATGCTTTCGTTGATCTATCGATGACTCGAACTTTTCCATCTTTTTCTGGATGAACTTTTATACTCCTTTCCAGCGGCCAGTTGTTCCTTGGTACTTTGTTGTCCATGACTATGGCTATTTCTCTCTTTCCAAATTTTTCTTGTCCTGAAACCATTTGGATCTTCTGGTGAGTGTTAATATTTCCTGATCCCACTGTCCAAAATATTCAGTTAATTGCTTAGCTTAGCCTTACTAGAAGTACGTATGGGGAAATGATTGGGAGTAGGTTAGGTTAGGTTTAGGTTAGGTTTGAACGTGAGTGGGCCCATATCAGGCCCTCTACTGCGGCCAATGGCCTATTGTGGCTCACCCCATGGTTATATTTCTCCCAACATATCCAATCTCTTAACGAAGTTGAGGAGTACGTTGGGAGAACAATTTACCAGGTTCTGTGGCCTTACTGTTATATTGCCAAATGTTGAAAATCTGGTTCTGGTCACTGCGGGGCATGTACATAAAATGTGCTTAGCCGTTTCATTGTCCTCCATGCATAGGCGACACTCTGCATCTTGTGCAAGTCCGATTTTATGCATGTGGTATTTGAGTTTGCAGTGGCCAGTGAGCAAACCTACTATAACTCTGAGATGTGCTCTACTGAGTTCTAGCAGCTTATCAGAGTACTGTTTTTTCCTCGTGCAAGCAATAAATGCTTTGGAATGGGCCAGGCCTGGTAGACTACGCCAGTACTCGAGTCTTTTGTTGTCAGCCCAGGATGTTATAACATTCTTGGCAGTGCTATGTGCTATACCGATTACCGGTTCTGGCCTAGTGAACGTTGTTTCGGCCCCCCTTTTGCTAGGGCGTCCGCTATTTCGTTTCCTTCTAGGCCCGTGTGACCTGGTATCCATACTAGGTTAACGTTGTTGCGTTGTGCCAGTCGGTTTAAGGTTTCTCTGCAGTTCCATACTGCTCTGGATTTAAAGCAATTAGAATCAAGCGGTTTCAGTGCTGCTTGACTGTCTGAAATATTTTTATTGTTTTTCGTGTGTGGCGTCGATTTTCCAGCTTCCCTTGCACACATTTCAATGGCATATACCTCTGCCTGGAATACCGTAGCTAATTAACCCATACTGAATGAGCGTTTCACTACTGGGTTTATCCCGTATATTCCGGCTCCGACACCTTCCCAAGTTTTGAAACCATTGGTAAACCAATGTTCATTTGCCCTACATAGGTCAGTTTCATTCCGAACCCAGTCTTCTCTTTCGGGGAAGATCACAGTGTAGGACGTCTGAAGGTTGATAGTTTTAGGCTTGATGTCTAAGGGTATTCCCAGAATGTTGTGAACTGTTATGCCCTCCAGCATGCTGCTGCTTCTCATGACTACTGCTTGCGGTAGACTAATGACCGCTTGGTGGAGTCTGTATGTTGCCCATCTTGCCTCTCTCTAAACCTATGTGAAAAGGAGGTAATCCGAGAAGGGCTTCCATTGCTGCCGTTGGCGTGGAGCGAATGGCCCCAGTAATCGCCAGACACGCTTGTCTCTGTAGTCCGTTAAGTTTAGACTGGGCCATTTTTTGTTGGCCCTTGCTCCACCAGAGCATACGTGATTATTGGTCGTATGACGGTCACGTACAGCCAGTACACTTGTTTTGGTGACATGCCCCATGTTTTGCCACATATTCTGCGGCATGTCCATAATGATAGGCTATCCTTCCGGATAGTCTTTTCCAGATACAAGTTCCAATTTAGCTTTTTATCTAGGGTTATTCCCAGATATTTTGCTTCACTCGCAAAAGGAACTATTACACCATTGATGGAAGGAGGTATTAAATGTTCCTTTTTCTGGCGAACGGCACTATGACCATTTTGTGAGGGTTAATGGACATTTCCTCCCTCTCACACCATTTATATATGGTGTCCAATATATTCTGAAGGGCGTAGGAGATCGTCTCTTCGGATTTATCGCGTATTACTAGGACCAGATCGTCAGCATATGCTTGCAGATCGACCTCCCACAGCGAGAGAATGGCCAGCAGATCATCCACCAGCAGTGACCATAGCAGTGGGAGAGGACCCCCCTCTGAGGGCAGCCCCTTGCTGGCTTGAAGCTGACACTTTCCCCCTATAGAGATATTGATACTCTGGGAGGTCGCCCGGTGTCCCAGAGGGATCGTTCCTGACACATCACCCTATGTGCCACGCACCCATCAGCACGATACCTCCCACCTTAGGTTAGGCGGTCTTTTGACACTGTTCGTCTTCGCCTCAGCTGCTTCCTAGGTAGCCTCTGAGCCGAAGTCCACCACCCGCGACGTGGACGCCAGTGTCGTGCCAGCTCACAAATTGAGCTGGGCACCCCCACCCAGTTCTCAAGAGATCTGGGTGGGAGCTACCCACCCAATCAGCAAACTTGGCCAGTACCAGGTGCCGATACCTGATATTGGAGCGGCGATTGGGATCGGAATCTTCACAATCTGAAGAAATATATGAAAGAGGTCTGTTTTCGACAGTATGTTCCGCTTCGGCTAGTAAAGGCAATGAAACTTCCTGTCTACCTGTCTTTTCTTCAAGAATGATCTTCAGAGCATCTTTGACAGAACGTACCATACTCTCCCAAACTCCTTCCATAAATTTCCATTCGATTTCTTCAGCTTTCATTCTTCTCAAAATCAAACTTTTATCCATATCTTGAATTGCTTCTTTCAAATCTTTGTTTGCAGAAGTCAAGTTCGAGCTATTGTCACTCCAAATCTCAACTGTACGACCTCTTCTGGAAACAAATTTGATTGCTAAAATTGCTGAGGCAGTGGTCAGAGTTTTCGCATGTTCGATGTAAATTTCACTAATCGAGAGACAGGTAAAAATGACACCATATTTTGTTACTCCTTCGACCAATTGAGAATTCCATGGGTCCGAAATAGTCCATACCAGTGAAGCTAAATGCTTTTGGTGGTCTCTGCAGTCGCATATTCGGAAGTTGGCCAATTTTAGGGACTTGAGGTTTTGCTCTTCTCAGTCGATAGAAATGACAAATTTTGATTGTTTTTGATACCAATTTTCAGGCCTGTGATGTGATATGCAAAATTTCTGTCTTATTTCAATTAGGGTTTGTTGAACACCAATGTGGATATTTTTGTAATGATAAAATTTTACAAGTGATTTTGTGAAAGAATGTTTGTCATCCAGGATGATTGGCGTTTTTGTTCGAAAGGAAATCTCTGTAGAATTATCTGTTCTTTCTTTCAAACGAAGGACGTCATTTTATAGATATGAAGATAACTGATGAATTCTACTGCTCCTTGGCACGGTTCTATTTTTTTCCAAAGACATATTTTCTCTGTAATACAGTCTATTTATACTTTCATATGCCAACTTCTCTCTGCTTTCTGTAATTATTCTGTGTTCAGTTCTTGATTCTTCAATTTAATTTTTAGTGAAGTGTTCGTAGTGTTTGAGCGTTTGCTCTCACCCAGACCCAGGTTCAATCCCCGGTACAGCCTACCACTGAGCTGAGGTGATTCGTAATCCGCTTTTATTTAAACTGTAGGTCTCGGCTCTCCCTTGCTCGCACAAGCTCTGCTTTTGAGGTATTAGCAGATCACCTATGCGGAATCCAGGACCGCATGCGCAGTACGGTCAAGCATGCCAAACGCTATCGGGGGAATACTTGGAGTTGGATAGAGGAGATCGATAAAAGTCGGATAGGGAGTCAGCCGTCGCTGCTCTGCATTCATCGCTATGAAAGATATCGTTTTGCCAATAGAGCGCGCAGTATGAATATTTTTCAATAAATAGAATTGAAAATAAAAAAAGATTTCCGAGAACGAGGTTTGAACCATCGTACTATTGTTTGGTAGTCTTCAACCTTAGCCATGGCTCCACTGAACGTTCGTATTAGGTAGTGAGAAAATAGTGTATATAAAAATTTACAGAACGTCTCAAAACACATCATTCAAGAGAAAAACACTTCATGTATGTGTCAAATGCTAGCTGGAAAATGAGTCATTGGGGTAATGGGGACAGCGAAGTATTTAGACATAGTATATAAAGGGTGTTTCAACATTCATAATTGGAGAGAATAAACGTGACTGATGTGTGTCAAATGACATGTGGAAAATGGGTCATTGGAGCAATGGGTGGTAACAAAGTATTCAGCAAAATTACATATAGGACGTCTTACATATTATTTAAGAGAAAAAACATGGCGACAGCTTGTCAAGTTTAATATACCAGGTGTATCAATATATCATTTATGTGAGAAAAAAAAAACATGGCGGCTGCTTGTTTGATTTAGTTAGATTTAGTATACCAGTTGTACCAACATATTATTTAAAAGAAAATAACATGGTGGGTGCTTGTCGAATTTAGTATACCAGGTGTATCAATGAATCATTTATGAGATAAAAAACATGGCATTTGCTCGGTTGATTTAGTATACCAGGTGTACCAACATACCATTTAAGAGAAAAAAAACTGATGGGTGCTTGTCTTATTTAGTATACCAGGTGTATCAATATATCATTCATGAGGGAAAAAAACATGGCGGCTGCTCGTTAGATTCATTATACCAGGTGTACCAATATACCATTTAAGAGAAAAAAAATATTGGGGGCTTGTCTTATTTAGTATACAGGGTGTCTCAAAACGTATCATTTAAGAGGAAAAAAATGGCGGCTGCTCGTTAGATTTATTATACAGGGTGTCTCAAAACGCATAATTTCAGAAAAAATCATATCATTTGAGAAAATAAAGCACTTCAGGTTTGAAATAATTGAGATGGAAGAAAAGTACTAGTGAATTCGGATTGCTCACATTGAGGAGAGTCCAAAGATTACTTCCGTTTTTTATTTTCGGTTGTCCGATTTCGATTATTTTGGTATCAATGGGTTTGTTTCAATGTCAAGAAATATATTCAAGCATTTTCCAATGCCAAAAGGGCATAGGAGGCTAACTTCGTTATTGGTAAAGGTATAGAAACGTGCGGGTACTCTAACAAGACAACTTTCATTGAAATTTAAGGAAATAGAAGCAGATATAACGTTTTTAGAGATGATTATTCCCGATAACGTGCGTTTTACATATATTTCGAGTTTTTGTGTGGATGTTTCAACTGTTTCGAGTGCGTTTCAAGTGTGCAACCACTTTCGTGCAGCCGTTTTTATGCAACCGTTTCCGTGCAACCGTTTTCGTGTAACCGTTTTATTATGCAACCGTTTTCGTGCAACCGTTTTTGTTCACGCTTAGCGCAGTATGGTTAGGAATGGTGCGGTATGCTAAGGTTACGCTAGGTATGGTTCAGTTACGGTGCCACTTTTTACGAAATTTATCGTTTTTTAATCGATTGCAACTTCGATGGTTCACCCGAAGTTCGAACGTTCAAATTTTGACAACGGAAGAAAATCCGTTAAACCCTGTTAGCACTTTTCGGTCCTTCTCGAAAACTATAGGCTATTGTAGGACATATTTAAATATATCATCAAAAAAAATATGAAGAGAAGAAATCAACTACTGATGGGGTCCGTCATTTTTAACAAGCGATACCCATTATGTACCAGTTTGACTCTGCTTCTTTTTCGGTGGTAGAAGATACGAGACAGATAGATTGACAGACAGGTAGAGTGACAGAGAGTCACTTGATCAAAGCAGAATGAACTACTGAACTAACCTTATGAAACGTCTATTTTAGTCGCATTTTTGCATGTTTTAGCGTTTCAAATTTCAGTTGGTTTTTTCGAACGCAAAAACGCGTATTTTAAGCAATTTTGGTGTAGTCTCCATAAGAAATACATGTACACATACAGTTTTTATTGGTTTAATTCTAGGTTGTTTTTTAGAACGCGAAAAACGTTGTGGTTGCATTTTTGCGTGTTTAGGCGTTTCAAATTTTAGTTGTTTTTTGGAACGCGTAAAACGTCTATTTTGATCTCATTTTTGCAGGGAATCGCCGCCGCAGTGAAGTCACTCCGGAGCGCCACGGCAAATAATAATAATCTCCGTTCTCTACTTGCACAGGTTATGCCTTTGGGTACACTCTATGAGTTTTTATGAGGAAGTATTATGATTATTATAACACAACTTGCCATTAATGCATGACTTTTCAAAATTATTGACAGCCGTGTACACATGGCCTTTTTCTGTACCATATTTTATTTTCTCTAATTCTACCATTACAAAGGTCAATAAGTGTAGACTTGAAATAACATTTTTAGATATAATATGCGACGTATTTCCTGTTGCAACGTCTTATCGCATGTCTTGTTGATTGTGGGACCCAAAATAAGTTTATTCAAAGTATCACCAATGCCGAGGTAAATAAATACCAGCAACATTACTGTTGGATGTAGTTTTGTGATTCAATAAAATATATTCCATAATCGAGAAGTTCAGAGGATTTTGCGATAAGTGAGTTTTAATAGAGCATTGCAAGACGTGACGAAAATGGTGATAATTTGTTAAGTTATACTTCTCACGCCAACATTCGGGATGAATTTCAAAGGACAAGTAAATATTCATATTTCCTTCAGTATTCAAAAGAGGTGTCAAGTTATTATATGAAATATGTTTCAAACTATAAAGTGTATAGGAAAGCAGTATGAAATCATGTGTTATGGATGCAGGAAAATTTCCAAATCCAAATAAGAAATCGTTAGTATTTAAAATAGGCGTCAAGTAAATATATGAAATGATTTTCAAATGTTACGGTATATGAGAAAGTACTGTGAAAAATCATGGGTTATGGATGCGAAAAATGTCCAGGAAAAAATTAAAAGGTTGAATTAAAAATCATATTTTTGTTAGTATTGAAAGTTGATGGCAAGTTTATTATTGAAAAAGATTTCAAATGATACAGTTTATGAGGAAAAATTATGAAAATTAGGTGTTATGAATGCAAAAAAAAAAACACAGGAAAGTTTTCCTCCAAGTATAAGTGCCAGCTCGCAATATAATAAGTAGATAAAATATTCAGAGCATGAAAGTGAGATAATAATAATGATGATTATAAAAATACGTATAGAAAAAAACGATGGTTGTCAGTTTTGAGAAAATTAATGATAGCATCCTCCAGAAAAAAAAATCATGTATAGAGGTGCTTATTTGAAAACTGAGAAAATTATTCATATTCAGTAACTTTTGATAAATTGATAAAAAGATTGAAAACGTACAAGGGATAAAGGACGCCAAACGAAAACAAAAAAAAAATGTCTCTTGGTCAAATTGGCTGGCTGAAATTTTATAATGTTGTAGTGTATGTGCCGCTTCTAAGATATAAGCGGCCAAAGTTCGTAAAAACGCCGCAGTTGGGTAATATTGACAAAGAAAAATACTATTTTGTTAGTCGAAATATGACAAATTCTCATATACACGTCCAATTATAATCTTATTAATGATAGTACATGGGGTGTATGAGGGGCATTGTCAAAGTAATCGATTTTCGTTTTTTTTTCTAAAACTATTCTAGAACCAACAAGTTGTGTTTTGGTAAAACATCATAGTTTCATCGATTCTAGGTTATACAAACGTGTTTTGTATTTTGACGAATTTATCTGTTTGAAATATGAATATTTAAAATTTTGGATTATACCCTCTATACTGATAAGAATTGATGGATCATTTTTGACTACGGAAAAGTAGTTCACAGCTACTGTTGTTTAAGAATAAGATTTCTGATGAATATTACCTTTCATTCAGATACAGGGTGCATTACCTTTCATTTTAGGCCATTTGCAATGATTCTATTGAATATCTCAAAATATATTCCAATAATTTAGAACTAATTTCACTCACACTATTTTGAAAATTCTGATCATTATATATGAAAGTTTTGTCAACTTTGTGTGTAGTGTTTCGAATAGATGCATTTTTAAAGTTTACGGTATTACGATATTATTTGTTCTTGAGTATTCGTGTATTGGTAATTTCAATCTTCTTGTTGAGTGAAGTTTGTGTTGTTTATGGTTTCAAAAATTAGTTTCGAAAAGTTGTGTAACAGAATTTAGTTTATCAAAAGGTTTCCACAAGTATAATTTTGTTGTAACAACCCCATGTATCGTAATACTGTATAGTTTAAAAATGCATATCTTATAGAAATGCAACATACAAAGTTGACAAAACTGTCACATGTAATAATCAACAATTTCATAATGGTGTGAACAAAATTGGGTCCAAATGAACGTAATAATTTTTAAGATTTTGAAAACAATGTAAATTACCTTAAAAGTAAATGTAACGCAACCTGTATCTAAATCAAAGGTAATATTGTACAACTGAATTCGTCAATAGGTACCTAATTTTTTGTCCAATCAACAATACCAATACATTCACAAAATATCACACCACAAAACAAACACCAGTAACACCCACTCATTCATATTATACATGAAACCGAAGTCAACATCTAATTCCCCACATGATGAAGACAATAACACAACGTTCTTTCAATTATTTTATAATAAATTACCTGAACTATTGAAAACATTGATATGTCCGTTTCAATTAAAAAACGCACTAAAGAAATTTAATTGTTGAGAATCCAAGACAACTAGTACATAACCAACTTGATGCTCACGTTAGCTAAACAAATCCTGATTAATTGATTGTAATGTCCCAGTTAACATAAAAACATAACTTAACATAACTGTTATATCACATTGTGACTTGGTGATGTTATTCAGAGATATGCTTGGTGTTATAGATACGTTGCGTCCATATGCCTTTGAGCCTCTTTTAAATATTACAATGTAATGTTAATTACTCAACAATACAAAAATGTATCATATTTTGCGTAACTTTAATGTGACTTAAATACATATATATACTGTTACTCAAAACATCTATGCAAAATTTGTAAAATGTAACATTGTAACATCAGGGTGGAGCATATACTCATGGTTTACCAACACTTTTTTTTATATTTATAGGTATATTTCTGGAATTTCAGTAGATGAATAACAACAATAGCAAGTAACAAAGTTATTCATCTACCAAAGAGTGGCGATTGAAATTCCAGAAATACAACTTCAAGTGTAGAAAAATAAGTGTTGGTAAACAATGAGTATAAGCTCCACCCTGTACACGAAGAAATAAAATATGTATATAAGGGGGTAATGATATAAAACATACCAATCAATCAAAAAACTTTATTGTCAATGATTGAAATCTCATGGATAAAGCATTATAAAACAAGACAGTTACATCATTGACAATTAAATTAAAATTAGCAGCATAAAAAATATAGTCTTGAATCACTATGAACAGGCCAAAGTAACTTATAATATGACTTACCACTTGAATCAGATGAAAACTTTATTGTTAGATCTACCAAGTTAGGTGTTATTAGAAGAATAATATTGAATGAAAACCTATTTCTTTTGAAAAATAAAAACAGATATCACTGAATCAATCATTATATGGTTGTTGTCTCGGTCACTTCTCCTTTCTTTTTAGTTTCTGCTCTGCTAATGTCATCCAATCCATCACTAGGAGTCAAACTCTTCATCTGTGATTGAACTGCAAATATATTTTACATATTCTGAAAATATAGTCATTACAGTCACTGAAAACTCATATTAATCTTTATGATATAAGAAAACGACCATCCAATAATTATTAATAATTATATGTTGTCCCTAGAAGTAAAAGAAAAATAATTACTTACGTTTCAGTATGTCCATAATTACCAATTCATAACTTTTGGATTTTTTTCTTTGCCCAGTCCAGAAAGGCTCATCTTTGATTAGTTCGGAAACAACAACTGCTATTTAAGTTTTTGTAATCCGATCATTCAATAAGTACCAGTACTGATAGAGGAATGTGAAAGGACACTACCAAACTGAAAAGAAAGAGAAAATGCAGTTAGTTTATTGATAATTTGTATTAAACAATTCAAGTGATTTCTCTACAATCTCAAGAAACGTTAATATTATCATAGATTAATGAAATTAAGAAAGATCAGAACACTCTGTATAAAATATATAATTTTGAGTTCACTAACAAATTAATCAGCTCCAATATTGTTGTTTTAGCAAGCTAAATTCATTGGTTTCAATTCCAAAAATTCCTTGATCAATCTGTTTGACACAGCTCCAGATGTCAGCAACCATTTCCATACTGTCCAATATCTGATTTGCAAGAACCACAACTGATAGCTTTTCTACTATTCATGGCATCATGATAAAATAACAATTAGTGGATGGAGTAGTGGAAAATCATAATCCTACCATGAAAATTATGAGTTTTGCAATCCTATTGATTCCAATCGCTTTTAATTAGTTTGAATTATATTTTAACTCTATGAACTCAAAACTCCAACCATGACCGCCATGATTATTAGTATAAAATGAACGATGGCGACAGTGATATATTTATTTCATATTTACTGAATACTGTTGTTTGAACGTGGATATCATTTTTTTAAGTTACGTAGATTTTGAGTTTTTGTCGACATTTATGATGTATGTTGTTATATAGTTAGGAGGTTAGGTTTTAGGTTCTGTTGAAATGTCATATGAATGACGTCATGACGTGGTCATTACCCAAAAATTACATTTAAGAAACCTTTAAGATAATATTAATTTCAAGGCTGCCTGTACACATGTCAGTAATGTTATGAGAAGGTTAGACAAAAATATCGAACAAATAACATAACTACTCTATCTGAGACATATCTAGGCAAACATATAATCAAACATTATATGTATTATCTAATAATATTATAGTTGAAAACACTGTGCTGAAAATGTCAAGATGACATAAATATAATGTTAGTTTGCCAATATCACAAAATTGCACCAAAGTTATATCTGGAAAATATTTTTGTTATGTATCATGTTTAGTGGGGTACTTCCTAGATTAGGACGAATTTTAATTTTGATTATTGTTATTTTACATACTAATCGATAGTTTTGTATTGTCCATTATGTGCATATATTTTTTCACAACTACATTGTCAGGTACTGATATATGTCCGCACCAGTATATCTTTATGAAAGACAATTTATCGAATATAATTTTTATCATAATTCTGCGAAACAAGTGCAATAGCACTTATCGCTCGCTAAACTTATTCATTTTATTGATTAGTGATATTTTAAGTATTTGACTATTGTATTTTATCGATGAATAAAGATTTTTATTATTATTATTATTATTTTTTTATATTCAAAAACGATCTGTCTACTATTTTCAGTGTAGGGGTATGATCCAAAATTTTCGTCAATAAACAAAACGGTTTTGTCTTCTAAAATAGATGAAACTATGACGTCTCATCAGAACATAACTTATTGGATTTGGAATAGGTAGTGCTACAAAAATTATTCCTGAAAAAAGATTTTATTTACCAATATGACCCGTTATACATCCTAGTGTAATATTATTAATGAGATTATAATTAAACGTGTTAAGGAGTTCTGATAATACATTTTTATCTTGAATTTGTCTTGTTTCGACTAACAAAACGGTTTTTTTTTCTTGTCAATCCTACTGAACTACGTTTTCACGAACTTTGGCCGCATATCTCAGAAACAACATATATATAAAATCATTCAGAAATTCTGCCCGCCAAAAGAGCACTGCAAAAAATAAGGGATTCACATAAGCGGTATTCACATAATGATTCATGGGTTTGGAAAGTCGGTTCAGCAGCCTTGGCTTGTCAACGGATATTGAATATTGAATATTTGTACATTTTACACTCCTCATGCTTTATTACTTCTTGTGGGTCTGTGGTTGTATATTCGATATACTGGCATCGACGGTTGAATCTATATATATATATATATATATATATATATATATATATATATATATATATATATATATATATATATATATATATATATATATATATATATATATATATATATATATATATATATATATATATATATATATATATATATATATATATATATATATATTTATAAACAGGAAGCAAACCGCACATTTGTGGCTTCAGTCGAAACACCTCGTGTTTACGAGGCAAGAAACGACGTCGCCACGGAGGCAGCTATAGCTACCTGCGTGACATCCGAGTCCAGGAAGCCAACTTGTTATTCACAATTTCCCTCGAGAGCACATCTCTGTTTACTTATATTCCTGGACTCGGATGTCACGCAGGTAGCTATAGCTGCCTCCGTGGCGACGTCGTTTCTTGCCTCGTAAACACGAGGTGTTTCGACTGAAGCCACAAATGTGCGGTTGGCTTCCTGTTTGTTGACTCCGTTCGTTTGTTGTTTCACCTGCAATCAAGTGTTGCACATCCTTACACTTGCTTTCACCGTACTGATGAGATCCCTAAGATCGAAACACGTGTCTACGGTTGCATTTTTACCAGAGGGCTTGGTCCAATTAAATGTCCTACTTGTTATTCACAATTTCCCTCGAGAGCACATCTCTGTTTACTTATATTCCTGGACTCGGATGTCACGCAGGTAGCTATAGCTGCCTTCGTGGCGACGTCGTTTCTTGCCTCGTAAACACGAGGTGTTTCGACTGAAGCCACAAATGTGCGGTTGGCTTCCTGTTTGTTGACTCCGTTCGTTTGTTGTTTCACCTGCAATCAAGTGTTGCACATCCTTACACTTGCTTTCACCGTACTGATGAGATCCCTAAGATCGAAACACGTGTCTACGGTTGCATTTTTACCAGAGGGCTTAGTCCAATTAAATGTCCTACTTGTTATTCACAAATTCCCTCGAGAGCACATCTCTGTTTACTTAAATTCCTGGACTCGGATGTCACGCAGGTAGCTATAGCTGCCTCCGTGGCGACGTCGTTTCTTGCCTCGTAAACACGAGGTGTTTCGACTGAAGCCACAAATGTGCGGTTGGCTTCCTGTTTGTTGACTCCGTTCGTTTGTTGTTTCACCTGCAATCAA